>JAPJBO010000184.1:0-303257 GCA_030068145.1 Diplonema papillatum | reverse complement strand
CCGCGATTCCCGCCTGCGCGTGTTCGCGTATCCTCACGATGATGCCTTCTGTCGCCTCTGACAGCTGCGCTCGTCGGGAGACGCCCCGTACAACCGTCCCTCCCAGGGATGTCAGCACGGTGGAGGAGTACTCATGGCCATAGAACCACGGCTGCCCCGTCACCTTCTTGTACGCCTTCCCCATCTCAACGAGGCTAAGCGCTTTGCCCAAGGCGGACCGGCGAAAGTCGGTTAGCATCTTCTCTTGCCTTCGAGGAGTCGGCCGCTGGCGCTGCACCAAGTCCATGGCGGCGTTACTCAGGGCATCAGCGTCCGTGTTCCTCTCGCGCTTGACGTGCTCGATGCGCACTGTCATCCGTCGCTGCAGGGAAGAAACCATTCTGGCAGCGCGTGTCTGGTATGGCTTGAGCTCCTCGGAACATGCCAGGCGTCGCAAAAGCTGCCCCACTACCAGTGCCGAGTCCCCCCGCACCGTACACTGCGTGCCGTCCGCATCGTTCGCTTCGTTCAGCAGATGCAGGCCCGCTAGCACCGCTTCATACTCTGCCACGTTATTGCTGCGCACGGTGGGCAGCGGCAGGATTACTTCCGACACCTTGACGCCGTCTCGGTACATTACCGCCCCTGCGCCAGCAACGGCGAAGGCGGTTCCGTTCGCTCTCGCCCCACCATCGAAGCACACAAGCAACCTGCTGTCGCCCATTTCCCCATCCGCTAGCGTTGTGCGAGCTGCTGTCACCTTGCCTGTCTGTGCTTGAGGTACTGCTGTATAGTACCTGCTTTTGAGGTCAGGGAGCCGCTGTCCGGTGTGCATTTCGAACTCTACAGCTAACTCGATGAAGCTGATGCCCAGCTCGTCGTGTCCCGGGGGTGCCCATTTCACCTGCCGCAGCCAGTCGGTGAACGCCATCCACATTTCCCGTCCGTATTTCCATTTCGTTGTCACGGCGGATGGCGCAATGAAAGGGACTGCGAGTCGGCAGGGTTCAGTTGGTCTCCAGCCTCGCGGGTAGCTCTCTGTCCTGTGATGCCGGGCTGACCTGTCGAGCAGGCCGTCGGCACCCTGGCGTTCCCTCAGCACTTCGACAAAGAACAGTTGCAGTCGCTTCACTACATGCCGCCTTTTCTCCTTTTCTGCCGGCAGCACGGAGGTGCTTTCGTCTACCTGAGGGGCTGGGGCTATCCCGCACAAGCGCAGACACGGGGGCCAGTTTACCTGCATGGTCCTTATGTCTTCGTACTTCGCGCGCAAGTGCTCCCAAGCGGGGCAGCTCCAGAAAAGGTGATCCACCGTTTCTCGTTCCTCCGTATTGCAGTATAGACAGCTTTCTTCACCGGCCCCTGTTCGTCCAGCCGCCGGCGTGGCTCCCACAATCACTGATTTCAGCATGCCGGCTTGATACGCGGTGAGTGGGGAATCGTGCATCTCCAGCAGGTGCCGGGTTGTCTGGTAATCCACCCCGTCCCGCACTCCCCCGAAGTCTCCTCCCCGCCTTGCCGCGAGCTGAGCCATTTCGCGTAGTCTCAAAGCGTATCGCAGGTCGTGCTGTAGAAGCTTCGTGTTGTCCTGTGCCGCTGCATCATGCACTACCTCGTCTCCGGCTTCGTTCGTGTAGGCGATGCTGGTTGGTGCCACCCATCGCCACCCGAGTCCGTCTAGCGCTTCTTTGAAGAAGGCGAAAGGTCCATGCAATGTCGCAAGCGAGTCGCTGTGCTCCCACGCTGTCTGTGACAGAGATCTCGCGGACTCCCACTTCTTGAGTTGCACTGCCCAGGTGGTGATTCTTCTGTATGCCGGCACAACTACCGGGTCGAGTCGGTGCCCATGATGTAGGATATGTAGGACCGCCTCTTGAGCTCGGCGCGGCGGCCCAGTCCACATCGCCTCCGTGAACAATCTTCTCAGGCGCACGCTGTCCCGCTTCGTCATTCCCGATACTGCTGCACCGTAGTACCGTTTAGCTCCCGCTGACATGCTGACCACGAGGTCCTTCGCTTCGCCTGGCAGCGGGAGGCAAGCTGCCCTTTTCAGCACCCGCTCAGCTTCGGAGTTCCTCTCCACAATCCGTTTCGACGGCCGAATTACCTCCCCCGGTGGCACCTTCTCTGTGGTTAGCATCACGCCGAGAACGTCGAATGTCACCCGCCTTTGTATACCTTCTTGTCGCCCGTTGTTCACTGCTGTGCCGTCGCTTTCCGCATAATCAAGGGTTTGCGGGGTGTCCGACGCCGTCGTGAAAAAATGCGACTTTTTCTGCGTGCAGACTTTCATCCCGGTCAGCCCGGCGAACATTCCTGACCGCCTGGCTGCCTCCTCTAAATCGGCAAACGTCTTCAGCATTGCATACACGTCATCGACGTACGATAGCGGAATCGCCGCTTCGATGTCCGCTACGTGTCGCATCCAGACACTGATGATGACGTTAATTAGGATGACACTCAGCGGGCATCCCTGCATTATCCCGTTCGTAGGCACGAAGCCTTCTCCAACCGTTGCTCCCACCCGGAAGTGACGCCGCATGTTGGTGTAGGCTGCCCTCAGAGTCCGCAGTACAACCTCGTTAAACCCCAGCTCCTCGGCCAGCTTAAAGGCTACTTCGATCGGTACCGAGTCAAAGCACTTTTGGAAGTCCAGCGCTAGGCCAAAGAGTGGCTCTCCCGTTAGGTGCGCCTCTTCGATAAGCGCTGCCAAGTGCCATACCAGGTCGTCTGTTCCATGTTCCTTCCGACATCCATGCAGGCCGCTCGGCGCAATCTCGTCCATCCACGCGAGTGCTGCCTTCGCCCTTACGGCTGCCCATATCCGGTACAGGACAGGCGTTATCGAAATCGGTCGTTGCGACAAGGGGTCCCCGTTGCTTTCGGGCTTCGGAAGCAGGTGAATGATCGCATGCATTAGCTGTTCCGGCCATCGTCCCTCGCTTTCCACTGCGTTCATGGCATCTGCCATGAGTTGTAGGATTTCCGAGGGGAGTTGTCGTAGCTCGTGCACGCGCCATCCATGTAGTCCGGGGGACGATGTCTTTTTCATCTTCTTGAGTGCCGCGTCCACATCAGCAGCACTGATGGGCTCGCATTCCATCGCATGCGGCGCGGGTAGATACCGTGCGTACTGCGACTTGAATGCCTCCCACTCTGGCTCCGGTTGGTCCGCATACTTTTGAAATATACCTCCCCAGGCGCCGGGCCCTCTCAGCATCTCATCGATCTCCGTCGGGCACGCGGTTAAGGTGCCATCCTGTCGTCGCAGAAATGCCGTTGGGATCCCTTGCTGTCCAGCTAGAAACCGATATATATCGCCTTTTTCTGGGCCACTCCAAGCCTTCTGCATTCGATCCTTCCAGAGGCGTGAGCGCTGCGTCTTCAGCGCGGCAATCGCTTCACGTTGGGATCCTTCCAGCCTCTCTACCGCCGCCACGAGTTCCTGCAACTCATCGCTGCTTCCGAAGTGCGTGAGCTGCGGTAAGAACTCTTCCACATTTCTTCTCCGCAACGCGTTTCGTGCGTTGCGTTCTGCTACCGTCATCGCACCCACTTGTCCGCTACCGAGCCTCTGCCTTGCCTCCGCGACCACTGAGCGTAGCATTCCAAGAACTCTATCGCGTTGCTTCGTGGACCAATTCATAGCTCCTCGCGTCGTGCATGCCTGCCTCGCAGATGCGTGCGCCTCCCGTGTGCGGTAGCCGCCGGCTCTACCCCGGTAAGCAGTCGACCCTGGTTCGAGGTTCTCTCGGTGCAAATCAATCAGGTACGCCTCCGCCACTTCAGACGCATTCCTCAACGCCCCGTCCGCCCCACTTTCCGTTCGCTTTCGACGCAAGGCCGACGCTAGCATGCTCTGCTTCTGCTCCTGCGTCTGCACTGGCACTCTCCTCGGGAAAGGGGCGGGTATCCGGTGGTTGCGTTTGGGCGGCGTGAAAGCCGGTATGTTGAGTGTGACAAAGATTGGGCAGTGGGTCGGTATGTCATACTCTCCCGCTTTCGCGGTTTGGACGGTCACCACGGTCTGTGCTGCTACTGCGTTCAGGAAGCACATGTCTATTCGGGAGCCCGCCGCCGCCGCCCAGCAGGTGGGCGGTGCGTCCTGTGACCCCGCTCGCGCAGCCGCTGACGCCGCATCGACCCATCCACTTTGGCAGGCTGTGGTCAGGGACATGCTTTCCTCTGCCGGCGTGTTGAAGTCACCCATGACAGCTATCGGTACCTGCCCGAGTCCTGCCGCCATTTCGAAAACATCTGCAATGAGCTTCTCCCGATCCCGTACCACCGCCGCCTCCCTGCCTACGGGTGCATACACCGATATCACGTGCAGCACCATACGCGCATTTCCCGTTGCCACCACCGCGTGCGCGACTCGTGTACTCCTCGCCAACTCTCTCTCCAACTCTGTTGTGGGCTGGGAGACACTAGCCACCATGCCGCGGGTGGCGACAGCTGCGCCTCCTGGCACCCGTTGTCCTATACCGTTCGCACCCACAACAACAGGCACGTCTTCGCCCCAGTGACAGTCCCATCCGTATGCCGCAAGAAACAGCCCGCATGTCCTTTTTGTCTCTGGGCCCGCCCTGGTCTCTTGCAGAGCGACGATGTCCGCCGGGAGGGTCGCCACTGTCCGACTTCTCGCATTTATGGAACCCACGTTTGCCGTTGCTAGCACTATCGTGCGACCAGGGGGCGCTATCGTATTCCGGGCTGAGAGTCTGGGTTTACTGTCTGCTGCTATCTCACTCAGGGGAAGCTGTGACACCTCGGGGCCGAGGGTCGACAGCAGCTGCAGAGTTTCATGCGGTACGTGCAACGCGTCATAGTGCTGCGGCCGGTACGTCACGGTGATGATGCGTGACGAATTACCAGCTCTTCCTTCGCACCTGAGGTGCGCCAAATTCGTTGTTGATAGTACCCACACAGTTGCCTTCAGCACTTCTGCTGCGGCTTGCAACGTGAGGTGGTCACCGTAGTGTCCGTCCCGCGCTACGGTGGAAAGATACTCAGATAGAGACGAATCAGTAGGGAGGAACGCCGAAGGCGGGTGGTGTCGCAGCTGCCAGGTTACCTTCTGCCTTAGGGAAGTAGCCGAAAGACTCAGCTTACTACTTCGCAGCAGCGCGGCAAATTGGCAGTTACCATCTTTCTCAACCGGTATCCGCTTCGCGCGCAAGATCGCAGCCGCCCTGTCGAGTTCCGTGTCGCCGCTTTCAGCTGGCGTCGGTTGATTCACGGCGGTTGACTGGTTTACACTCTTGACTTCCTCCCCTCGTCGATTTCGCTTGCCAGTAGTAGGGTTGGCGCACCGGACAGCGCCAGTTGACACGTTTTCCTTGCTTGGTGTCAGTTCTTGTCCGGCACGCCCAGCCCCCTACTTTTTATCGATGGGGCTGTAGCGGTTGGTTGACACCATGTCAGTCAGGAGCTGCTGCTTACCCCCGCCTTTCCCGCCCTTCGCCTTTCCGGCGACCGGTCTCTTTGTAGCTTCGTTGAGCTGCTTCAACTGCTCGGCCAGCTCCTTTTCGTCAGCCTCCTTCTTAGCTTTCTTCCCTTTCTTGGAAGCTGTGGTGAGGGGCTGGGCCGGGAGGGGCTCCTGCGCGGCGTTTTCGGCTAAAGGTACCGGCGGCTCGGCAGGGGGTGGAGTCGGTTGGATTGCAGGTACGGGCTCGTCTGTCCGCGCGGGCACGCCTGCGGCGGCAGATTGCTGTGCGACCTGTGCAATTCTCCCAAGCGCTGAGTCGATTCTGGCGCACATCTCCTGCGTAATACGGTCCAGCTTCTGCTCCGTCTCCGCCATCCACCCTATCTGGCGCATGTAGGCGTTGTCTTCGCGCTTGGTGGCTATCTGCGTCTGGGCGTCAGCCCAGCTTCGGAAGCGCTTTTCGAACGCGCCCTCCCAAGCCTCTCGCGCGGCAGTTCGCTCCTTCTGCCAGGCCTCTCGCTGCCTGCTCTGCTGCTGCGCCCAGGCTTCCCAGGCCGCTGCCGTCTCGTCCTGGTTCCCCTGCTCGCGCCTCTCTTCTCGCATCTCCGCGTCGTCCGTCGGGGACAGCTCCTTCAGCTGCTCCCGCAGTCTCGTCAGCTGCCTCTTCCGCACTTCTTCATGCGCTTTGAGCGCCCAGCGCCACTCGTCTTCCCCCTTCTTCTTCCCGAACTCGGCGAGGAACTCGGGCTTGGAGTACGTGGGTCCCCTGGGGGCCCCGTTGTCCGGCAGGCGTTTCGGTGGTCCTGCAGCGGCGAGGCTGTCCACCTCTTGGCGGGTTCGCTGGATGCGCTCCTGTCGGTGCGCCTCTTGCCGGGCCCGGTCGCGCGCCTCGACGTCGACGATTTCGCCTTCCTCCTCGCCAACGCGCACCTTGGCAACTGGTGGTGGCTCCGTCGCCTCGATGTGCGCGACTCCCTTCTTGATCCGCACTCTGGCCCCAGCCCACCCAAGCTGCTCGACCAGGCGCTCGTACGCACCTACCCGCCCCTTCAACGTCTCAAGACGCAGAGTGTATGCACGGGTTTCGGGTAGGTGCACCACACGCACTTCGGCTTCGAACCTTTCGCTGCCCGAGGGTATTCCCTCGGGCCCCAGGGGGACCGCGTGGAGGTTGTTCGTAGTCATTTTACCGTTTGAGTATGTGTTGAGTGCGTTATGGTTTTCCCCCCTGTGTGTGTGTGTGTGTGTGAAATCTCAGTAATGGGTAACCCCTGAGCGGAGTCTAGCCCAGTTGCGCAATGCACCTACGTTACTGCTGATGCACCAGCCGGCCGCTGGCGGTGGTTGCGACGTACACGGAAATGCAGCCTCGACTGGCATTGGTTTCCTTCTTCGTGATTTGCATGTTGCTGTCTACAGCAGGTGTCCGGGGGTATTCGCCTTCTCGTACATGTGGTGCAGCGCGGGGCGTCATGCTTAGTACATCTTAAGGCCGCATTGACATTCCGTCTCGTTGGCGGGTGAGATCGTTGACTGGGAGGGTCTTCTCGTCCTCTCCCTTTCCACTCTGCTGTTTCCTTCCAGGTCGCCTCGTAGTATCGCTCGGGTTGGATACTTGCTGCCCACCTTTCGTGGGCCTTGACAAACGGATTCGGGGTTGTTCCTTCCGTGTCGGATGCGCCCCGGCTCATCGATCGTAGCACTGCCTCCGTCTGCGGTGAGAGCACGGCTCGGCACGATACGCCCTGCATTACCCCACCGCCCAAGGCCGTAGCGCTCGTCACGTTCGCAACGCGTCCAGGGTGCCAGGCTGTGCCGTAAATCCGCGCGGCCGTGTTTGCTAGCCTGTGCAGGGTTCGGGCCTTTGCCAGCGCACTCCGTCTGTACGCTTCGTACTGCGCCATGACGGTGCTCACCTCTCCAGATGTCTGCTCTTGCACCTGGTCCATCGCCGCGTTGCTCAGCGCGTCGGCGTCGGTGTTGCGGTCACGCGCGACATGCTCCAGGTTGAAATTGAACCGTGGCGCGAGGGCTCCCATGGACGCCGTCGCCTGCAGGAGGTACGGCCGCAGGATCGGCTTGCACTGCGCTGTCTTCTTCATCGTGCTGATCACTACCTTCGAATCACCTCGGACCGTTACGGGTCCTTGCACGCTCGGGGGCTGCTCCCCGAGCAAGTGCAAGCCCCCGACCAGAGCGCTAAACTCTGCCACGTTGTTGGTCGTTCGGCCTAGGGGGACGATGACCTCCGCGATCTTCTTCCCATCTTCGTATACAACCGCGCCAGCACCTGCCACAGCCAACGCGGTGCCGTTTTGCCTCGACCCGCCATCGAAGTACAGACACAAGCCCGACTGCGCTTCGCTTGGTGGGAGGATCTCCCGGGCTGTCGTTGTTTTGGTCTTCCGCATTGTGGGTGGCTGGATTCGCCGATCCGACACGTCCGGCAGCCGTTCTCCCGTCGTGAGCTCAAAGTCGACGGCTAGCTCTAAGAACGTCACCGTGTGTTCGGATCCGATATGTGCCCAGCACAACTTGCCGATCCACCAGTGTAGCGCCTTCCAGAGCGCCTCAGTCTGCTTCCATTGCTGCGAAACCGTCCCCACTTCGATTGTCGGCATGGATATCCTTCTCGGGCACGGTGTCGTCCATCCCCATGGATATTGGGCTAAGCGGTGGTGGCGTGACGTCTCTTGTGCTCTGTCGTCGCGTATTTGACGAGCACGCAGTACTGCAAGGAAGAAACGCTGCAGGTTTCCGACGAAAGCACACGCTCGTACATGATCCAGGGGGATCGGCTGCGCAGCCGCATCGACCCCATGCCTGTAGAGAGGCGCTATTCCGCACATGCTAAGGCAGGTTGGCCACGTTGTCCTGTCTGTGGTGACCATGCCGTGCTCTTCCCGCACATCCTTCCATGCCTCACACATCCACCATAGGTGCGCCACCGTTTCCCCCTCTTCGTCGTTACAATACGGGCAGGGCCTTCTCTGCCCTGTGCGGCCTGTCGTGGATACTGCCCCTGCGATAATGGACCTCAACATTCCTTGCTGGTATCCAGTGATGCCACTATCCGGCGTTTGCAGAAGGTGTCGGGTGACGCTTCCATCCACTCCATGCGCACACCCCCGCATGTCCTCCCTCCTTCTGCACACGATGGCAAGTTGCTGGCCACGCAGAGCATGGCGCAAGTCGTGCAGCATGACTTTGGTCTCCACCTCAGTCGCGCTCGTCACGTGGAAGCTCGTCTGCTGCGCGCTCTCGCTGACGTACAAGAGGGTTATCGGGCTGTCCCACGTCCAACCCGCTTGGTTAAGGGCTTCCTGAATCAGGCTGTGCGGCGAACCTTTTGGCAAGTCGTCACGGCGCGTCCACGCCCTTTGCGCGCTCGTTCTGATGTGTTGCCACTTCTGCATCTGCCTGACCCATGCCTTTACACGTAGATACGCTGGTGCCGTGTGCGGGTCAAGCCGATGTCCGTGGTGGAGCACCTGCATGACCACTTCCACCGCACGTCGGTTGGTGCCGGTCCACAGTGCCGACATGATCAATTGGCGTAGGGTGTATGCTGTTTTGCGGTCCAACGGCATCACTGAAATTCCGTAGTAAAGCTTTGCACCAGCCGTCATGGATGCCAGCTTCTCTCGTGCCGCTGCGGGTACCGGGAGTCTCTTTACGCGTTGCAGATTTTGTACGGCGCTTCTCCTGCGCTCCTGGATCCTGCTCGACAGTTTGTGCCCCTGCCCCTTCGCGTGTAGCATCACGCCAAGGCAATCGAAGCTGTCCGCCCTTTTGTAAAACTGCGCGGGTTCCTGCGACTCGAATACGTCTGCGTGTTCCTGCCAGTCCATGACTTCGATCAGCCAACCATCTGATGTCCCGAATGAGTGACACTTCTTAGGGCACAGCGACAACCCTGTCAGGACAGTGAATCGGATTGTCTTATTTGCAATCGTCTGAAGAAGGCGGGCTTCTTTGGCGGTGGCTGTGATGTCGTCCACGTATGACCGGGGTTCCCCTTCTCGCTTCACATGCCTCATCCATACGCTGATGAGTAGCCCGATAAGGATTACACTTATCGCGCATCCTTGCATGATGCCATTCGTAGGGGTGAAGCCCTCTCCCACTGTGCCATTCACCTTGAAATGTCGGCGCATCTGTTTATACGCGGCTTCTAATGCTCGAAGTACCATCGCGTTGAAGCCCAGCCTTTTTGCTAGCTGCATTGTGACACCTATCGGCACTGTATCAAAGCACTTCTTGAAGTCGAAGGCTATTCCAAAAAGGGGGCGTCCGGTAATCCGCGCCTCCTCCAATTCCGCCGCCAGGTGCCAGAATAGATCTTCTGTGCTGTGTCCGGGCCGACAACCATGCAATCCTTCCGGTGCTAGCTCTTCCATCCATTTTTGCGCTTCTTTGGCCCTTACTGCTGCCCAAACCCTGTATAGCACCGGTGCAACCGAGATCGGGCGCTGAGACAGCGGGTCACCCGTGCTGTCAGGTTTCGGAATGAGGGAGATTAGTGCATGCATGAGATCCTCCGGCCACTCGCCTTGCCCCTCCACGTCATTCAGTACCTGCACAAACCCATTCAGAATGTCATTTGGCAGTTGTTGCAATTCGTGGATCCTCCACCCATGCATTCCTGCCGAGGCCGACTTCTTCATCTTTGCCAACACTGCCCTCACGTCCTTCACCGTGATCGGCTCGCACTGCATCTCCACTCTGTCCGGGAGTATGGACTCGTACGTTCGCATAAAGCGCTCCCAACATGGCTCCTCCTGTCGTGTGTATTTATTGAAGATTCCTCCCCACGCACCATCGCTGCGCAGCATTCCGTCGATCTCCTTCGCATTCGCCGTATGTGTGTGTGTGTGTGTGTGTGTGTGTTGCGGACCCGTTTTAACGTGGTGCCTTCCTGTACGAGAGACGTCCACGCTGTGTGTGGGTGTGAGTGAGTGTCACGGACCCGTTGGGGGGAAGGGGGAGATGCAAACAAGGACCCGTTTGTGCATGTGTGACTACCCCTTTTCCAGCCCCGTTTGAGTCGCACGATGTTCGGTTCGCACGACGATCGCGCACCCCTGCGACACAGCTCAGTTCGGTCCTGGAAAGAAAGCGCGCGCGTATTGCCATTGACCTTCAACCACAACTTGACTGCCAACTTCGCTGCCATGAGATCCAAGTTCAAACTGTTACTACCACTAAAGTATCAGTAGAAACTGGAGCAAATTGCATACATACCCTCTCGGTGCTTCCAGGTTTCGCGCAATCGGGGGTTTGAAACATGATTTTAATATCAAAAGCCAGCACCCACGCGGCGCTGACTGTGGCTGGTCTTTAAGGGCTGCCTTGATGTTACTTTGATCAAACCCACACTAAGCTGAAGCTACTACTACACCGTGCAGTCTATCACAGATTAATGCTTCAAACTGGGACTACTACTAAAGTATCAGTAGAAACTGGAGCAAATTGCATGGCAGGATGCGAACATCACTCAAGAAATCCACACGCTCCACCTGAGGAACGTGTGGATTTCCGTGGATCCACAGGTACCACAGGGTTTGACTCTTTTCTTTTTTAGAAACATTTTCTCCTTTCCTCCTTTACTTTGATCATAGGTGTCACGGCAAGTTTTGGCAGCCGCTGCTTAACAAACCATCACCACGCGAACGATGGGCAGCCGATCGCGGTGTGCACAGAGCACAGCACGACGAAGTGCGGCGAGTGCAAGACGGCGGCGGCGTGTTGCCGCAGCGGGCATCATGCCTGCCGCACGCATGGCAGAGCCACCTGCCAAGAGTGCAGAAGGCTCCCAACGCTGACGCAGAGGCGACCGGCGGCATGTTGCAGCCGCGGCCACCACCAGTCCAACAAGACGAACGTCCAGTCAACCCCCGGACGCAGCAAGAAGAAGAGGCCCTCCTCACCCACCCAGGTGAGTGTACAGCGGGAAACGCCAGTAGGAAAGCGAGCGGCGCGAGCGCCGCTCGCGGCAACGAAAAAGGAAACAGCGTCGACCGGACGGGCAACCAAGAGGCCGCCACCAACGCCAGGAACCAGCGAACGACCAGCGCGGAAGAAGAGGGTGCTCGGCACCCCGAAGGAAGGCCCGATCGCCGGCCGCAAGCGGAAGAAGACGAAGGCGACCACACCCGACTCAGGGGTGCATCGAAGGAAGAAGAAGGTACCGAGGGCAAGCAGCTCTCAGAAACGACCGGGGACCACGGGCACACCAATGCCCTCGAAAGTGGAAAACGGGCACTCCTGCCCGCCCTCGTACTCGCCGACTCAGTCTTTGGAATCGCAAGAAAGCCAAACCCCGCTAGCTCCACAAATGCTCGACCTTGACGACGCAATGGCAGGTGACGACGTCATCCGATAACCTGACTTTCAAGGCAGTGCATGCTAATCCATGTGGTTCATGTACTTAAAAGAACTCAATGCTTAACAAAATTTGACGTGGGCGGCTTTGGTTTTACATCTGAATGACACGTCAATACAAAAGTTGTCGACAACTAGCAAGTAAAAGAATAAACAAAACTACGCATTTCTTCCCCACATGTGCTTGCAGGTGGACCACACGTATTTTCTCTGAGACCGAAAACGGAGCGTAAGCCCAAACAAGGCAGAATCACCTCCACAAGGCAATTCCTGAAGGGACACACACACACACACACACACACACACACACACACACACACACACACACACACACACACACAGCTGTCTGCACGTCAAGGGGCAGATGACATGCTGGACAGGTCTACACGGCACCACCGAACGCTTGAGTATCCGCGACGATGGAAACCAGCAGAACCACACAAACTGGCTGTGCCGGACGTTGCGCCTTCGGCAGTACTCACCCAGTGGAAGTACGGCCCGGAGATGTGGATGGCGTTCACGGATTGGCTGAGGGAATTGAAATGGGCGCCGCCGGGGCACGAACTCGGGGTAAGCTTTGTGGAGTTGGCGGTGGACTTCGAGTTGCGCACCGGACGCCGCCTCCCAACGCTCAAAAGTAGATACTACACGGCGGTGCCACAACACACGAAGAAGGCCACAACAGCACGACAGACTCTGCCAGAAGACGCCGCAGCTAGTTGCGATGTTGCAATCTACTTTGACGGAGGAGCGAGGGCCAACGGGACTGCCTTTGCCGTGGCGGGCGCAGGAGCGGTACTGTACAAGGAGGGCGTCAAGTACGCACAAATAGTGCTCCCGCTGCCAAACGTGCGCAGTAACAACGTGGCCGAGTACGAGGGATTTCTCGCGGGGCTGCAGCTCCTGGAGGATGCTGAAGGAACGGAAGGAGCGCAGTGTGTAATTCGCGGAGACTCGGCGCTGGTAGTCGGGCAAACCACGCGGCAATTGGCGTGTTCAGAAGACTTGAAGCCATTGCTGACGCGAGCGGTGGCAAAAATAGTGGCCCTGCGACAGCGGCTTTCCCTGCGGGTAGAACACGTGAAGCGCGAGCAAAACACCGATGCGGATGCTCTGAGCAACGCGGCAATGGACCTCGTGCAAGGCCAACGACCAACGCGGGAGCAGCAGGAAGCGGAGCTGCAGTCCTTCCGTGCCTCCGCACTCGGAAAAGCGATGAGCCTAATTGAGTTAGGCTCAGCATTCAAGAAGGTAACTGGACGACAGTGGTTCAGTGGCCACGAAGCAACAACAACGATCTTAACTGCCGTCGGAGGATCAGTTGTAAGGGGAGCGTCGCGGCGGGCGCAACTTTCGGATGAGACGGACGAGGTGATCCTAGGCATACGGGAACATGTGCAGAAGATGGGCACAGCGCAGGCGGAGACCAACTTGTACCCGCAGCACCTGACGTGGGCGGCAACCTATCTGCCGGAGAAAGCCTACCCTGCAGGATGGGAACAAGGAAAGACTAACTGGAAACAGAGAGTGGAGATGGTAGAGAGAGTAACAGGCGCTGGACCTCGCAGAGGGTCACCACCCAAGAAGGCACCGGAAGACGCGGTGAACACATCCCGCCCTGGAGAAATATGTGTGCAACACCGGAAACCACGCTGCAAGGACTGTACAAAGAAGCGTTTGCCGGCGGAAACCTGTTGCCGGTTCAAACAGCACCACCGTGAGGGGGACGGCCTGCGACCACGAATGCTCTTCTGCCCTGCCCACAGATTGGGACGCTGCGGTGATTGCACAGCGGGCGGCCTGGAGATCGTGCATTGCTGCCAAAGGCATCACCCACAGAAAAACACAGACCCCCACGCACAGCCTGGGGGAGCATCTGCAGTAACGTGAAACCGGAAGAAGCGTGGACGTCTCTCGTACAGGAAGGCACCACGTTAAAACGGGTCCGCAACACACACACACACACACACACACACACACACACACACACACACACACACACACACACACACACACACACACACACACACACACACACACACACACACACACACACACACACACACACACACACACACACACACACACACACACACACACACACACACACACACACACACACACACACACACACACACACACACACACACACACACACACACACACACACACACACTGGGCTAGACTCCGCTCAGGGGTTACCCATTACTGAGATCACACACACACACACACACACACACACACACACACACACACACACACACACACACACAAACAAACACAGAGTGGAAGAGCAGGAGGAGCGCAGCGATTACTCGTTGAAAAGACACACACCGAGCGGAAAATGTAGGCGTCGTCGCGCTCCGGCGCCGTGCCGTCGAAGTCGACGAAGCGCCTGCCGGCGAGGGGGTCCGCGTACGCGTGGACGTTGGAAGCTGTGTCCCCCGACTCGCTCCTCGTCGCCGGCGGCGGGCTCTCGACGATCCCGAGGCCGGAATCCGGGTCCGCTGCGGACACCTGCCTCGCCTGCAGCGAGCTGTAGAGTTCGTCCGAGAATATGCCGAACCGCGCGTCCTTCAGCACCCGGGCCCACTGCTTCTCGTGGGCGAACGAGCCGCCTGGGGTTCGTGGTGGATTGTTACTGGGAGAGAGGGTCGGTATCATTGGTGTTGGTTTTGAGGAATAAGGAAAGTTTGCGGGGTCTCCGTTGGTCTTGTAGCCGTGTGCCGTTCTTCTACACTTGTTCTCTCTCTACTCACTCACTGTACGTACTCTTTCACTCTTCTACTCACTTTCGCTGGCCAAAGAAGACTCCTGCGACCGGCACCACGAATACATACGCAATACTGGGGGAGGGGGATTTGCAAGAACGTGCTTGAAATGGATATGTGCTCAACGCCGCACTGGTCCCGTCTGCGCCTTGTTTCCAGATGGCCCTTATTTTTAGAGTGAAAGTTCGCTTGAAACTCTGGGGTTTTAAAGTCTCCGGGTGACCTTCGTCGTTAAGGGAAGGTAGGGACAGTATAGGGGCTGTGAGCCCCGTCTGCTTGTCGGTAGTGCGCGTGCGCCTGTGCAGCGCAGCGTCCGTGTATGGGTATACGGACGCTGCCTACCAGCATACCGGGTACCCATACTAGTGCCTATATAGCCCATACCCCATATACCGATGCTCCTGCCCCAGCATGGGTCCAGTCATCATCCTGCCATGCCATCCAGAGTGCTTAGGGAGAGTGACTACCATGCCTGAGAGGGAGAGTGCACCGATTGGGTACTCTATTAGCCCCTGTACCTCGAGGTACAGGTGCACATCCCTTACACACGTGCCATCTCGCTTTCATTTCATCAACCCTGTGACAGTTATTATCTTCACCGTTTCGGCCAACGCGACCTTTTCCGAGGTCGGGAACAAGGAAGAGGGAGGAATTGCTTGTGGTGTTTTCCAATTTCGAACCCTCAAGTTTCCGAATCATCCCCTTTCAACCTTGCTTCTGGAGCAAGTGGACTTCAAACAATCAGGGCGTGTTGCCTAAATATTTCTTGTCTCTCTTTAGGTCCTCACTCGACCCCCCTAGAGTGCTCAAACAAGTTTGCTAGAAAAGAGGGAGAGAGTTAATAGAGCATCCATTTGGTAGGTTGGTTGGTGGTTGGTGGGGGGCTCATAAACAGGGCCTACCCCAAATTCTCACTTTCATTATTTCATCATCCCTGTGACAGTTATTATCTTCGCCGTTCTTGCCAGAGTGGTAGAGTGCACGGACCATCACTCAGGAGTTTCCGGTCCAGATAGACATTTGCGCGGGTGTTTCAATCCAGACTGGAAAGCATACCATCGGTGCCTTCGAGCTCGAAGTTGGCGGTGAAGGTGTTGGACCACTCCGGGTCCTCGAACGCGTAGTTGTTTGAGTGCTGCGTGGCCTGGGCGCCTTGGTCGACCGCACAGAAGTCGCCTGCCGCGATCACCTGCACTTCGCCGAACTGCTTTTTGGGATCAGCCGCCAGCCGGCGCAGGCTCGTCAACACGACGCGCAGCGACCGCCACACGTCATAGTCGGCGGTTTCGACGTCGTCCACGATCAGCACTTTCAGCCTCGCCCAGAAGTCGGCTCGGGCAGCCATCGCATTCGCCAGCCGCGACGGCTCCCCCTCAGCCGCGTACGCCGGATTTTCGTTCACGCCGGGCAAGTTCCCGACCAGCCGCAGACTCGACTCGAACCCGCCCAGCGCGGGGTTCACCACCGTTCCGGCGGTCAGCAGCGCGATGCCCTCGTCGCTTTTGAACTTGCGGACCAGCGCCTGTTGTTGGATCGGAGGATTCCGTGGGAAGTGATTGTAGTTGCGGGAAGTTTGCGGGAAGTGATTGTATGTAGGTGGTATATACAGGGCGCAGAAGGCGCTGTACATGGGGTACCATGGCTGAGGAGCCAGGATCCCCGAAGAAAACGCGAAGCAACCAGCCCGGACAAACCAGCGAGATTCAAAACCAGGCGACTAAGAGAAGGAGGGGGGACGCGAACCGCCGACCCGGGCTAAGTAGTCGGGACCCAGTGTGACGGGGCCCACGCACTCGAAGGCCGACTTATATGCACTGCACTCCCTCAGCATTGGCGCAAGGTGAAGGTTGCGCGGAGACCTCGGGACCAAATACGCTTGTGTCTGCGGCCTACGCGCGCGCGCGTATTATGCAGATCCCAGGACGCCGATATCGACCCCGAGGATGGGCTCAGGAGGAGGGTGCCCCGATATGGGGGCACATGGCGCAGGCGGCCTGAGTTCGGCGGCATTTACACCGCGTGTTGGTTACCCAGGATCCAAAGTGAAGATCCCTGAAGTGAAGATCCTGTTTGGAGACAAAGTGAAGATTTTTCGACTTAAAATCTTCACTTTGTCTCCAAACAGGATCTTCACTCTATATCCTGGATGTAAAGTGAAGATCCAGCCGGATATAAGGTGAAGATTTTTCCGACTTAAAATCTTCGCCCCGATGCCATCACGTGCTGAAACGCGAAAGAAGGCGAAGTGTGTGTGCGAAGGACGTTGACAGTCTATTAACCCGAGAAGGAATAATCAAAACGAGGTTCTTAGCGGTTCTCTTTTGAGTTTCGTCTACAGGCCTCGTTGCGCGGGATCAATAGGGACTGCCGGGGTTGAAATTCTTAGATCGTAGGAAGACGAACTTCTGCGAAAGCATTCGACAAGAATGTCTTCATTAATCAAGAACGAGAGCGTGGGGAACCAAAATGATCAGTCACTTTCAGCAGTGAACACACACGTCTACAAGTGCGAGAGAATGTCACTTCCGACACGTGAGCACACACTTTGACGAATGTGAAGGAAGGTCACTTCAAACTGTGAACACATGCTGCAACGAGTGCAAGAGAAGGCCACTTTCAACAGTGAGCACACACTTTGACGAATGCGAAGGAAGGAATTTTTTGTGGCAGTGACCTTCACACTTCGACGAGTGCGAAGGAAGGCCGCTTTCGACAGCGAGCACACGCTTTGACGAATGCAAAGGAAGGCCACTTTCGGCAGTGAATACACACGTCGACGAATACGAAGAAAGGCCACCGACAAAAACGATACCATCACGTCCAATCGCTGTCGAGAAAGGTTTGCGCCTATTGTGATGAGGTGGTTGACCAGGCCCCCACGAAGCCTTATGGCGACAACACGAGGATGCAGCCCTGCTTAGGTGTGCACTCGGCCATCAGGTCATTGGCTGCTTAGCACCCCCCGACCGGTCGATTTGCCACTTTTGTGGCCCTCTATTCGCCGGGCGGTGCTGTCAGCACTTGCTCCGCGTTGCATCAAGTACACGATGCTGGCGGTCGGGGGATCGGCGACCGCGACCCAATTAAGGTGTGCCAACGTGGCGGAGTCGCCACGTGAAGGCCCCCCCATGACACTTAGAAGCAGAAGAGTAGTAGTAGTAGTAGTATGTGTGTGGGCCTTTGAAGCGTGGAAAAGAGTAGTAGTAGTAGTATGTGTCGTCTGCCGAAGCAGCCGGAGACAGCAGGCGCAGGGGGCAGGTCTTGCTTTACTTTTCTCTTCTTCATGGAGACCCGCCCCCGGCATCCCGACTGTCCAATCACTGTCGAGAAAGGTTGCGCCTATTGTGATGAGGTGGTTGACCAGGCCCCCACGGCTACAACACAGATGCAGCCCTGCTTAGGTGTGCAGGCCATTGGCTGCTAAGCACCCCCCCGACCGGTCGATTTGCCACTTTTGTGGCCCTCTGTTCGCCGGGCGGTGCCGTCAGCACTTGTTCCGCGTCGCATCAAGTACATGATGCTGGCGGTTGGGGGATCGGCGACCGCGACTCAATTAAGGTGCGGTCAACAGTGTCGCCACGTGAAGGCCCCTCCATGACACCAGAAGCAGAAGAGAAAAAAGAAAAAGAAATGCGTAGTTTTGGTTTATTCTTTTGCTTTTAGTTGTCGACAACATTATTTACTTTCAGCGTCTTTTCATGCCTTTAAATGACGGTATTTTGGTTTTCTTTCTTCACCATGGGTTTTCTGGACTTTATGGTGCCATAGAGAAAAAAAGAGAAAGGCCGCTCCTGGTCCAGGAACGTGACGGTCAACCACAGCTTGCAAAGCTTGAGGCGGAGGCGGCACAGTGCCACAACCCCCCGTCCGCTCTGCCCTGTGGCTGACCGTCTCGAAGAGCTTGTGTTCAGCGCAAGCGCCAAGCCCCAAGGTGCGCCACGCCTTTAGTTTAGGAAATCGGTAGCCACTTGACCCGTGACTGGCTGACTGTAAAGAAAAAGAAATGCGTAGCTTTGTATTATTCTTGAAAGACAGAAACAGTCTAAAAAACAACCTGTTTGACGTGCAGGAGCGTTTCCGTCTTCCCGGTGCCGACACCGCCTCCGACGAACACGTTTTCCCCGCGGAGGGCGGCGTCCACCGCGCCTTGTTGCCCGTGAGTCAGCACCTGCGCGGGCTTCGCCTGCCGGGGCTGCCAGTCCGCCGTCATGACCGGGCCTGTCCACGGCTCGAACGCGGTCTGGGCCATCGAGGTTTTGGCCCCCCGAGCCTGGTGACGCATGAGACGGCACCAGCGAAGGGACGCCGCCGCGACGGGAAGTCCTTGCATCTTCAACCGTCTCCTGCGTTTCCCCCCACCCCTACCTCCGCCGCCGTACCTGTCGCGAGGGAAATCTTGAAAAGACATGCATTCGGAACATCCTCGGTCGGACGGCAGCTGTGCTAGACGGACACAGGAAAAGACGAGTATTATCGGGGTTCTGTTGTAAACTGTCTTTTCGAGAAATGGGGGTCAAAGGCTTCCCCAACAAAAGACTAACCAACGCCAGATACGCAAACCTTTTCGAATGCTGCACACGGGTATCCAGAATTTGACCTCTAACTATCCGGTTGCTTTGAGCAGTATCCGGATCTGAAAGCTGAAGACTTTGTAAGACTTTACCGCGACAAAAGCCACGAACCGGGTTCAGCTTGCACTGCAGTTGCAGAAAAATTGTGTCTTGCGCACGAGCGCGGAAATCCGCCACCCACCATTCGGCTAGATATTGCAAGAGCACAACTGCGAAGCTTGCTACAACGGATAGTGTCACGGAGGCGAACGAATCATGCGAGAACCTATGGAGGGGCCCCTCAACGGCTTTCAAAACACGGCATAGTAAGTCAAGAAAAACGTAAGCGTGTGCACGTTCTACTTCCGTTTGATCTGCATCTTCCACCTTTCCCCATCTTTCTTTGATCTGTTGTGTGTATTTGTGGGGTTATATCATGCCATTTGGTTACTCGAAAAGCCCATGACCCCAACATGAGCTCCCGAATCCCACCGTGGGTTTGTTACGCATACGCAACGATGGCACACGGTTCCTTCTGTGAACGGTGCTCGCCACTGGCTACCCAGAGCCGGATTTCAAGTTTTTGGTGGAGGCGGAATCATCATGTTGTTTGCAGATGTGCACGGTAAGGTGGATGAAAGTCAAAATAGTATCCCAACATGTAAGGGCTACTGAGCCAATTCACCCACCCCCTGATCGAGCGTAATCGAGTGTAATATTTTGGATTAGTATGCAAAGAATCTGTGGCGATAATCTGCATCGCCGACGGCGCGGTTATCTCTTCGCACGTGAAGTGTCATGCTTTCGCCTCTTTAGCTCGTCTTGATCGTCGCGCTCAGGCGCGCGTTTGGTGCTTCGCTTCTTCTTCGATTGCTCGTCGAGGTTCATCGGTTGCGCGTCGATTTCTGCTTTTTCTCGGCGCGTGGGCGATGGTCGTGGCACATCGACACGTCCTTTGCGTCTTTTCGGTACCGGCTCCGCCGCGGAGTCCGATTGCCGCTTCTTCGCTGGCGTTGGTGCCGTCTTCCCGACCTTCGCTGCTGATGTCGGCGTTGATGTTGCGGGCTCTCGCTCGCCTTCCGCTGCTTCCCGCAGAATGAACACCACGTTCTCACGTCTCGCCTGTCTCGGCGCTGTCGCGGCGCCCTCCGGCTCCGCCTTCCTCTTCTTCGATGCTGCTTCTTCTCCTCTCGCCACGGCCGCCCGGTGGTGCCCCTTCCGACAGCACAGTTTGGGCCTTCGACTCCGCAAGTCCGCGAGCCGGCTGCAGTGCGCACACGTCGGCATGCCATGATCAAGGCACCGGTGGTGTCCGTTGCGGCAGCACTCCGCGATCGTCTTGCACGTCGCGCATTGCGTCAGGCGGTGCTGCGCCAGTGTAATATAGTGTAATCGTTTGGATTAGAATGCAAAGAATCTGTGGCGATAATCTGCATCGCCGACGGCGCGGTTATCTTTTCGCACGTGATGTGTCATGCTTTCGCCTTCTTAGCTCGTCTTGATCGTCGCGCTCAGGCGCGCGTTTGGTGCTTCGCTTCTTCTTCGATTGCTCGTCGAGGTTATCGGTTTCTGCTTCTCGGCGCCTGAGCGATGGTCGTGGCACATCGACGCGTCCTTTGCGCCTTTTCGGTACCGGCTCCGCCGCGGAGTCCGATTGCCGCTTCTTCGCTGACGTTGATGCCGTCTTCCCGACCTTCGCTGCTGACGTCGGTGTTGATGTTGCGGGCTCTCGCTTGCCTTCTGCTGCTTCCTGCAGAATGAACACCACGTTCTCACGCTTCGCCTGTCTCGGCGCTGGCGCGGCGCCCTCCAGCTCCGCCTTCCTCTTCTTCGATGCTGCTTCTTCTCCTCTCGCCACGGTCGCCCGGTGGTGCCCCTTCCGACAGCACAGTTTGGGCCTTCGACTCCGCAAATCCGCGAGCCGGCTGCAGTGCGCACACGTCGGCATGCCATGATCAAGGCACCGGTGGTGTCCGTTGCGGCAGCACTCCGCGATCGTCTTGCACGTCGCGCATTGCGTCAGGCGGTGCTGCGCGCAGAACTTCACCGCAAGGCCGTCGTCTTCCTTGTGGTGGGCCTTACAGCACCACGCCACCGACTTGCCCCGGCGCTTGCAGACGTCGCACTTCACCTTTTGGTGCTCGTGGCACACCCGCTCACCCCACTTTTCGTGTTGGGGAACCCCTTCCGGCACGTACCACGGATCCCCTCCGACGACTGCCGACTTCTTGCCTTTCTTCTTCTCCGTAGCGTCGTTGAACACCGCCCATCTCGCCGCACGCTCCGCCCTTCCACCTCCGTACGTCGGGAAAAGATCCATCCCCCACGCCTCGCCGTTGAATTCGTGCCGAGCCGTCGTCAGCTGCGTCTCGAGCACTTCCATCGTCTCCGTACCACCACGGAAGATTGGCCTCATCTCGTACCCCGTGAGGCACGGCGGGGCTCCCACCGTTCTCAGCGACCCTATCGTCCCCAGTTTCCTTCCCGGCAGAGGCGGTTCGTCGCCGTTTCGCTCCAGCGCATCCCCGACGGTTTTCAAAAGCCTCGCGAGTACCCTCGCACGCATGCTCAACGGTGTCCCGTCCGTCGTTGCTACGACACTGCCCGGCAGATCGAGCCCGGTGTACACTTCAAAGTCGATGGCGAGCTCCGCTGTCGAAACGTCACCCGCTACCGACCAGCACATCCCATCCAGCCAATGTTGCAGCGCCCGGAACCACCTCTCTCCTCCGACCGCCGCGAAGGTCCCCGGTCCATCGCTTCGAAATTCAGTCGGCGCGGGGGGCAGTCGTCGGGGTGCAGTTGTCTCCAGGGGTGGCCGACCGCTCTCTTCCTTCCCTCTCCAGCAGTGTAATCGAGTGTAGTAGAGTGTAGTAGAGTGTAGTCGAGCGTTGTAGAGTGTGATCGAAATTGACACTAGCATTTTGGGTTCGACCACTGGTGGACCCCTGGCTGGCCCATGAGCGACCATGTTGACCACTGTCTGGCCCAAGAAGTGCCAAGCACAAGCATACGAGGGACGGAAACCGCAGGTGTGGGCCTTCACCGTGGTGGAGCCAGGCTAGATTCGGGGTGGCGCCCTGGGAGGGACAGGGACGGGTGTATTCACGCCTTAGTCCCAGGGCCTCTCCCCACCCATCTGTATGTGTTCTCCTGGTCATCGCTACCGCGCTGACCTTTCCCTCAAAGCCCGCTGCCCACTGCCCTACAAGAGACATGCTTTGCACTCTCTGAATGCCCATTGACTGTGCTCCGCTTCAGCCGACTGCTTTGGAAGAGGTACTGTGCTCCGTTTGGTGCCGACTGCCCTGCCAGAGACGTGCTTGCAGACAGAGGTCGGCCGCCGCTACTTTGGTTTTCTCTCGCGTCTTCCCAGCTCCGCCACCTTCCCAGAGGCTTGGGGAGAGCCACGTGCTCCGGCTGTAAGGGACGAGACCGAGGTGCGACGCTGGCCCCGGTCGCAATCTGTATGTGCCGGCCCGGCCCGATTAGGCCTTTGGAGTACCGCGTGAATGGCGCGATTGGGCCCACGCGCATGCAGCCTGTCTGCTCGCAGTCACGCCGGCCGGCCCGCAACCGCAACCACATTCGCTTGTGCCCACACACCAGCTCTTCTTATCGAGCTAGCGATCCAGCTAAGGAGCACAACCGAGGATCCGAGGCGGAATCATGCCCCACAGTGGCCGCACGAGAGCAGACAGCGATGAAGGCCGCAGGGACAGGGTGTGTCAGCCACAATAACGGCAGGTTCCTCCCGCAGACGCACTACCCATCGGAATGTGACAGCGCAAGTAGGCTCGATGGAAGCACGAAGTGAAGCAGGATAGACGAGCTACGGAGACGAGACGAGTCGTGTACCAGGGGCAGGCCGGGACGATGAACCGCATGAAGCCGAAGAAAAAGTTCAAGAACGAAGCAACACCACAAGCCGCGTGCAGCCAAGCAGACCTCCCGGAACCTACGTGGGCAGTAACGAGGAGCCAACAGATGAGTGTCCACTGAACCCCCTTGTCAATACCCCCAACGACTATGGCACGAATTGCGCAATGCCAGACGGTAGCGTCTGACAATGGCATGCGTGACATTGCAGTGCCTAAAGGTGAGATTAGCCTCCGTTTTCAACCGCCTTGTTGTCGCCAGGGAGATCGAACCCACAAACAGAAACTTGACATCTTCGAGGACAGGGTGTCTGCCAAGCGCTTGCCCTATGGAACTGCCCCGCAGGGAATGCCAAAAGGCTCGAGTATTAGCTGCGCTAAATTGCAAAGGTTGCTAATACGGGAAAACGGGTACCCGAGCCCCTATGCACTCGACAACCTGCTTCCACAAGTCAGTCCGAACTTCCTCGTCCCCTGCTGCACTGCCTGGCTACATCCTTTTTTCAGACGAATATGCTTCTTTTTGTTCGATATTCGATGATCGTGCTATCAGCATCTTTAGCCCCAGAAGAAGGCTCGATAATAGACACGTTGCATCGGCTAATCAGGATTGGCTGAGTGCTGTGTGTTTAATCAATTGTTACAGTACCCCCCCAATTCACCAAAAGCTGATCGATTGTAATCGATCGTAATCGAGTGTAATCGACGCGTAATCGAGTGTAATCGAGCTCAAGTCGCTTTCAGTGGGGGTAGGTGGATTGGCTCAGCTACTTGAAAATATGTCGGACATATAAGGGTAAGTTCGAAAACATGTTGGACATATAAGGGACATTCTGAAAATATGCTGGACATATAAGGGGCGTTTTGAAAATATGTCGGACATATAAGGGGCATTCTGAAAATATGTCGGACATATGAGGGGCAACATGAAAATATGTCGGACATGTAAGGGAAAGTTTGAAAGTATCTGAGGACTTGTCCGAAAATATGTCGGACATATTTTCGGCTTCCAAAATATGTCGGACATATAAGGGACATTCTGAAAATATGTCGGACATATGAGGGGCAACATGAAAATATGTCGGACATGTAAGGGAAAGTTTGAAAGTATCTGAGGACTTGTCCGAAAATATGTCGGACATATTTTCGGCTTCCAAAATATGTCGGACATATAAGGGGCATTCTGAAACGATGTCGGACATATAAGGACATGCGAGAAAACATCATTGAAACTATGTCGGACATATAAGGGGCATTTTGAAAATATGTTGGACATATAAGGGTAAGGTCAAAGATGTGTTCGGCATATAAGGGGCATTTTGAAACTACGGTGGGCTCAACGCAGCGCGCGACTCGGATTGCACATTGGCCACCTCTGCCAGGCCTGGGTGATGGTGCAGTGCCATTTTATTTCTTCTTTTTCCCCGCCGGCTTTTCCAATTTGGGCTAACAGTCCAAATGTGGATACAGAAGCTAATTCCCTGGTTTACACGGTGGCGTTGTCCTTTGGCGGACCACCTGGGCACCGGATTCCAAAGGAATCGGAATACAAAAGTTGGTTTGGTGGTATGACCTCCTGGGCTAGCCTGTTTCTCTCACCATTCAGCGGCTATCTCGGGGGGTTACCCGTCGTAAGTGAAAATCGTTTAGTTTTCTTCCTTTCGCGTTCAGTTCATTGTCAGTCAAGATCGTCAACGAGTGAAGTGCACAAAGCATTCTCTTTATTCGATGACACCCTGGCACGGACAACGGCCCACAACGAAGAAGCTCAGAAATGCAAACCGTGGATTTTCTCTTGAGTGAGTGTCAGGCAGGGAGAAAAGAAAACAAGATAGAAAGCAAGTTGGGAGAGCAAGGAAGGCGGAACAAAAGGAAAGAAAACCAACGGAAGAAGAAGAAAAAAAAACGAGGAAAAAAAGAGGAGGAAAAAAGAAAGTGGAAAAGAGAGCGAAAAGGAGGGACAAGAGTGAGGGGGGTGGTGCCATGAAAGAAGAAGAATATAGCCTGCAGCGTGCGATAGAGTCGGAGTCAGCACAGCTGCCACAACCCCCCCTGGGGTTATCCGTCTCCTATAGAGGTTGTCCTCGTAGGCGTCGAGCCTCGAGGCTTGGCGCGCCTTGATGGGTTCTTCTTTTTTTGCATACCTTTTTTTTAGAGTGCAAGGCAATTTTTTGCTTGAGAAAGTACAGGGTATAGTGCAGAGGTTCCTGGGGTTTGCAGATCTTGGCCGTTTATGGGGGGGGGGGGGGGGGGGGGAGGGGTGGTTCTGGGGGGGCGTTTTTGGCCACGCTGTCGTTTCGGTGGCTCGGGGTGGAGCTGACACACTCTGAGCAACTTTGTCTAAAGTAACCGCGGCTCGTGCCACAATTGGTCTGCCCTCCAGCGCCCCTAACGCCTTCGTACGCACTGTTGTACAAACTACCCCTCCGCCCGTCTTTCCTGGAAACGCTGTGGATTCCGTTTTTTTGTGCGGTCGACGGTATACGTCGTTCTGATGTATTTTTTGGAGTGAAAGTTCGCTTGAAACTCCGGGGTTTTAAAGTCTCCGGGTGACCTTCGTCAATATGGGAAGATATCCTTTTGTGCTCCGAGTGTTTGTAAGAGTGGTGGTTACCGTTTTTTGTGTTTCCGCCCTAAAGCATTAGGTACCAGGGAAAGCCTGCTACGGGAGCCAAGCTTCACGTGTTCGGCGGTAATGCAGAGCCACGGGCCTACGGGTCAAGTGGCTACCGGTTTCCCAAACTAAAGCATCAAGGCTTGGCGCACCTTGGGGCTTGGCGCTCGCGCTGAAACACAAGCTCGTCGAGACGGTCAGCCGCAGGGCAGAGCGGACGGGGCTGTGGCACTGTGCTGCCTCCGACTCAAGCTTTTCAAGCTGTGATTGACCGTCACGTTCCTGGACCAGGAGCGGCCTCTTTCTTCTCTCTTCTTTTTCTTGTGTTAACACTGCATTGTTGGTACTAAAAAATTAGTAGTTGGCAGCGTACTACATGAAACTTACCAAAGCTCGTGTTGTTGTTGTAGACCCCACGTGTGGGTCTTGCGGGTCCTCTAGCCTCCGTGACACTGGCCTTGCAAGCACAAAAGGTTTTCACCAGAAACTCCTGTGGTTAAAACCCCTTTTTTTAACCGGCCTGTTTTGAGAACATTTTTTTTTTTTTTTTTTTTGGTGAAGATATAATTTTTTAACCCTGCAGGATAATCCCTGGTTAACACTGCATTGTTGGTACTAAGAAATTAGTTAGTTGGCAGCGTACTACATGAAACTTACCAAAGCAGGTGAGTTCCGCCGGTGCGCACGAACAAAAAAACCCGACAATTTTAACGTTCCCCCCCCCCCCCCCCGGCTGACCCCGATTTGCAGATTTAGACCCAGTCGGTCTACATCTGCGACGTAAAATATTCCCCCCTGGAAAGTACCTGGGAGGCGTGGCTCTGCAATCGCCCTCGTGGCACGGCTCTTCCCCGGGACACTTCTTTGAGCTCGCGGGGCGGAGAATCCGCCCCGCGCATCCTTCCCGGAGTGTCCGAGGCCGCGTCCAGCGGCTGCCATGTCGCAAGTAGAAAGAAAAAAAGGAGAACGGACGAAACAAAAGGGCAGGGTTGAAACTGGTCAGGAACAGTTTGTTGTGTCGGCAACAATGTTGGAGGGGGGAGGGATCACAAAACGTCGGCCCCTTTTTTAGAGTGCAAGTTTTTTTTTTTTTGTAGCGTTTATTGTGGTTTAGAGGTTCGGTGTTTTAGGGTCTCCGGTTGACCATTGAGGCTGTGAGGCGGGTGGTATGTGGGTAGTAGGTATGCTTAAATACGGCTAGCCATGTTTGTAAGTGTTGCGACCGACACCAAGAAGAAATTCGCTTTGAATTTAGTCTTGGGCCCCCCACTTTTGTGTGTTTCCGACGATCCCGAATGGGCGTAGAGATTGGTGTCTTTCGACCTTTTGTATGTTTGTGAAGTTCAGCTTAGTGCGTGCTTGTGGTGATCAGTGGGGTTCCCGAAAGAAATGTTTTTGTGTTTCCGACGATCCCTTTTTTTTTTTTGTATAAGCACCTGCTTTGTAGGAAATACTGGAGGAGGCTGCCAGCTGCAAGGAGGTAAAGTGCTGTAACCCACACGAAACACGATACACAGGTGAATCTGGGTTCAGTAAGGGTTCAACGAAAAAGACCCATTTTGTAGTTGTATTGGTTCTCCCCCTCTAGCCTCCTTCGAAGTAAGCACAAGGCAGCCCCTCGAGTATTTTCGAGTTAAAGTTCGCTGAGAACCCGGGATTTTTGTGTCTAACACATGCAAAATTGGCAAGCACTAAACGCCGAGGGTGGGGCGGCAGTGCGCCAACAAACCTCCTCGGCGGCACCGCGGTGTGGATCCGGGATATTGCGGTCCCCCAGGAGGGGACGGAAAAAGCGAGCCCCAGCCGTTTTGCGATTTTTTGCACCCTCCGACGTTGGCCAAAAAAAAAAAAAAAAAAAAAAAAAAAAAAACGCCGGCAGCCCGCACCCAGTTGGAAAAAAAGAAAAAAAAAAAGAGGGCGGCATGGGGATGACGAAAACAAGGACCTTGGGTGGGAGAACGGTAGCAGAACGCACACAGAAACCTTCCCGGCTGACCTTGGGGCAGCAAACAGGACAACGGCGGGCAGGGTTGGGGAGAACCTTCACGACCCACTTGTTATGAGAGTGGGTATGTTGGTTGGATATGGCATCGTGCGACATAACCTGAAAAACACAACACGTGATCGAATGGTGCGTCACGAGTGAACGCCAAGAAGGACTCGTCTTCCGCAGTACAGTTTTGTCGGGAGCACATACTACGACACTTGATATTTCTAGCGTTGTAAGGGTTAAGGTCCAGTCTCCGGTTGACTATTGGGGTCGGATTGTGGACAGGGTGTGGACACAATCGCACACTTTCACTTTGCCTGGCCAGGGTTGTGACGAATGTAAGAGACATCACATTCGCTAACGAACGTAGTCGCGGGCCCTCCCGCCACGCTGTTTCATGACAAAATGAGTCGTGTTCGGTCTAACAAACAGTAGTTCCCCCTCGTCGTGCCCCCCGTGACCTCGCGGCAAAGGAAGATGGTCTGGCAGCGGTTTCTTTTTCGCAAACCTTCCTTCGGCGCACTCAACTAAACTTCATCCTCGCGAGGGGGGTCTCAACTGCCGTGCGCACGGAATAGAGAGAGAAAAGACGCGATGAAGTGCAGGGACCATCTCTCCCTAGGCTATCAGCTAGTGTGGTATCGTGGTATGCTGGTGGTATCTCAGCACCTAACGTACCATCCACCTTCTAGGTATCAGGGATGCACAGCGGGTGGTATGTGGCCCTCAGGGACCTGTACACCATTCTTGTGGGCGTGTACACACAACCCACCATCCACTAGCAGCTAGTGTGGTATCGTAGTATCCCAGCACCTAACGTACCATCTACCTTCTAGGTATCAGGGACGCACAGCGGGTGGTATGTGGTTCTCAGGGACCTCCACACGTGTGGTGCGTTGGGACGTTCGAGAGTGCGCCAGCAACGACAAGTATTTCGTCTTCGACGACACCTTGGAACGTATCCTCCTCCCGTTGGTATTCTTTCCCTTTTTTGTGTCTAACAACCTTTGGATTCGAAGTCCAACGCGCTATCCATTGCGCCAACGGGGCTGATTAACAGGTACCAGGGAAAGCCTGCTACACGGGAGCCAAGCTTCACGTGTTCGGCGGTACTGCAGAGCCACAGGGCCTACGGGTCAAGTGGCTACCGATTTCCCAAACTAAAGCATCAAGGCTTGGCGCACCTTGGGGCTTGGCGCTCGCGCTGAACACAAGCTCGTCGAGACGGTTAGCCACACGGCAGACTTGGGGCTTGGCGCTCGCGCTGAACACAAGCTCGTCGAGACGGTTAGCCACAGGGCAGACTTGGGGCTTGGCGCTCGCGCTGAACACAAGCTCGTCGAGACGGTTAGCCACAGGGCAGAGCGGACGGGGTTGTGGCACGGTGCTGCCTCCGACTCAAGCTATGCAAGCTGTGGTTGACCGTCACGTTCCTGGACCAGCAGCGGCCTTTTTCTTCTTCTCTTCTGAGCGTACAGTTTTGTAGACTGGCTTTGTTTGTTGCGCCAGAGAATCTCTGTCTGTCAGAAAGATAGGACTTCGCAGCTTTTTTTTTTTTCTTCTTTCGTTTTTTTTTTTTTTTTTTTTTTTTCAGTTTCGCGTTCCTGAAATTATCACACACCTCATTCTCGTGCCAGGAGAGGGGGGGGGTCAGCGCTCTTGTTAAGGATCAGCCACTTTGGCCGGATGGCCGGATAAACCAGACCCCCCCCTCTACAGTGCAGTTGCCTTGGAGGCTGGGTGGTCAAATTCTCTAAGGTGAAATGGTCAAAATTCCCTGCGAAAAGTGGGCCCACAAAAATTTTCCAAAGTGTGGTATTTGGGGTATTTGGGGCAAAAAAAAAAATTTTTTTTTTTTCTGACCGCCCACCGTGGTGACCACCTTAGAGTGTGACAGGTAGCGTCTCCCCCCTCCACAGTGAAAATACACGACGCACTAGTAAGGTACATAACTTGTGAAAATAACTAGTTATTTTATAACTAGTTATATTTGATAACTTGTGACTAGCACGAGCTAGTTATATAACTAGCTCGTGCTAGTTATATAACTAGCTTGTGCTAGTTATATAACTAGCTCTGCTAGTTATATAACTAGCTCTGCTAGTTATATAACTAGCTCCTAGGGTATTTTACGGGTGAAATGCATTGAAATACACCATCACTAAACAGCTACCACAGCTCGAAAGACACAAAATAACAAGAAAACAGCAGCCTCGCAGGGAATGTGCCAGCAGGACCAAGAAGGGAAGTGTGTTGTTACAAACTGAGGCCGTGGAAAATCAGAATGTTCCACACGATACTTCGTCTGATGCACTCCTATGAATGTGTGGACGCAGAAACTCTGCGGGCACATGGGAACTAACTGCCGAGAACCGGGCGCGACTGGGACTATCACTCAACGCATGCGCAGAGCGGATACGGATCGTGAAGGAAGAAACTGGGTTGCTATGCGCCGAGGCTGCCGCATCGTGGCTCCTATTATGCAAATTCTCTCACTTGTAACTTGCTCCTCATGGTATTTTACGGAGAAATGCACTGAAATACTGCCCACTGAACGGCGACCACAGCTGATATACACGAATAATCAAAATGAGCAAGCGCGCACGTGAGACAAAGGCGAAGACACCCGAGAAGAAGAAGCAGAAGTCCGGCGACTTGGAGCCGGACGCGAATGCCAAGACGGACGCGAACATCGTGGAAGACTTCGTGGAGTTGTTTTTGATGGTAAAGGAGGGAGAGGAGGTCCAACACGTGCCTTTGAAGGCACTGGTGGGACAGCTTTTTGGTCTCTCGTTGTCAACGAAGAATGGCATCCTCGGCAAGGCTATTGCCGCAAAGTTTCCTGCGCTCAAGGCGCTGAAAAACCAGACCCAAACAATTGGCTCAAAACTCTATTCGCTGCGGGTGAAAATGAACACCGACTTGGTGTTCCGCGGTGTCGGGCTCCGCAAAAAGCTGACGGCCACGGCGAAGGACTCGGAGGCGTACCACCGATTGAAGGCGGCTACGGTAGGCGATGTCAACCTGGAAACGGTTGACTTGCCGTCCTTATACAAGTGCAAGACGGCATCGGGGGCTATTACTCCCGCTGCTGCTGTCACAGGGACTCGCAGAAACAAGTGGCCGGACATCACTGTCCTGGGGAGGAAACAGGTGCGCGAAGAGGGTGTGGACGTCACCTACTTCTGCATCGTTATCGAAAGTGGGTGCAGTGTCGTGTCGACTGTGCACCCACCGACGCTGACAGGCAACCGGCTGGATTTCACGTTTCTTCGTGAACGTCCGTCGGAGCACTGTGAGGCTGGTTTGTACACCGGAAGCTACACCCTCCCTCCAGACGTCATGATCGACAGTGTCCGGCCCCTGCAGGTCCGGGGGGCTAGCGGGGGATTTGCAACCTTTGTGAACTTTCCCCTGTCGAGGAAGAAACATAGCGTGAGCCTGCAGCCCGGTGACTGGCGCAGCAATCCAGATGTCGTGGGGCTTTTCTCCGACTCGGGGGACGACGCTGATGGCATCGAGGATGAGGACGACGACGACAAAGACTCTCAAATCAAAGCCGACGTGGAGGATGATCCTGATGCCAGCGACAATGAGAGCGTGACGTTTGTTCCCAACTGAAAACCTTTTTGTTTTTGCAGCACCAAAATCAGATCATCCTTTTTATTTTGTACTCCGTTTTTTGAGCAAACCAAGGTACAGGCACATCACATACCGGTAAGCAACATTGACACTTTGCGGGTTACGTAAGCAACTTTTAAAACTTCGCTGGTCACAACAGTTTTTGATGAGTAGGATGCGGTCTTCCAGGTTCCTCGTAGGGAAGTGTCGAACGAGGAAGGAAATTTATTGTTAGAACCAGACCATGGATACCACTTGAAATCTTCCGCAGGACAAAAAAAATACTCCATTCTTTCCTGGCCAGCTTACACTCTTAAGAAGATGGACGCAGAAACTGTGCGGGCAATTGGGAAGATAATAGCCGAGAACCGGACGCGATTGGGACTATCACTCAACGCTTGCGCAGAACTTGGACGGATAGTGAAGGAAGAAACTGGGATTGCGATGGGGCTGTCGCAATCGGTCGTGGCCAAGGCCGGCGAAGACTTCAAGCTGATGGCAGGTAGGGCCCTGGGGAATATCGCGGAATCCCTCCAGTTTTTATTGCGCAAATTTCCGTTCAAGACGTGTAGGGAGGCTCCCTCCGTGATTATATTCATGGACGCGTACAACACGGGGAATGCCTTTCGCTCTCGGAGCTCCAGGCAGCGGCTGGCCATCTCCCTCTCGGCTGGGAGGACTGCGACACGCTTTCTTACAGTTTGTGACAAGCGAAAGCCGCAGTTCCACGAATGGTGGATATTCAACGCCTTGCCGCAGCTGACGCAGATTCAGACGGGCAGTTTCAGCAAAGGGAAGCACGCAGCCTCTGTACAGCTGTTTCGCTTCGGCGGGGATCATGCGGAGCTGTGGTCGCTGTTCAGTGGTGTTGGCGGTTCTGGCCATCGTAGTGCGTTTTGTACGACGGCTGCCGGTGACTGGCTAGAGCAACTGCACGCCTGCGAGAGGCTCAGCCTGCAAGAGATGCATGCAGCCGGCTATACATGCCACATCGCGCAACGGTTCCTGCAACCGTGCTTCACGATGACCCCGGCCCTGCACGACGTGAAAGGGATGATACGCCTCATTGTGCAGACGCTTCCGCACGCAGCAGGGATAGAGCTCGCTGTCATCGGCAGCATTGGCAACAACATGACAGGCTCCCAAGCACGCAAACTGCTGGCTGCCCTGATAGCGCAAACGCAAGGGAACCAGTTGACACTGTGTTCCCTCATGGATGTTCTCGTGTTCTTTCGCTATCAGGACATACCTGTGCGCTTCTTTTACGCAGACACTCCAGACAGCCAAATTGTGAAGTATTTTTTGTTCAGTTTACTGAGCTACCACGCACTCATCTTTGTGCTGGAGTGGGCCAATCCCGGAGTCACTCGTTCAGCTTATGCCCACAGTATGAGTCACTGGTTTGATGTTCAGGATGCCCATCGGTTGGTGACATCTGATGAAGCGTTCGAGCAGATGAATGGTGAACGCAAACGATGGGTGGCGTGCACGTCTCAACAGACGATGGAACGTGACTTGCAAGTGTGCGAGCTTCAGCACAAACACTTCGACAAAAAAGGTCAACGCACTCCACTACCGGAGCTTACACCCCCCGCAGCAGGAATACCGAGACTATTTGAGTACGACACTTTTCATTTTTGCATCTGCATTGTTCACAGGGGGAAAAATGCCACGACAAACTTAGTTGCGCGTCTCAAAAATCTGGGCCTTGGTGCGCACGTAGGTCGCAGAACGCGCTGGGGAATAAAATTCAATGCGACCCCGGGTGTTGAAACTAGTGAAATAATGTTTTGCGTTTGTGAGGAAGCCCCCTGGAAGCTTCGTCCTCCTGAGAGAGAGAAAGACAGCGCCGAAGTGGCTGAATCGGAAAGCAGTGATAGCAGTGAAGGCGAGGCGCACTCTTGTATCATATGCGGAAGGAGCTTCAGTCGGGTGTACGGTCTGTACGCACACTACGACTCTCAGCACCGCCCTGCCGTGACATGTGAGTGCAAGGAAGACTGTCCCGCCTGTGCGAAGTCTGTACTAAAACGTGGCTTGAGCCAACATATCTTGTACAACCATGCAAGTCTACTGACAAAGACGAAGTGTCCTCTGTGTCTTGAGAGCTTTTCCTCCGCAAGACTAAGAGACTCGCACATGAAGAAACGCCATCTGTGAGGGGAGAGAGCGGTGTTAGCTTTGTTCTCCGACCATCTGTCTCCTTCTACAGCTCTGTAAAGCATTTCTGTTCAGATCGATTACCTCAAGACGCTTCTTGCTTCACCGTTCCGCTAAGGTGAACACAACGAAGAGACAACCGAGACAGCCGAGCAGATAGCAGAAAAAGCGGGCCAGGATACCTAGTCCGAGTGATATACACGTCCTTTTTGACTCAACTCAATGCAGTTTCACTGTATTTCACTGGTTATTCTGCTGGGAGAGCTAGTTATATAACTAGCAGAGCTAGTTATATAACTAGCACGAGCTAGTTATATAACTAGCTCGTGCTAGTTATAAATTTCACTAGTCATTGAGCTAGTTAATAACTAGCAAAACTCCATAACTAGTGCGTCGTGTAGCCTGGGGGGGGGGGGGGGGGGGGGGGGTCAGCCGGCTGATGGATGGATGGATGGTTCTTAACAAGATGCCTGGGGGGGGTACTCTGCTGCTGAGAGCACACAGGGGTTTGTTTGTTGCGCCAGAGCATTTTCTTTCTGCCAGAAAGACAGGACTTCGCAGCTTTTTTCAAAAAATATTGGTTTTGCGTTCCTTTTCTTCCCAAAAATATCCCACACCTGATTCTCGTGTCGCGGTAAAACCGGATGAAGCAACGTTGTTTTACACATTCCGATAACAATTCGCGTCACGCCGCGCGTACCTTCGGCGTGCGCCAGAGAATCGCTGTTGCACGCTGCAGGTCTGCGCGGCGGTTTGGCGTCCCTCGTTCTCCCTCGGTATTGAGCCGGCCCACTCCTATCTCCTGGGACTGCATCACATTGCTTGCCGCTGGCTATCACGAAGGCAGCACACACGGACGACTGCGCGATGATGCGAATGGGTGCCAGCGCCGCAATCACACGACTCGGCGCGAACGAAACTCAAGATGCATGCGCGTGGGGGGTCCAAGGCTGAATTCAAAGAGAATTTCTTCTTGGTGTCGGTCGCAACACTTACAAACATGGCTAGCCGTAGTTAAAGTGTATAGGCATACCTACTACCCTCATACCACCCGCCTCACAGCCTCAATGGTCAACCGGAGACCCTAAAACACCGAACCTCTAAACCACAATAAACGCTAGAAAATGAAGGTGGTTATCTGAGCGACGGATACAGACCACAGCGCCAAAGATTCTTTTTTTGCATTCTAACCGTCGAACTACCGCGGCATTCTTCTTTCTTTTCGGGAAAGACTTCACGGCTTGGTCGCGACTCGCGATTTCCTCGTTCCCAACATGGACACGTTGCTATACTGTGGCTCAGACTTTCTTTTATGGTTTAGCGGTTCGGTGTTTTAGGGTTGACCGTTGAGGCTGAAAGGGATGCAGATTGTAACCGATGTGCCCGACACCAAGAAGGTTGAAGTTTGTTTGTGCGGGCCGGTTGATCGTTTTCCCACTTGTATTTACCCTGTGTATATTCAGGTAAGGAATTCTGATCAACCACCAAAACACGCTGCCTACGTCTTTTTAGCCTGCACAATACATTGAAGGGCGCCCCACAAGATTGTTAGTACTAAAAAGATACAGTGGTGTCACCTGAGGGAAGGGCCGCCCACGTGATAAAGCCGTTAAGCACTGGGAACTTTATCCCGTGACACCTTTTTTATGCAGTTGATTATCATTGTAGAAAGAGGAGCGGCACTCTTTCTGAGAGAAGAAATTCGCTATGAATTTAGTCTTGGGCCCCCCACGCGCTTTAGAGAGTAAGTTCGCTTTTTGGTAAGGTATCATATACGAGGATACTCCTCGTTTTAAGAAGTCCGGGGCTTTTTCGGTTGGGGTCTGAAGCTGCGAACAAAAGAGAGCCGCCTGTCAAGTTCCCCCGTCGGTTGCGCTCGGTGTTGTTGTTATTTCTCTTCTCTTTTTGTGTTTCCGACGATCCCGAATGGGCGTACAGATTGGTGTCTTTCGACCTTTTGTATGCTTGTGAACTTCAGCTTAGTGCGTGCTTGTGATGATCGGTGGGGTTCCCAAAAGAAATGTTTTGTGTTATCGTATCTTCGAGCTAGACTTGATCTCGTGCATTAGCCAATTTTCTTTTTTTTTTAGAGTGCATGTTCAGTTTTTTAGAGTGCATGTTCAGTTTTTTGACGCCTGGGATTCTGGGATACTTTCAAAGTCTATTGTGTGACCGTTGTCAAAATGGATTTATTGCAAAGCAAATAAGTACACAAGGCTTTTCTCGGTTCACGGATTGCTGAGTTCGTGCGTATAAGTCGAACTTTGAGTGCGTGAGCCCCTCCGAAGACAGGTTCATCACACTTGCGTAGTTCATGCAGGGGTTGTGAAACGGCGAGGGCTACATGTTATACGTGTCTTGGACGTTTTCGCCGCAGTGGCAAGTTGTACAAGCCCTGCCCGGACCGTCTGGACACTCAGTTAGCCACCAGCTGCATTTGGAGTATAAAAACGTAGCCCTAGCCCCGTTGCCCGTTGGGCGGAGTTATTGCGTACTTCGTTCCTTCGGTTCTCAGGTGTACCAAAAACAAGTATGCTCACTAAGGAGGTGGTTACTGGTTATCGCAAAAAAAATAGTGAAAAAGAAGAAGGGGCCACAAGACTCCGTCAGTAAGGAATAACCATGCGGGACTGGGGCCCTCTGTTTTCTTCTTCTCTTTTTTTCCTTCTTTTTTTCGTCCGTTTTCAGTGCAACCTTGGGATCGTCACGTGCGTGCCTCGTTCACTCCGTCTTTCAGAGGGATGTAAAACAACAACACAAAAATGGGCAAGGGAACAAATTTTGCAGGTTTTCTGTCGTGGGCTGCGCTAATTCGCCTAGCATCGTCGTCGTGAATGTAAGCCCCAATGCCAGCAGCTGTAGCGCATAATATATTGGAGCCTTGGGGTTGGTAATTTGGGCGCCCTAAGAAACGTGGGCCATGTGATGCTGTGTATTGGTGCTGCTGTTGCATTTTTTTCTTTTTAAGAGTGAAAGGTCGCTTTTCCTTAGACTGTTAGACGGGAACATTTCCGGAACAACGGTTGCACATGAAAGAGAAAACGAAGCCAACGAAAAAGTGCTAATACAGGAAAACCCCCCCCAGAGAGGTTTGTACCCCGTACACGCGAAGAACAAGAAACTTTTGCCTTATCATTTTCATCACCTTTGGTCAGTTGATGCTGATCGTCCGTTGCTTCGTTTATCAGTACAAGCCCCAACTCCGGAAATGCTCTTTTCATTTTTCTTTTTCGCTTTTTTTGAATACCGACACCAGAAGGACATTCGGCTGTTTCGCCTTTTTAAAAGTGGAATACGGCGTGCGCCGGGGTTCTAGAGTCACCAAGTGTTACTTTCCAAAGTATTTTCAGAGTGAAAAGTTTGTTGGTTGATATTTCCGATGAAAGTCCAAAGGGGGGGAGGGGCGCGAGGTGGGACAAAAACCTTGTTCGGATTTTGTTTCGTTCCTTGTACTCTTTTTTAGAGTGAAAGTTCGCTTGAAACTTTGGGGTTCTTAAAGTCTCCGGGTGACCTTCGTCGTCATGGGAAGATATCCTGTGTGCTCTGAGTGTCATAAGAGTGGTGGTTACACGAGGTAAGAGGATAGGTGGGTACCTTGGTTGTTGGCCATTGGTGGTTTCGGCCATTGTCCACATACCTTACTTACGGTAGGCCCTCTTCAGTATGGTGCCGCATTAGGTGACTGGCTGTCTTCTTGGTACCGTCTGACCGTCTCTTTTCGTGCATTTGTGGTGCTGCTTATGGTTTGCGCAGGTTGAATATCCGTAACTATATCGTATTGCAATACGGGTGGGGTGCTGCACTTAACGTGTAGCAAGGAATCGCGAATAGAAGTAAAAAAAAAATTGAAAAAGCAGGGAGGTTAGTCTGTTCGTTTTTCTACTTTCAAGCAGGAAGCAGAAAAGCATGGCCACGAGGGATTTCAGAGATACTTGCGGTCCGCATACCAGAAGATGGAGGGAAACGCGTGCATTCAAAAAGACCGGAGCACCCTGCTTTGGGTCGACCTCTGAGGGGGAGGAAGACGTAGTTTAATCTTTGGACCGAACACGGTCTCTCTGGAGTAGGAGGAGCCTTGTGCTTCCACAAATGTGTTCCCCAGGGCCAGGCGTTTTCAAAGTCGGAAAGCCACCCACTCCCCCCCAGTACTTTTCTTCATTCGAGGATTCAACATTCTTCGTTGTTTCGGTGGGACGCCTGTATCGCACACCATTCTACTCCCGTCAGCAGGTCAAAAGGCTGTCACACGCTGGGAAATACTCGAGGAACTGCCTTGTGCTCATTTCGAAGGAGGCTGGAGGGGAGAGGTAACAATACAACTACAAAGTGGGTCTTTTTCAGAGTTAAAGTTCGCTTGAGAATCCGGGATTTTAGAGTCTCCAGGCGACCTTCTTGTTGAACGCTTACGCCCGCCACCAAACTCAGATTACCTCTGTTTCGTGTGGGTCACAGCACATTTACCTGCTTCGAGATTGGAATATTGTTGCGATATAGGTGGGGAGTCATCGGCATGCCGATGAGCACCACACTATGCCTGCCTTTCGCTACGTGACACCGGACGGGTCACTACTCACGCGCTTCCGTCGTGGTGATACCCGCGACGGCTGCAACTGCTGCTGGTAGCTTGTGACAAGTTCGTAGTCCGGATCCGATTCCGGATCTCGAAGATCCGGAACCGGATCTTCGAGATTTGGAATATTGTTGCGATGGTGGGGGTCATCAGCATGCCGATGAGTACCACACTATCGCCCGATTTCGCAACTGGCAGTCTCCTCAAGTATTTCCTACAAAGCAGGTGCGTATACAAAAAAAAAAAAGAGAGAGAGAGATCACGCATGTTAAGACTTGTCAGGTCGTTGAACGCATTACGCGGGCTGAGTTCGTCCATGCAGCAGTTGAGCGTCGCTCGACAGTCCAACCTCCTGGGACTGTGCACAACTCCTCGATTCGACTGCCTTGCCGACAATCGATGGAGTCCGTGCTGCAAAGGTTCCGCACGCAGCCCCTTGCAGCAACGGAAACCGAGGAAAATGAGGGGCTTCCGGCGCCCGAAGAAAGACTTTCTGAAGAGACCGCGGGGCGAACACCAAGGGTTTCGCAACCCCCAAGAAATGGGGAGCATCGAAAAGAGTTTCTGATACATCTAGTCTTGATCCTTGTGTGTTTCCGGCTACAATCGCTCAGTCGGTTGCCTGTGGCGGATTGTTTTGGCGATGCGCCTGATTGGTTCGGACTGGGTAGCGACACAGGTCACACATGCCCGCCCCCTGCAGAGGGCCGAAGGTGCAGCAGAATGGGCAACCTGGCTGAAACTTGCACCCCGGACTCCCCCTCCGTATTGCGGGAGTGGTTTTGCGGTCGTTTGTTCGGCCTCGCCCACTCAATGCGGGAGGGGGGAGTGGGACCCCCTCAATGCGGGAGTGGCCACTCCCGCACTTTTTCACTCCCGCTTTGACTTAGTATGGCTGCTGAAGTCCGGGGTGTGAGATAAAGTCTAGACACCCCCCCTTTCCCAATCCCGCCCCACTGCCACACGACACACGAAGCCGAACGTCACAACCCCAGAAGGTCCAATTACTCCAATCTGTACGCCCATAAGGGGGGTGGCGCTTCGTTGTGTTCGTGCCACTTGTTTGCACTGCTTCGTCTTCAGGTCTGATCAACCACCGAAATACGCTGCCGCTGGGTTTCTTCGCACGGCAGGGCAACCCGCATGAGTGTTCGTTCTAAAAAGAAATACACGCTCCAAGGGAGCGCAACGGTCAACTGCGGCCGTGCAAAGAAAAACTTTAAAATGAATGGTGTGGTCGGTGGGCCAGTTCCCCGTAGTTCCCCCGTAGTTCAACATGGGGGGGGGGTGTCTTTTTTTTTTTTTCGTTTCTTGTTTTTTTCGCTGAGTGCTTCAGGGATGCAGCCTTGGGTCCTGGAGAGCATTTCTAAGCTACTTTGCACTTTTTCTTCACAAAATAAGGACAATTTCAGGTAATTCGAGCGTATCAAGATCAAAGACCCAGGAGACAAGCCACCTGGTCCAGGCCAAAATCGGTGAATTTCGGGAGGTAATTCCTTTGTGGCGACCACTTTCTGCAGTCCTTTCCTGCTCTCCATACCGCAGCTGATCCTGTCACTACCTGTCAAACCGTGACTCGCAGTCTGTCCTTCCTTCTCATCCTATTCCTTCCTCTTCGGGGCACGCAGGCGTGCATGGCGGCGTGGTGTTCCACCTCCCCCCGGGTGGCGACCACCGCCCCGCAGCTCGGGTAGACATCGCCCGCGAAACCCAGTTCCGTGAGCGCGAGCGGCTCATGGCTGCCCACCGGATGGCGGCCCTCAGTTCCTCCTCCTTATGGCCGCTCTGCGCAAGTTGGGGCCGTAATACTGCTCTTCCGCCCAGGGCCGACTGCAGAAAGTGGTCGCCACAAAGGAATTACCCCCCGAAATTCACCGATTTTGGCCCGGACCAGGTGGCTTGTCTCCTGGGGTCTTTAATCTTGATACGCTCGAATTACCCGAAATTGTCCGTATTTTGTGACGAAGAAGTGCAAAGTAGCTTGGAAATGCTCTACAGGACCCAAGGCTGCATACCTGAAGCACTCAGCAAAAAAAACAAGAAACGAAAAAAAAAAAGACCCCCCCCCCCATGTTGAATTACGGGGGAACTACGGGGAACTGGCCCACCGACCACACCACAGGCGCTTCGTTTTGTTTGTGCGTGCCGGTTGATCGTTTTCCCACTTGTATTTACCCTGTGTGTATTCAGGTAAGGAATTCTGATCAACCACCAAAACACGCTGCCTACGTCTTCTTAGCCTGCACAATACATTGAAAGGCAACCCACAAGATTGTTAGTACTAAAAAAAGAAAAAGCTCCGCCTGGTCCATGACGGCCGTGCGTAAAGCATTTTCCCTGGCCGACGAAGCAAAACAGGGGGAGAACGTCACATCGTCTGCACGCTCTTTCGTTTCTCCGAACGGTTTGAGCCAACCCATATCAGTCTTCAACGAAAGCAAGTTTCCAGGCTGTTTATTTTCCAACAACAACAAAAACCGTACACCGCGTAGGTTGAAGTATGGCTAAAGAAAGGGAAACTAGAGTTGTCGTTGACCACACTACCCTGAGCCCAAATCTTGGACGTGGTTTCAGGTGGCAAATTGGCAAATGATCATGATCAGAAGGTCCTACTTGGGCGGTTCAGTTTCCTCACACATTGCATGTGGCTAAAAAAAAAAGAAAGGTTTCCCCAAAACGTAGTCCCACACTCTTCGCCTAGTCCACGGAGGCCGTGCGCAAAGCATTTTCCCCAGGCGACGAAGCAAAAAAAAGGGAAGAACATCACTGCCGGGTGGAGTGGGTGGGGGCGGCGGATGTTCCGGTTCCAGACAGGCGCATCGTTTGTTTGCTGGGTATATGAGTGGCAACAAGCCGTGAGCCAAAGGCCGTATCGACGGTTCGGAAGCGTCAAGAGGGCGCCGAGAAACGACGTGCGAATCGAGAGTGGAAAGGAAAGGCGGGTGGAGGGGGTGGCCGCGGCGTAGGGCACAACCTGTACTCCAGCACCGTGGGGAGTTAACTGTGCGGTCAAAGTGCCGGGTTTGGGCAACACCCGCGACAGTGTAACAGCCGCAAATCCAGTTTGAAATCCAGTCGTGGACACCCCCCAAAAAACAGGTGATCACGCTGGATCCGGCGGGTGTGGCACACCCGCAATACGAACCGCCGCGGTTTATCTCCTCCACCGGCTGGAGCTACCGTGTGCTTTGCAGACTGGTCTCTACCCCTGCACAGCGTGATGAACTGACTGTCGTACTGATTTAGACTGGTTTTGTGCTTTGCAGACTGGTCTCCGTCGCCAGACCCCTGCACTTTGTTATGACCTGACTGTCATGCTGGTTTAGACTGGTTTAGACTGATTTTGTGCTTGCAGACTGGGTAATGTCGTTAGACCGTTTCGCGCATCTACAGCAGGTGGGCGGAGTCAATTCGGACGATCTTTCTTGTGTACGCCCCGTCTCTCTTTTATTTCTACCCGCCCACCAGGAGGAATTTTCTTTTCAGGTTCTCTTCAGTGAAAGCTCGTTCTTTTCCTTTGTTTTTTTTCCCCCTACGGGTTTCCGGACTGTTTCCTGTTTTTCGTGCAGGTCTGCCACAGTTGAGTCCTTTGCTAAGCGTCGGATTAACTTGAGCTGTGAGTGCAAGCTCGTTTTTTTTCTCCTGCCAGACTCGGGAATTATATAGGAAACTTCCGGATACGGTGAGGGCAAAAAAAAAAAAACAGGTACAGTAAGACCCAAAACCCCCAAACTTTGGCAAAAATGGCGAAAATCTGGAAAATTGGCAAACATAGCCAAATTTGACGAAAATCTGGAAAATTGGCCAAACTTGGCCAGAATCTAAGAAAATGGCACAAGTCCGCCAAGTGCAGCGTCCTGTTTGCCAACGGGGACTCCCCCCCGGGGGAGACCTGCCCGTGAAAGAAATATCTGCCGCCGTGCCAGAGTGTCACCCCGCGTGTGTCCGACCTCCCGCTGTGTGTTTCGGTCCTTTAAGCCGCGAGCACACTGCTATTCGCGGATTCTCGCAGGCGCGGGACCAAAGTGTCCGCAGCGACAGGACGGCGGTGTGTCTTGGCTCGCCTGCCTACCTACTATCTGGCGAAACAGCAGTCAAGGGAACGGACTTGAAACTGTCAGCGGGGAAGGAAGTCCCTGTTGAGTTTGCCTCTAGTCTGACTTTGTGCAGTGACACGAGAGGTGTAGAATAGGTGGGAGGCCGCGACAACGAAATGCCACTTGCTGTCGCTCTACGTATCGAATGATGGGAAGACGGCGGCTGCTTCCTTGCGAGGTTAGGATCTTCGGCAAGCGGCTTTTCGTAGCCCGTCGCAGCCCCAGCAGGGGTAAGAAGGCGAAGTTTTCGAAGCCCATCGGTGGTTTGGACTATCGGACCCCAAAAGAGTCACCGGGTCACCTTGACGACTACACCCCCCACACGACGGCGGCAGTAATACTCTCGCAGCGCAGCTATCGGTATCGCCCGCCGTGTTATGCAATTCCGCCTGCCCAATCTCACAGTACAGCTGCCTCGGGGCTGGGCGGTCTCTCCAAGGTGAACGGCATGAAATGGTCAGACTCCCCTGGGGGACTGAGACAGGTACCTCGGTTTGTTTGTGCGTGCGGGTTGATCGTTTTCCCATTTACCCTGTGTCGGTTTCAGGTAAGGAATTCAGATCAACCACCAAAACACGCTGCTGCCCACGTCTTTTTAGCCAGTGCACAATACTTGAAGGGCAACTCGCAAGATTGTTAGTACTAAAAAGAACTCCGAAGTGTGGTGTTAGGGGGGGGGGCGGGGGCTCATGTTTCCCTTCGTTCGTTTGAGACAGCGGGAGGTTTTTAGAGTTGTAGTTCGCTTGAGAATCCAGGATTTTGGAGTCTCCGGGTGACCTTCGTCGAATGGGGTTGTTTAAAGCTAATACGTACTGGGTGGGTTTGGGGGGGCATGCATTTTTCTCGCCTCTTCGAGGTGTCTCTCGGTTGGCCTACCCCACCTCCCCTCTCCAAGCTACAGTGATTAGTGCGCACGGCCGCACGTACGGCACGGCCGACTCATAGTCAAAGAGTGAGGGCGGCGGGGTTGAATTTACCAACACGGCCAAAATTCGTGAGGCCTTAAGTATTCATGGCCAATGCATAATTTTTTTCAGACGACTACTGGCGCCCGCACGGCTAACGTCATGTGGTCAGTTGTACCCCGCAGTGTCGAAAGAACAGATCCCGAGACAGAAATAGCGTTTTTGTTGAACGCTTACGCCCGCCACTGTGGACCCAGATTCACCCGTGTTTTGTGCGCGGCTACAGCACATTTACCTCCTTTTTTGATCTTTCGCAACTGGCAGTCCCCTGAAGCATTTCCTGCGTACGGCTGCTGTGCACACCTCTAAAAACGTACACCGCGGAGAAAGTAGAAAAGGGAAACTAGGGTTTTCGTTGACCGCACTACCCTGAACCCAAATCGTGGACGTGGTTTCAGGGTGGCAAATTGGCAAATGAACATGATCAGAAGGTCCCACTTGTTCACACATTTGCGTGTGGCTGAAACAGAAACCCGCGTATCACCACATGCATAGCACCCTCTTGGAGCTATACCACATACGGCGTAGGTGTGCATACTAGCTACCAGTATCCTCTCAGGATGACCTCGAGGTCCTCGTCACGAGCTCGTGGATGCAATCCTCAGCTACTCGTGGACCATACGAGGAGTGGTATCTACCACATACCACTACGTAGTACCACCACGTATTACCACAGGTACTACAGGGTCGAGGTCCTCGTCACGAGCTCGTGGATGCAATCCTCAGCTACTCGTGGACCATACGAGGAGTGGTATCTACCACATACCACTACGTAGCACCACCACGTAGTACCGCAGGTACTACAGGGTCGAGGTCCTCGTCACGAGCTCGTGGATGCAATCCTCAGCTACTCGTGGACCATACGAGGTGTGGTATCTACCACATATCACTACGTAGTGCCACCACGTAGTACACCGCCCGTTAGCATTGGGTTATTTTGAGTGCATGAACCGCATGGATTCGCATGCACTTTCTCGCAGGTCAGGTTCCTTTGTGACGTCGTCGCCTGCCATTGCGCCGTCTAGATAGTTAGCTGGGCTAGGTCGTCCCGTGTCCTAGCAGGGAGAGTTGCGCACCGCTGTTGCGATGTTGAGTGGACCCCCGAGGCGCGGCAGGTCACACAAAAATGCCCGCGTGGATGAGGGGATGGGAGAAGGGGGGTAGTTGCGAGAACGTGCTTGGAATGGTTCCGTGCTCAGCGCCGCACTGGGTCCTATCCACACGGTGAAGTGCAGCAACTTTCGCTCGTGCTGAAGTCCGGCCTCAAGTGCGGGCGTGGCCACACCCGGAAATAGGGTGTGCACACCCTATTTTACACCCTATTTCCGGGGGTGGCACACCCGCTTTCGGAGAGTCTGGTTTCACTCGAGCAAAAGTTGCTGGAGTCCACCGTGCAGGGCTTACGCTCCACGTATGGAGCGTGTGGATTTACACACGTCAATTTTTTTTTTGGAATTACCTCCCCCATGTGTGCTTCCACGTGTGGATCCACAGGTACCACGTGTGAATTTTGCAATATTTTTTCCCCCACATGTGCTTACCATAGGTTGGTCCACATGCAGGGGAGTCTAGGCCCACAAGGCGCTAAGGTTGCACAGCCAGGTGTCGCCAAGTCCAGTAATGGCGCTTTTTTTGCCCGCCCGGACCGCACAGGGGGAAAGGTATTTTTCCCTCGAACCTTAAAGCGTCCACATGTGGACCACACGTATTTTCTCTGACCGAAAGCGGAGCGTAAGCCCTGGTCCCATCTGCACCGTGTTTCGATCATTTAAAGCCACGAACGAGGCGGACCATCATCCGCACGGAATATGAGAGTCTGTAGGCAGGACACGACAGCGGCGTGGCTCTGGTTTGTCAGGCGGGGTGGATTGAATCTGGGGGGGATTGCAGGATGTGCTCAACACCGCCCGTCTGCGCCGTGTTTCGGTCCTTTCAGCCACGCGGACCATCATCAGCGCGGAACCTGAGTGTCTGCAGACAGGACAGCGGTGTCTTGTAGCTCGTCACAGCAGACGACCCGCGCTACTAGAGCGCAGGAAAACCCGTCAACAAAGTCAAAGAAGGCCCCTACAACCGTGTCTGAGCAATCAGTTAACAAACGCAGGGCCCGGATTCTGACTGCGACTCGCTAGGCCGCGCTGACTAGTCTTCTTTTTACGGTGGCAATCTGCGAAGTAAACTCCGCAGACCACACGGGTTGCCGTGTGTGCCAGCTTGAAAGGAAATGCTCGACGATGCTGCCCGACAAAGAACAGAAGGGATCCCAAGTGCTGTAACTACCGAACCACGTGTTGAACGGACGTGAGGTCATGCGGGTCTACCCCTACACGACAAATCACACAAACACAACAGGTCAAAGTCCTGAGTGAGAAAACAACTCACGGTGGTGTAAGCGAAGAGTGTGTTTCCCTATATTTCCTCCCTTCCATTCGGAGTCGAAGCAGCTACGTCGAGTATTTTTGTGCGGTCGACGATAATAAAAAAAAGATTTATTTGCGCTACCCTCGATCCCGATGGCAACTAGCTCCTTGGTTGTGCCTTTTGTTTGTGAGGTTTTTTTTTTATATTTCTTTTGGCAAAGGAACTGAGGAAGTCGGACAAATGACGTAAAAAGACGGCACAGAATATAGAAGCGTGAGAGCGGTAAAGGAAGGCGCCAAAGAGAGAGAGAAAAGAAGAAGGGGAGAGGGTGTGTGGGGGGGAGGGCAAGAATTTTGTTTGCACGCCTGGGGAACCCTTTTCGCACAGTTTCCCCGAAAGGCTTCCAAACGGTCGGTATTTTTTTTATTTTTTTTTTTTTTTTTTTTTTTTTTTTTGACGGGGCGATCGGGAAGTCCTTCCCTCCTTGCACGCGCTTGCCTCTCGCCGCCGCGGTTGATGCAAACCGGCGATGCAACAAAATCGTAGCGGTGGTACTTAAAAATAGGGGCAAGGGCGGGTGGACGGGCGAGGTCCAAAAAAATATGTGTAGGTTTCACCCCCTCGCGACTACGAGCTGAATAAGAAGCTTCCGACTGGCGACACTAAAGCTACAAGACACTCGAGGGAGGGACTGCCTTGGGCACATTTCGAAAGGAACCTGGAGCGGAGGAAACAATACAACTACAAAGACTGTCAAAGTGGGTCCTTTTTGTTGAACGCTTACGCCCGCCACTAAACCCAGTTTTACTTGTGTTCGTGGTCTACCTCCTTTGAGATTGGAGTATTGTTGCGATAGTGGGGAGTCATCGGCATGCTGATGAGTACCACACTATCGCCCTACGAGATTTCGCAACTGGCAGTCTCTTCAAGTATTTCCTACAAAACAGGTGCTTATACAAAAAAAAGGGTTTGCGTGCTTGCCGGGAATCCATGAGTGCCACTAGTTGGTAAATTTGTTGCATGAGTGTGATTGTCAGTACCCTGAGCAACGCACTATGCATACTCCGTGTCTACGTCACAGCAGATGGAACGCGTTTGTTGCGCCGCCGCGGGGGGCGGCGCAACAAACTCGTTCCATCCCGAGTGCTGCTAGTCAAAAGCTTGTGTTTGAACACGTTGCTCGGTCGTGTGAGCGGCAGAAGGTTTCGGTACTTGGATGCATTGGCGGAGTTTCCGGCATTATGCACCTTTCTTTCTTTCTGGCGGGAACTACCTTTTTTGTCCGCCCCTGCCCAATGAAATGATTGGTATGTCACACCCATTGCTCTGCCGGCGCTGAGGCCGATTGGCCGGGAAGAAACGGGAATGCTCGGACGGCCAAAGGAGTGGCCGTCCAACTACAAAACGGATCCTTTTGTTTTTTGACGGGTTATGTGTGTTGAGCGCATACACACACACACACACACACACACACACACACACACACACACACACACACACACACACACACACACACACACACACACACACACACACACACACACACACACACACACACACACACACACACACACACACACACACACACACACACACACCACACACACACACACACACACACACACACACACACACACACACACACACACACACACACACACACAACCACACACACACACACACACACACACACCACACACACACACACACACACACACAACGCCTCCGGCGCGTTTAAGCCCATAAATCCGCGTTTTTATTAGAGTGCAAGTTCGCTTTGGGATCCGGGGTTTTATAGTCTCCGGGTGACCGTAGTCATAAAGGTTCCTTTAAAGAATAGTATGTTTGTGTGTATCTCTTTGCTGCCTATTGCCGACTATTCGACTTACTTTGGCGCGCGCTCTTTTTTCCTATGTGCTTTGCCAAGTCCATGGCTCTTGTGACCGACACCGAGTTCACGTTCGCGAGGACAGCGATCTCGGGCCCCCCACGTGCAGGTTCTTTTTATTATCGGGGTCAACTCCACACGTGAGCTGGTCTGGCCTGGACCGCTCACTTACGATGGGTTGGATCGGGTGATACGCGCGCTCCCGTGGTACGTGCCAGAGGGGATCCCGAGGCACGAGACGAAAGGCGGGATGGTGCGTCCTCAGCACCAGAAAGCGATGTGCGACGGGGCAAGCGCCGGGAACCCATAACGAAAGCGTGCACTAAATATACAACCCGTAACCACATAGAGCCCTTTCTTGCTCTAAGAGAACCCATTCATGGACGGTCACACGGAGACCCTAAAACCCCGGAATTTCAAGCGAACTTTAACTCTAAAAAAAGACGGTTGCGTGGTGTTGTGAGACCCACCAGGAGGGCGACGGCCTCGCGGTTAAAATGTGCACGGAGCACAGAATGACGCGATGCGCCGCATGCGCGATGACCGGACGACAGTTTTTGAACTCCTGAATTCCCCACGCAGTTGTGCCTACCCGATCCCCCGGTGGCTGTGACGGAACCTTTGCACGTGGGTACAAGTCTTCTTGCAAGTGTGTCCCTGAGCGGTCGCAGAGGTTGGCTCGTCGATAATAAAAGAACCTTCATTTTTATTTTCATTTGCCGCTAGCGGTGTTCGTGTGTGAAGATGAAGACCTCCTTGATTCGTGGGATGAGGGGGAAGGAACCCGTTTTCCTCCTCTCGTAATTAGCGAGGGGGGCTCACACGTACTTCCTACAAGCGCACATTCAAAAAACATTCGGAGGGGGTCCGCTTGGTGCGGATTTCGACCTTTGCGGCTTTGCAACTTGCGGCCTCCCCCGAGTGATTCCTACAAGGCACGTGCGTATTCAAAAAATACTCGAGGGCCTGCCCTGTGCTCATTTCGCCGGAGGCTACAGGGGGAGAAAGCAATACAACTACAAAAAGGGGTCTTTTTTTGTTGCCACTAACCCCAGATTTACCAGTGTTTCGTGTGGGCTGCAGCACTTTTACCTTCTTTAATCTTCGAATAATAGATTGTTGCGACAGCGGGGAGTCACCAGCATGTCGATATCGTGAGTACCACACTATGCCTGCCTTTCGCTACGGGCTACAGCACATTTACCTTCTTTGATCTTTCGCAACTGGCAGTCTCCTCAGGTATTTCCTACAAAGCAGGTGCTTATACAAAAAAGAGAAACCGCATACCGCGAGACGAGGAGAAAGTAGAAGGAATGTGAAAACGGGTTTTTGCCTAGAGGCTTTTCGTGTTATTCTCCAGATGCTTTGAGCTATCTTTGTGTCTATGCTATCAGTCGTCTTCTCAAGGAAAGCTAGAGTTCTTCGTTGACCGCCACTACCCTGAGCTCAAATCCTCGACGTGGTTACGGCAGAGAGGGTTGTCGGTTTCCTCACACTCCATCCCAGGCCAAACACCCTCAGATTTTCGAAATGAAGAAAGAGAACGCAGGCAATAACGGGTCTCGCTTCGAGGGTCGTCTCTGCCACACTTTCTCTCGGCCCTGGAATTCTCCGCGGCGTCGTTCTAGCTGCCCAGGAACTCGGCGACGTGCGGAAGAGCGATTTTCGCGAAAGAGTCGCCGAACTGTGTTGGTTTGTTGCGACTTCGGATGCGACGTTGTGGATTGCACTGGCAATTGTATGTGAAGGTCCCGCGGTAGTGAACTTACAGACTGATTATTCGTGTGGGGGATACCGGAGGTTTGGGTATCATGTCCGGATGCGACGTTGTGGATTGAACTGGCATTGAAGGTCCCGCGGTAGTGAACTTTCAGACTGATTATTCGTGTGGGGTATACCGGAGGTTTGGGTATCATGTACGGATGCGACGGTGTGGATTGAACTGGCAATTGGATGTGAAGGTCCCGCGGTAGTGAACTTTCAGACTGGTTACTCGTGTGGGGTATACCGGAGGTTTGGGTATCATGTACTGGTACGCGTATCTTATCTGCTAGCTGCGTAGGAATCGGGGTACCACACCAGGCTTTCTTTAGACAGGTGCGCCTGCACGAGCATCTAAGAACAAAGCACGGCGACACAGAGAACTTCTCGCAGACACACACGTTTGTTGCGACTTCGGACACGACGTTTGTGAATTGAAATAGTATAATTGTAGGCGAAGGTCCAGCGGTAGTGAACTTTCAGACTGATTATTCGTGTGTGGATACCGGAGGTCTTGAGTCTCCGGGGTATCGTGTATTAGTACGCGAATCTTATTAGGCAGACTTCTTCTTTAGCCCTAAGGTATTTTCGACTTTCTCTTATATCCCTAGCTATTTTCCCTTTTATCCCTAACTAGGGATATAAGGGAAAATAGCTAGGGATATAAGAGAAAACAACTAGGGATATAGGAGAACCTATTAGATATAAGAGAAAACATTAGGGATATAAGAGAACACATTAGGGATATAAGAGAAAACATTAGGGATATAAGAGAATGTTTTGTCTCACTGCTCTGCCCACGTGTCCTTCGTGTTTTTTTTTTTTTTTTCGCCCATTTTTTGAAACTGCAGGAAGGCGGCTGCGAATGGGAAGAAGCCATACCGCACCCCTGGCATCGTCAAGTAGCCGGAGTTTCAGCTATGAAGGAATGGCATGGCGGCAATGGATTTCGGAAGAATACAAACGAAGAAAACATGTCTGCACTGGATACACTAGTTGCAATCAGCCACATGCCCTAGTTGATTCTGACAATGCCCTGGGAACCTTGTTGGCACATGCGGTAGTGACAGGAGTGTCCAACGTCGTTTCTGCACTAAAGGAAGTACCAGGAGTGCTACAGTGCTACTGGCGACACTGTGCAACATATTGACATCCACTGTCTGCCGAAAGAAGCAAGCCCGCCGAATTTTGTTTGGGTTGGAATGCAAAGAATCTGTGGCGATAATCTGCATCGCCGACGGCGCTGTTATCTCTTCGCACGTCTCTCCGCCGAATTCGTCCTGTTACCACCGCAGGCAAATGCTCCAGCCCCAGCCCCAAAGCCTGTTCCAGGCACGACACCCACACGTTTGACACGGCGGATTCAAAGCTCCGCTCATACACAGCCCATGTGCTAGAGCATGACGAAGGCAGTGTTGTTGGTGTGAAGGAAACTGATGGCGTATTCGAGGTTGCTTGTGTCATTCGCAGCTCTGGTGCATGCTGCAAAAAAGTCCCTCTCGTGTCTGTTGGACCACAACTAACATATGGGGCATCTTGTTCACCGCAATGACAGTGGACGTAGCACAGCAGAATATCCCTGTGGTGTAGAGCTTTTGACCCAAATTTCCGACCCAAATTCCAGCCCAATTATACTCAATTTTACTCAGGACTTCTTTTCTCTTATATCCCTAAAGAGTTTCTCTCATATCCCTAATGCCATTCCCGTATATCCCTAATTAGGGATATAAGGGAAAACCTTTTCAACCCTAGGGATATAAGGTAATTACACCATCTTATTATCTGTCAGCTGCTACCACTCCGGGCTTAGACAGGTGCGCCTGCACGCAGAGTATCTAAGAACAAAGCACGGCGATACAGGGAACATCACGCAGACACAAGGACGCGGTCCTGCCTCTACGCTTGTGCGTCGGTGTGTGTAGGTCTCGCAATGGGTGACAACAGCAGGCCAGCAGCAACTGATCAATGATGCGGGCGTAAAAAACTCCCGAAGGGAGAGTATTTTCCTGCGGCAGCTTTTGTTCTTCACTTACACCACCGTGTGTTGTTGTTGTTGTTGTTGTTGTTGTTTCACTACAGGACTATTGTCCCGGTGTTTGTGAGTCTTGTCGTGCAGGAGCTTTGAGTCCAGCTTCTGAGGCTGGACTCTAGCATGTATGCTAAGGTGCCAGCACTGGGCGGGGGGGGAGGCGCACCATGTCCGAGCCGCAGCTGTTGTTGAAGTTCATCTTGTCCTTCTTCTTCTTGCCGCCCTTGGTCTTGCCCTGCGGCGAGCCGAGGTGGGGCGACGACTGGTGGGGCTGGAGCTGCTGCGGCTGCGGCTGCTGCTGCTGCTGCTGCTGGGGGACCTGGTGAGGCTGGGGCTGCTGCTGCAGCTGCGGTTGCTGCTGCTGCTGCTGCTGTTGTTGAGCTTGGGGTTGTTGCTGCTGCTGCTGCTGCTGCTGGTGTTGCTGCTGCTGGTGTTGCTGCTGCTGCTGCTGCTGTTGTTGCTGCTGCTGCTGCTGCTGCTGCTGTTGCTGTTGCGACAGAGGCTGTTGGTGGCGTTGCTGCGGCTGCTGCTGCTGCTGGTGGTGCTGCTGGTGCTGGTGCTGGTGGTGCTGGTGCTGGTGCTGGTGCTGCTGCTGATGCTGCTGGAGCTGGTGCTGGTGCTGCTGCTGCTGCTGCTGGTGGTGGAGCTGCTGCAGCTGCTGCATCTGGCCGGGGTGCATCATGTGCGGCGGGCCCAGCTGGCCGGACATCTGCGCGGACAGCTCCTGCTGCTCCTGGTACCCGAAGGCAGCCTGGAAGTTCTTCAGCGAATCCTCCGTCTGTGTGAAGCCGAACTTCCCCGACCCGTCCAATAGACCGAACTTGCCCGATCCATCCAACAGCCCGAACTTACCCGAGCCGTCCAGTGGGCCGAACTTCCCAGATCCGTCCAGACTCGGCAGCTGCCCGAACTTCCCGGACCCGTCGAGGCTCAGCTTCTCGTCCGCCGGCGTGAACACAACGCCGGAGCGAGCGGTGTTCGGAGGCTGCGACTGCCCCGAATACTGCGGCGCGTACGGAATGGGCGAGTACGCTTGCTGCTGCTGCTGCTGCTGGTACTGCTGCTGCTGGGGGGGGTATCCCTGGCCCGCGTACTGGGACATTCCCTGCTGCTGCTGCGGTTGCTGCGGCTGCTGCGCGTAGCTTTGGTTGGACGGCGGGTAAGCGCTGGGGACCATGCTGTACTGCCCGGCCGGACTGGCCGCTACTCCGGCTCCGCCGGCGGGGGCCGCGTAGCCCGAGAGCGGCGGCTGCCCCGGCGCCTGCTGGGCGTAGCCCCCGGGCGGCATGTGCCCCTGCGGCACTGACGCATACGGCGTGTGGGCCTGCGTCGGGTGCCCCGAAGCCTGCACGGGCAGCTGGCTGTACACGTGCTGCGGCTGCTGCTGGTCTGCCGCGGCCTGTTGTGCGTACCCCATGTGCGGGTGCTGCTGCTGCTGCTGGTGCTGCTGCTGCTGCTGGGTGGGATTCGGCTGCTGCGGGTTCACGCTGGCCATGCCCGGTGCGTGGGGAGACCCGGCGGCTTGCGGGTGCATGCCGGCCTTGATGGGGAGGCTTGGGATCGCCGTGTTCAGCGAGCTGCGCCTCGACGGCTCGTTGTGGTCGCTACCACCGGCGGAGTGCGGCGTAAGCGGCGGCGTGTAGCTCCCGCCCAACCCCCGTCCGTGCGGCAGCCCGTGATGGGTCTGCTGCTGGCCGTAGCCCATCTGCTGCTGCTGCTGCTGCTGCTGCTGCGGTTGGGCCTGCGCACTCCCGGCCGTCCCGACGTACTGCCTCTCAGGCGAGTGCTGGAGGAGGACCTGAGCTCCGCCGCCCGTCCCTGGTAGCTCCGGGATACCGCCGCCGCCGCCCTGCTGCTGGTGATGCAGCGGGTGGTGCTGGTGCTGGCCTGCAGCCGCCGCCGGTGCGCCGCCCCTCAGCATCTGTGCCGGCCCGCCGACGCCGAACGCGTCGCCACCCGCCGGCAGCGAGCCCGCGCGGCCCTGCTGGTCGCCGCTGAACAGCGCCAGCAGCTCCGGAGGAGGCGCGCGCCCCTCCGTCACGTACTGCCCCACCTCTCGGCAGACGTGGATGTTCTTGCAGTCCTTCCCGTACTTGCACTTGTTCTTCTGGTGCAGTCGGCAGACGCGCGTGATCGAGATCGCGGAGATTGGCTCCCCGCGGGACAGTAACGTTTCGTACGACGAAGTCCTCCCGAAGCAGGTCGGAGACAAGGTGAAAACCGACCCGTTCGACAGGTGCAGACGCACGCTTTGAATGTGGGTCAGCTTCGCGGCGTAAGATGGGTCACTCGTGGTGTGGATGTCGCCATGCACCGGGCAGCACCTGGGGAGGTTGTCGGCCTGCTTGCGAAGGTCGAGGATGAACGTGCGGTCCGCGTGGATTTGGTTGCACTTTTGCCCCGCGTTGCACTTCCGCTGCTGGAAGAGCATGCATAAGCTGACGTCCTTCTTCGTTCCCACCCCGCCGTGGTTTAGCCACTCCGACCGGCCCACGGTGTCGTACGTCGCATCCAGGGGGACCTGGATTTTCCCCGTCCGATTCGCGGGGTCTATCACATGCATCAGCCCTTGCTGGCGCAGGGCTGCATCATCCGGCTGGTTCAGCTGTTGCGTTACAGCCGCCATTGCGTCTTTTCTAGCTACGTATTGTTGTTGTTGTTGTTGTTTTTGTGTTTCCGACGATCCCGTGGGACGTACAGATTGGTGTCTTTCGACCTTTTTGTTTAACTTTTTTTTCCGACGATCTTGCGCTGGGCGTGCAGATAGGCGCCTACTTTTCTTTTTCTTTTTTTTTCTTCTCGCGGAACGCCCCGCAGCTCCCCGCTCCCAACGACAGCAAGTGTCAGACTAGTCCACCCTGCGGTGGATTTTCCTCTTGGCGAATTTTCTCGGGGTCGGAGTGTTGGTTTGAGTTCTCTGGTTGTGGTGGTGGTGTTTTCTTTTGTTTCTTTTCTTGAATCAGCACCTGGCTTCGTGGGAAACGTGATGACGAGGCTGCTGGTCGGAAGACTCTTGCCCACGAACAGGTAGAATCTGGGTTTGGTGGTGAGTGTCGTGTACGTGTGCTTCAGGGCAGGGCTTCAAGTGGGTAACGGCTGAATCGAAGTATAGCCCACTTGCCACTTTCGCCAGTCTGTCTGAGTTTCCGACACGCTGCTTTTGAGTCATGTGGCCTCTCCGAAAGGGTGGGTGTCGTTGTTTTTGGTGCTGGTTTTGAGGCATAAGGAAACGCAAGAAATCTTTTTTGCGGTGGTCTCCGCTGGCCCGGTAGTTTGTGCAGTGTGGTTCCTGCGCCAGCCGCGCCAGGCGGCGCCAGAAAACGCTGTTTTCTGGCGCGTTTGGCGCGATTGGCGCGATTGGCGCGCCCTTAGTGTTTTCACGAGGAATTGACAACTTTTTCACTTTGGAATCATCATTCGTCCATTTTCTGCGGCGATCCCGGCGTGCGTTCCGACAAATTTTTTTAGAGTGCAAGTTCGATAAAACGATCGATGGCGAAATCTTCCAGAAACCCTGTTCTCAGGGGGTGCCAACCTATTCTGGTGCCTTCCCACACCCCCTGTCCTTCCAGAACCACTGAAAACCAAGTTTTTTCCAGGGGATCGATCCCTGCAAGCAGCCTTTTTGTAGCGGTTTGGACGTGTTCGCCATGGTAATCCATGATACCCTGCGGCAATGCAAGGTCGACGAACCACAGGAATCCATTTACGGTTCCGGGTCTATTTGGCACCGTTCTCTTCATCGAGAAAATCGAGCAAAAAGCCTTCGAGGGAAAAGTTGCTACGTGGACCAGCGGGAAAGTGTCACCCTACCTGGGGACGATTCCTGTCCTTCCCGTGGTAAACCTGCCGCCCGGTGCTCTGCATCACATGAGGAGTCACGAACCACAAACATACTTATGGGACCCCGAGTCTATTTTGAACCGTTCTCTTCATCGGAGCTGAGGGCTAGCAAAACGTCGTTGAAAAAGATCTGTTACGTGGACCAGCGGGAAAATATCACCACAACTTTTGCTAAAACCAGATTCCACTGTTTGTTCATTGAAAAATGGCCCGGGCAAATTATCAATTCCCCCGAGGCACTCTTTTTGCCCCGGGCATGTGACGAGGGAGCCTAAATTTCCTTGGGGCTACAGGGTGCACCAAACGCGCCAGGCTAGGCGCGCTTGGCGCGCCGCGCCACGCCAAACGCGCCAGGCCCCAGGAGCCACACTGGTTTGTGCTACCGCCAACTTCGTTTACACTCGTTCTCTTCTCTTCTCACTACTGTACGTACTCTTTCACTCTTTTTCTCACTTTGGCTAGCCGAAAGGGTGGGTGCGGGCAGGATCCTTCGTTGGGCGGATAGAGCATGGGAGACTGACAGCTTCTACCATCCGGCACTGGGCTCAAGACTTCTGTTGTCGTCTTCCGGTGTTAGCTGCTGTGGGGTTCTCGACCCCGTGCAACAGCTGAGTGTCGTTACACAGGCGGCACATCGCACCAGGAGGCCGCGCCACTTCCCCGTGCGAGCGAGTCTCGGAACAGGACTCAAAGCGGACTCAAAACTGTGAAAATGCCAACCATGACGGTGGTTGCACCAGGAGTTTGGAACCGCTGGTCAGGCCAAGCTCATTGCACAGAGAGTGCTTGTCTCATCCTGATCAGGTAGGGCGCCGCTGCCCTGGCGCGACAACACTCGATGGGCAGTGTGCTGGTCTCTATCAGCAGTGGGGGGGACTTCTGACGCCTGACGCCTGATGGATTATGCGGATGGGAGACGGCTGTTGTCTGTGTCAATGTACAGGCATCGTCTCTGCCCGCACGACCTCTGGTGGAACGGTTCCTGCTCTCCTTGCCGCAGCGGATCATGTCAGTACCTGTCGAACCGTCTATTAAACCGTAGCTCCCAGTCAAATCAGGACCTCCGGCAGGAAGGGGCTACAGGAACTCACACCACAGGTGCCTGCAGGACAATACGCCGACGTAAGCCCCCACGAAAGTCTGCAACCGGACATGACTCTGAGCATTATGGAAGGACACTTTCCTACATTTCACTCGCTAGCAGAGCCGAGTCACATGCATTGCTGCTACCGCAAATAAGGCTTTGCATGTTACCATAACACGCGGCTCCATCCACAGCTACACCATACTCGTGGGTGTGCACACACAACCCACCATCCACTAGCAGCTAGTGTGGTATCGTGGTATGCAGTGGTATCCACAGCTACACCATACTCGTGGGTGTGCACACACAACCCATCATCCACTAGCAGCTAGTGTGGTATCGTGGTATGCAGTGGTATCCACAGCTACACCATACTCGTGGGTGTGCACACACAACCCATCATCCACTAGCAGCTAGTGTGGTATCGTGGTATGCAGTGGTATCCACAGCTACACCATACTCGTGGGTGTGCACACACAACCCATCATCCACTAGCAGCTAGTGTGGTATCGTGGTATGCAGTGGTATCCACAGCTACACCATACTCGTGGGTGTGCACACACAACCCACCATCCACTAGCAGCTAGTGTGGTATCGTGGTATGCAGTGGTATCCACAGCTACACCATACTCGTGGGTGTGCACACACAACCCACCATCCACTAGCAGCTAGTGTGGTATCGTGGTATCCACCAGCACGTAGATGCAAAGCACCACGTATCATACCCCCACAAAAGTGCCCTTTCGACGACGGTCGCCCGGAGATACTAAACCCCGGATCCTCCGGCGAACGTTCTTGTTTGTGCGCACTAGCGGAACTCACCTGCTTGGCAAGTTTCATGCAGTACGCTGCCAACTACTAATTTTTAGTACCAACAATGCATTGTTTACACAAAAAAAGCGGAACGGTGAAGGATGAATCGAACAGGCAAAAAGAAAACGGTGGAGGGACACTAATCTAAGGAAACAGCAGCAGGCGCGGGGTGCGTTGCAAACTGCCGAAGCAGCCGACGACGGACGCAAGGGGTGGTTGTCTTCTGGGGCTTTTTTGTTTGCAGCCTTGCCTGTCCAAATGTCGATCGCGAAAGGTTTGTGGTCTGTGCTGATGAGGTGGTTGGCCAGGTCCAAGCCGGTCATCAAAGCTCCGCTAAACCCGACACAGCCGCCATCCACAAGGAAACAAAACGCAAGCAACTACGAAGACAACGCTGGAAAACACTCTGCGAGCGCTAAGCTCGACTCTCTGTATACGTAGTTCAGTGCTGTGGGGGGGGATGTGGGGGGTTTGTTCAACCGAAAAGACCCCTTCTGTTTCCCCCTTCCGTCGAGACAAGCACCCGACGGCCCCTCGTGGTATTTTACATAAGCGTCAGCTTGAAAGGAAATGCTCGACGATGCTGCCCGACAAAGAACAGAAGGGATCCCAAGTGCTGTAACTACCAAACCACGTGTTGAACGGACGTGAGGTCATGCGGGTCTACCCCTACACGACAAATCACACAAACACAACAGGTCAAAGTCCTGAGTGAGAAAGCAACACACGGTGGTGTAAGCGAAGAACAAATCAGATTGTGTTTGTGTTGTATTTGTCCCGTACCTCTATATTTCCTCCCTTCCATTCGGAGTCGAAGCAGCTACATCGAGTATTTTTTGGCACTGCCACCCTATCCGCACGGCGCCAGCACATCCGTCACCCGAGAGCTCCTCTATTCTATCAATCTATTCGTCTATTCCAAGGCTTGAGCCTGGCACCACCTGTGGTCGGTGGAGGAGAAAGAGCAAAAGAAAAAAAACTGTCTGAAAACGAAGAACGAGGGATGGGTGTGTGTGGCTTAACCATTAAGAACAAAAAAGGGGCGGCAGAGATTTAAAAAAAAAATAAGAAAAAGCAAAAAGGAGAATAACTGGTTTCTATGCGTCGGTACACCGGGGTGGGGTCGGGGAGATATTAGCTTGTTGTAGGAAGGGGGGAGACAAGAAAAGAAAGAGAAAGGACTCTTCTGTTTTTGGAAGAACAAGATTGGGACGGTAGGTGTTCAACCCCTACGCGGGTGTCGCCTTTTTGAGTAACACACGAAGCAACTTCACCCGTACCACGAAGGGCGTACGAATGCACGCTGTATGCGTGTAGATATGTAGACACTCTAGTCTCGTGAGGTTCACACTTCAAAGGCATGGATTGATCTTTGGAAAAACAGGTCGTTCGAATGAAACTCTCACCGACCTCAGCTGTTGAAGATCTACGCGATAAACTTAAGCATATCACTCAGCGCAGGAAAAGAAAGCAACAGCGATGCTCCTAGAAACGGCGAGTGAACACCTCGGGATGACTTCCTTGCGTGGCGGTATTACAGCGCCTTGTGGGACTCTTCTGAGGAGTGGTATGGCCGGTCTGGCTCCGTACACGGTGGAGGTCAACCTCGGCAGCTGGAACTAAAGAGCGTGTGCCTCCAAAGGCGGACCCAAAGCGCGTGTAAATGTACACATGAAAACCCGGGTGCGGTACCCATTTTAAACTCCAGCTTCTGAGGCTGTACTGCGCCGTGTGCCGGGAACAGCGTAGTCAGAATGCAAAGAAACTGTGGTGATAATCTGCACTAGCCACTGGATGACTACCTCTTCGATCGTACCGTGTCATGCTTCTGGCGTTTGCACTCATTCGAATTGTCGTCCTCGCGCGGTCGCTTTGCGACTCTTCCCTTCCTTGCCGGTTTGCATGCTTCTGCGGCCTTTGCCTTTGCTGTTACGGGCGGCGCTGGGCACTTCTTTTTTTTTTCGTTGGGGGGGTCGTCGTCTCTCGTCTTCGCTCTACCGGCGCTGATGCCTTCCTTGCTGGTGACGGCGTGATTGGCGGGGCCGGGACCGACGCCCGCCCTTCCGCGTTCCGGGGTGGAGTTTGCTGCACTTTCGTGTGTTCTCCTCGAGGCGTGGTTGGGCTTTGCTCTGTGGTCGCTGCCGGTCTCGCTGCTTTGGAGATGTACTGCACCGTGTGCCGGGAACAGCCTAGTTCGTATCCGGGCACAATCCTGTCTCGCATATATGTCTGCTGGCATCGTACTTGGAATGGAACATGCACGACACCACACTGGTCCTATCCGCACCGTGTTTCGGTCCTTGAAGCCACGGACGCATGAGGCGGATCATCAGCGCGGATCTGGTTTGCCGGCTGTTCGCAGCTCGTCACAACCAGGGCCGTCCAGGCTACTCGAGCACACAGGAAAATCCGTCTCGGGCCAGGCTCCCCACACCGGTGTCTGAGCGACGGAGCCCCCCCGCCCTGATTTGCTGACTGCGACTCGCTCGACTGCACCGACTTGTTTTTCGTTTTGCGGTGGCAACTTGCGGTAAGTAAACTCCGCAGAGCACAGTGGAAACTGGAGGTTTCGTTGACCGCACTACCCTGAGCCCAAATCGTGGACGTGGTTTCAGGGTGGCAAATTGGCGAATGATCATGATCAGAAGGTCCTACTTGTTCACACATTTGCGTGTGGCTGAAACAGAAACCCATAGCACCCTCTAGGGGCTATAGAGGTGGTATGGTGGTATATACGGTCGTATGTAGATACCACATACTGCGTAGGTGTGTATACTAGCTACCAGGATGACCTCGAGGTCCTCGTCACGAGCTCGTGGATGCAATCCTCAGCTACTCGTGGTGTGGTATCTACCACAAATCACTACGTAGACCACGTAGTACACCGCCCGTTAGCATTGGGTTCTTTTGAGTGCATGAACCGCATGCCGCATGCACTTTCTCGCAGGTCAGGTTCCTGTGCGTGAAAAGTAATCCTGCGAGCTGAGAGCAGCATGCCGCGTTACCCTGCTGAAACGAGGGAATTGCAAGAAGGTGCTGGAAGGCAGGGGGGTGGGAGTGGAGAACGTGCTTGGAATGGATATGTGCTCAACACCGCACTGGTCCCGTCAGTGCAAGTGCCATCAAGGCAGGCGAGCATTGAGTTCTGTTGAGTACATGAACCACATGGAATAGCATGCACATGTTGAGCATTGAGTTCTGTTGAGTACATGAACCACATGGAATAGCATGCACACGTTGAGCATTGAGTTCTGTTGAGTACATGAACCACATGGAATAGCATGCACACGTTGAGCATTGAGTTCTGTTGAGTACATGAACCACATGGAATAGCATGCACATGTTGAGCAGGGGTTGCCATGTAGCCCGTATCGGCCTGAGTCAACACTGTTACTTTCATGGGAGTGTGTGTGGAGTGAAGGTTGGGGGGGGAGCTTCCAGGCGCGAGCGCTTGTCGCAGCCGGTGCGCGCCCGTCAGTTGGAGACCCAGACGTACCGATGGGGGGTGTGGTTCGACCGCTTCCTCCTCCGCTGCCCGCCGGCCGGGGGCTCGTCGAACGCTTGGTTCGCGGTGGCCAGCTCCTGCAGCGGAGTAGCCCCCTGGCTGCGGTACATGACCGGCACGGAAGACCGACTGAAGCCTTCGTCAGCCGGCTGCTCAAACGGGTCGGATAAGTTGGCAAACGGCAGCTCCCGCTTGTGGTGCCGACCGTCAGCGCCCACAGCTGGGACCGTATCCTCCAGCCCGCCGCCCGCCGGAGGGTGCTGCGTCTCGTGCACGTAGGCCTGGTACGAGTGACGCATGCGCTGGACGGACGTGTTGTTCTTCTGGTCCGACCACACCTGCCACGCGGACGGTGCACCCCCAGCCTCCTCGGGCTCCGACGCGGCCCGGTCTGGCTTCCGCAGGCGGTCGCGCGGCTTGCCGGCCTTGTGGTGCTTGTGCCGCCGCGAGCGGGGTGGGGCCGTCGACGAGGAAGAGGATGATGCGGAAGAAGACGGCGAGCGCCGCGAGCCGCCGTGGTCGCTCTCTTCGTCGTCTGAAGGGGTCGAAGAAGCGGTGGGCGGCGGCTTCCTGCTGCGCCTGCCGGACCGCTTCGGTTTGCTTTTCCCGCGCGTCTGCCGTTTTTGTTTAGAGTTAACGTTCGCTTGAGATTCCGGGTGACCTTTGTTAAATGGGGTTTTCTCAGAGCAAGCAAGGACTATGCGGGTGCGTGGGTTGTTTCTTTGGTGTACAGCTTTCATTATTAGTAATGGTTAAGGCCATGTCCGAAGCTGTTTGACGTGTACCAATGCAATGTTGGTACCAAAACACTCGAGGGGGAAGAATTGTGCTTCCGGGCGGTTCAGTTTCCTCGCACATTGCATGCGACTAAAAATACTCGAGGGGCTGCCTTGTGCTTACTTCGAAGGAGGCTAGAGGGGGAGAAACAATACAACAAAAGTTGGTCTTTTTGCTGAATGCCTACGCCCGCCACTAAACCCAGATTCGCCTGTGTTTCTAGCGTTTATTGTGGTTTAGAGGGTCTCCGGTTGACCATTGAGGCTGTGAGGGCTGCAGCACGTTTACGTTCTTTGATCTTTCGCAACTGGCAGCCTCCTCAAGTATTTTCGACAAAGCAGGTAGAAAACTTAACTTCACCTTGAACTTATTAAGAACTTCCCAAGTACTTCCCTTGTAAACCCCAAATAGGGTAAAACTGCGATTTCTGGCAAGATTTTTGCATGTAGTACTTCCCGTGAGCTTCCCAAGTACTTCCCAAGCACACCCCCTTGTACATCCAAGTAAGGCCACCGGATCATATACTAAAACAAAAAGACAAGCCGCGGCATACCGATTTTTCGGGCGCAAAGCGCTCGGCGTCCCCGCGGCTGGCCGTCGCCAGGAGGGCCTGCAGCTGCCGTAGCTGCTCCGTCGAGTCGGTGCCAGGGTGGGCGGCCGCGGAAGCGCAGAGCTTGTCGGTGTGCTGCAGGACCTCCTGCGCGATCTCGAGCTCGCGGGCCTTCGCGTTCAGCGCCGATAGCAGCGCGGAGCACCGCACGCAGGTGCCAGCTGTGGTCTGCACGCTTCGCAGCTGGTCCAACTCTTCACGCAGGAGGCAGGCGTCGCGTTGGGCGGCTTCGACATGGTCGCGGAGGGTTCTTTTTTCGGCTTCCAGCTGGGCGGAAGCGGTGGAATGTGCGACGGTTTCCTGGACCAGCGCCGCGTTTTCGGCAGCGAGGGCCCTGGTCTGCTCCTGGTTCTTCTGCAGCCGCCCCCGCAGCCCGACCTGCGCCGCGGCAGCTTCGTCGGCCTCCGCCTGCAGGAACTCGACCCGCGCGCTCAGCTCGCGGCACTCGCGCGCCTTCTTCGAGCTCTCCCGCGAGATCTCCGCACGCAGGAGCTCCACTTGGCGGGCGATCCCGGCGCCTTCGGCGAGCTGTCGCGGGATTTTGGCGTTGTTTTTTTTTTTTCAGGGTGAACAGTCAGGACCTTATGCAGCCCATTTTCTCCTTCAGACTAGACACCAAGCCCATTTTCTCTGGTGAGTCTTAATGCAGGGGGGGTCCAGGGGGCACCGCCCCCTGGGAGACGGTATGGTACATGGTGCCTCAGAATCTGATGTCCTGGCTAAGGCAGGACCTTCTGCAGCGTGTCCTCCAGAAGACACCTAGCCTACTGATGATTGTTCTGATGAAAGGTCTCGCCCCTCTTCAGTAGCACAGCCAGAATAGGAGAAATAATTCCCACTACCGACACCCAAAACCTCTGCCTAACCCAAGATTACAGACACCAAACTCCTGCCCAACCCAATCCGAGGTAGTGTAAATCAACCCAACCTCCCACCTGATTTTCGATTTTTTTTTTTTTGGGTGAGTTACCTCACCCAACCGCTGCAGTGCATAACCCCCTGGCCGGAATCCCTAAAAACCCGCATTTCGGAAAGTTTTTGTCCCACATTTTTCCCAGGGCATTTTGACCATTTCACCTTAGAGCCTCCGCCCGCTCAGCCCCTATGGTAAATGCACGACTGTGAGCTTTTTTCATCAAATTGTATCAAGTTTATTTCTTGATTTTCTCTCGTCTTGCTCTCCGCTTGTTGTGGAAGCTGCAATATTGAAGATTCCATCCTTGGATGGCGTGATTACCGTGGGCCTGGACCCTATCTGGACCCTAGCGCTAACCCGGGGCCCGGAGACCCTGGATTTACAGGTACCCTTGCCCCCCCCAGGCATCTTGTTAAGAACCATCCATCCATCCATCAGCCGGCTGACCCCCCCCTCCCCCCCCCCCCCCCCCCTCACGGACGTTCACGGTGCAGTAGTAAACTTGTAAAATGACCCTTTTACTAGTAAATTTACTAGTAAAAATTTTTACTAGTAAAATTTACACTTTTACTAGTAAAATTTACAAGTGCACTAGTAAATTTTACTAGTGCACTAGTAAAAATTACAAGTGAATTCAGGTGTTTTTCAGTCCAAAACAGTGATTTATAGGGGGTTTTGCGTGAAAAATTGCGAGATCGAAAACTGGGGAGGTTTGGTCGATGTGCACTACCCCTCGGACTGAGTTGGGCAGGGTTGTTGGGGGCCTTGATGGGAATCATCTCCCCTGATAGACAGCGGCGCCGTTGAAAAAGGATGAGAGGAGCAGCGCGCACCCAACTGGAACTGTACGCACTGTCCAGCCCCTTTACCCTGAGACTTTTGTTGAGCTAGTTGACAGCTGCCGAGGAAAAGCGTCTACAAAATGAGAAGAAACGGAGGCAAGAGAGACGCACTGTGAGTGGTGTCGTGCCAAATTCACAACAGTGAAACACACTCTACAATAGCGACGTGAGCGGGGAGCGGGGAACCCTGGGCAGAAGCGGCCGCCTGACTGTTGCGAATACTTCCAGTCGGTCCGAGCATGCCTACCATTTCCCGACACGCTTCGGCACGGAGGCTTTGCCCAAGCAGGGATCTTGACATTGTTGTTGCCGCAGTGAGGAGTTCCACACAGCCCATCAATGTAACACTCGGGCTCGACCATAATAGTCAGAATTTGTGAGGTTTCGTAAACATGAAAAAGCGGACGAGGCAGCAGGAAGAGTGCTGAACGGACGAAGCGTCTTTGATGTGGATCAATATGTATGCGCCCAAGATGCCGCCGGCCTAGTGCAGATGGAAGAGATCGGCAGGTTTGCACGGGGGACCCTCGAGCATCAGAGAGCGACTAAACGCGCCACAGAGCAGCAACTCCGGAGGTCCAGCGGAGCAGTGCGCTAGTGAGGCAATCGATTCTACACAACGGCACAACGGAGATATGTGGTTTAGGAGGGTGCAACGAAAAGGCCACCTCTCAACACATTCTGACAGGGGGCGACACAGCGCTCTAGATGGTTTCAGCCGGAGGCGGACCAAAGGCCGGTGTTCGGGCACCCACCCGAATGCAGGCCCTGGACGCCTATGCGAAGGGAACCACGCGGTAATCCGGAGTGTGGCTCTACGCGTGCCAGCTGCCCGGGAGACAAGTGCGCTGAATGGGCAACATGGGCCCTACAAGCATAGGAAGAAGGTGAACGCAAGCACGGCAGCGGCAGCAACACCCCAATAATCAACGACAATAAAATGAAGCAGTAGGCACCGCGTTCGTTCCCAACACCCCGACCCGACCAAGCAACCACCAAACCCCAAGAAGTACTAATCTCACGGGAACAGCCCAAACAACTTCCCCTAGCACCCTCGTGTGACAAGAATCCTTCAGCCCTCGAAACCCCCCCGTGGATCTTCCATACCATAAGCAGAAGAAAAATGGACCGGAAATATGTTGGACCGGACAAAGGTTGGACCGCGGACGACCAAAACAATTGGACCATTTTGTCCGGTCCAACATATTTCCGCCCAGGCACGTATCCACTTAGGCGGGGTTGGGTCGATGGGCATGAGGTAAAAAATGTCCCGTGACAAATGGGTAGTCAGGCGCGAGAGATGCGTTGGGTTTCTTCTTGAGCGTACCAAGATCGTCGTTTATTGGCGGCTCATACTTTTTCCTTCACTGTCAGCCACACAACCTCGAGCCATCTCGTTTGCACTCTGCATTTTTGCGTTTGCACTCTACCAAAGCAATGGGACAGACGGTGGACGCATCTTGGTCCACGCTCGGCACTGACCAACCGCAACCGGTCGCGATCAAACATCCTTCCGCGCAAGGAAGATCTTGTGATTCCACCACAGGGCCATGGCGACCAATGACCATGGCCAGGGTGCTTCGTTGCGAGTTGCTGGAGGGAACTCAGCGGGTTGCGCAGCGCCGCGCAGTGTTCGGGAACTCCTGGCGGCGGACCCATGCGCGACTACGGAGTGGAGCGAGTGCTGGCCAGCCGCAAAACTGCACCAAGTACACAGAACCCCCCGAAAAAAAGTGGCCGGACAAAAGTTGGACCACCAGAGCCCAAAATAGGTGAGTTGGACCATTTTGTCCGGTCCAACTTATTTCCGTTTACGGTATTTGCCCTTCAGAGTTGACCGCACTGTTGCCCACGACTCAGTCCAAAAAATGGATGCCAAGCCTGTCCGGCACAAGACGCACGCAGGCAGAGATATTCGTAACCTCCTGGGCCAAAAGCAAGATACCAGAGCGTCTTTTGCCGTGCAACTCTATTTCTGGTACCAGGACGTACCTGTGCACGACTCTGCTCTGAGAGGACAAGAACGCCTCCTCCTTCGCGCTCCGTCTCTTCCGATGTTATTGTCCCGTGTTCCCACCGCATCGAGCCACAGGGGGGTCGTGTTCGAGTGTTCACGTTTGCCTTGGAGTGGGGGAAATCTGGATTGACGCGGGCTGCCTACGCGCGGGGCTCTCAAGCACTGGGTTGTCACTTTGCTCTGCTCTCCCAGCCCCATTTTGACGAGTTAGGTGAAAAAGAAGCCGGTTCTTCTGAATGTGTGCTTCACTTGCCACAGTTTCTTCTTGTTTCACCCCAAAACACCTGCCAAAACACCTGAAATCACTTGTAAATTTTACTAGTGCACTTGTAAATTTTACAAGTGCACTTGTAAATTTTACAAGTGCACTTGTAAAATTTACTAGTGGCACTTGTAAACCATTTTCACTTGTAAAACCACTAGTAAATTTACTAGTGAAAGCCTTTACTACTGCACCGTGTTGTCCCTGGAATTCCAACGGATGCCCTCCCTTCACGGGTATTATTTGCTCTTTGTAAATGGATTCACTTAAGATTTACTTCCCGCGTATTATTTACTTATTTTATTTATTTCTCTCGTGGGCGTCCGCCGAGGGAGGCCCACTCCCTCAGCTGCTTCATGATGAGTCCATTCAAGGATTGGTATTTATTATTTCTAAAATATTTTATATTTTTTGAATAATTCTTATTTCGCGCCTATATATTCAGTGGTTGCCTACATAGTCGTACATCTATGTTACTTCATAAATAGGTTCGTTTATTATTTACTATCCTGCGTATTATTTACTAATTAATTGACATTTCAATGATAACCCTCAGGATGGAAATAAAAGAAGATTAATTACCGTATGCGGGTTTAATACGAAACGTGTAAATGTTTCTTAGCTACTTTTTTGGCCAAAGTGTTTCTTAATTAACACGTTTCGTACTAAAAACATGGGGTCTGACGTACTTCGTGAATTTTGAAAACTGTTGAAACCCCATGATGATCCCCCATTTTTGTTCGAGCCTTTGAGCAGGAAAAACGTATCGCGGTCAGAGTATTAGCGACAAGAGCGTTCTGGCACTTGTGCATGAAGACGACAGGCGTGGGCGGGCTCTGGGATGCCAGGAATGGTAACCGCAGCTCCAATCGTCTTGTTGACATCCTCGAGCGCCGTCTCTATGAACCAAGAGTCGGTGTCGGCGGAAAAGACCGTTGCAAGGTGGCTGACTATCTTGCTTCCGCAAAAGTCAGAAAGCGAGCAAGATACAACGCATCTTCGGAGCGACCGGTCAGTTGTTACGAGCATCCAGTGCCAACCACGAGTTCCTGACACGCTAGTGTTCACGAAGGTGTTCATTAGGCGGGCACGCGTCAGTGATGACAGGGTAAGCCGGTCGTATGGAAGGGCAGCGCAAGCAAAGGCGGAGTTGCCCTTTTTAAAGAAGGAGTAAAGCCTCTCCAGGTGCTTACTCGGCAGCCGGGAGCGCCGCTAGGCACCTGCCCCGCCCAAGCGGGGCTCCATCTGGAAAGAGACAAGGCTAGCGAGCCGAACAGGCCTGCTAGATTTCCAGGCCAGCGGCTTACCCGGGCCGTCGACTTCCCAACGCGTAGTAAGCGCAGCTAACGTCGAGCAATAGTGCGACACCACGGCAACTGCCTTTTCTGTCAGAGAGAGTTGAGAGAAAACTAATAAGTAAATAATATCCGTGTAGGGGGGTTTAGACTATTTCTTGTAGTAAGCGGTCGGTTTTTTGAAGTCCCCTTTATTTAGAGGGCAAGTTATTTATTAGGTAGTTTCTTTTCTCAGAATATACAAAGAACACACAACCGATTCTTTTTGAAAAGCCTTTCGTCTCTCCCTGACGTGACGACCGATTCTACCTGCCAAGAGAGAGACGCGTAAGGAAACGTTGCAAGCTAAAATGGAAGGTGGGCGCCACTACAGCTTGTTCCTCCGCAGGTGTTGTTGGCCATGACAGCCGAAAAGGAACAGAGGAAGGCGAGGCAGGAGGTAGCTGCTGATGCAACAAAGTCCCCCACGCCCCTCCCCCCTTGGTTGGTTCTGGGAATGGAAGCTCAAGGTATTGGGTTGTTTGCTGTGCTGATCCGCAGCTCGAAGTTCTGAGGCTGAAGCTGGGGAGCGACTTTCAGGTGTGGCCCCGGGGTTCTCCACCCTCCTACCCACGAGCACGCAAAAAATACTCGATGTAGCTGCTTTGACTCCGAATGGAAGGGAGGAAACATAGGGGTAGAGGGGCAAATGCAGTACAAACACAGTCTGTTTTGTTCTTCGCTTACACCACCCTGTGTTGTTGTTTTTTCCTGTTGACACTCAGTCCCGCTTACTTCCGAAATGCCGGAGGAAGCCTAAATCTGGAAAAGGTTTTTGTGTTTCCGACGATCCGAATGGACGTACAGATTGGTGTCTTTCGACCTTTTGTATGCTTGTGGAGTTCAGCTTAGTACGTGCTTGTGGTGATCGGTGGGGTTCCCAAAATAAATGTTTTGTGTTATCGTATCTTCGAGCTAGACTTGATCTCGTGCATTAGCCAAGTGGCCCATACTGTTGCTTTTCCGCTGGGCTCCTGATAGCGGACTCGCGCACAAACGGACAGCATGACTGCTGTGTTGCGGGCCGCAAATTCATCCAATATTTTTTGCCTGTAGGTTACCTCACTCTGTCCAAAGATTTTTTTTTTTTTTTTTTAGCGCTGTCCAGGCAGGGATTTATAAGGGGATTTCGGCCTAGAGCAATAGTCCATGTAGATGGACGGGTACCCGTCTTTTGCACCGGGGTGCCGAGCACGTGTTTGTCGACCCCCCAGACCCCCCCCCCCCAGTGGTGGTCCAGCCTGTCCAGCCACCCCAGCCAGCCCTGCAAAGTCGTTGAGGGCCCGAAAATTAGTGCCACCACTGTCCTCCACTGTGGATCACTATGCACCACCATGCGCTATCGTGTCACTGTGCACACCGCACTAGCGTGGATCACTGTGCATCACCGTGCATCACTGCGCACCGTGTATAGATTCCGAGCCAGATGTTCCAGAGGGTGGAGGGTGCAGCAGAGAGGTGGGAGAACCAGCAGTTGTCCGGCAAAGGGCGCGTGAGGTTGACGCCGGGTTGGGCCGCTTGCTCGCCTCCATGACCCCCCCCCCCCCTAGGGCTATGTAGGATGGAAACGTTGGAAACGTTTCCGTTTCCGTTTCCGTTTCCGTTTCCTTCTTTTTGGCGGTGGATGGAAACGCCGTTTCTTTTCAAAAGAAACGGCTGGTATGCCACTAGTATACTGGCTGAAGGTCCGACCGGAAATGTGTTCCGAACGGCGGACCCCGCAATCCAGTGGGAAACCATGGACAAGGAGGCTCCGAAAAGAGGGAGGAAAGAAGCATAAGAGTTGCGACCGCGTGGAGCAGACGCAACCACACGCATCCGGTTGTGCTGACTTTGAGGTCTGCAGCTCTTTACACCAATGGCTGTTGTGGCGACGATGCTCTGTTATGCGAGGCTGTTGGCCAACGCGCTGAAGACGATCGGGAAAGCACAAATAGACTCTACAGATACGATCGTTCAGCGCCACAGGCTACAAGACCGGGGTCTTTCGGCGGTGTAAGACAAAGAGGGAGTGCAATCAGCATCAGGAGGTGAGAAGGGCACACGTATGCCGGGGCAATGTTGAACCCGCCAGAAAAGCGATGGCCACGCAGTAACGTGTGCGTTAAACATCGCTTGCCACAGTGCACCTTGCATACGACGTCGGGTGGCAACCGTCACCGGAAGGGGCGGTGTTGTCGGAGCATAGACAACGACGGCAGGAAGAAACCACCAACAATGCAGAAGAGGACGGCAGATTCAACAAGCCCCACTCACATGAGAACGTGGGTTGGAAGCAGCAGAAGACGAAGTGGTAGGCACAGAAGAGTGGAATCTGGTGTCAGAAAACATCCACATGTGACGACATTCTGCATCATTAGCTTGTGGTTACCTATTTGCTCGTGTCAGATCGCCGACGAAAGAAAGCGGTGAGCACCGGCGACTGCTCTGCACAAACGAGGCCGCGACGACACACAAGAAGGGGCCGAGCCAAGTCGAAGAACAGCCCAGGAAGGGCCCTGAAGAGTCAGAGAGCCCGCCAGAAGACGGAGGAAGAGAAGTGCCCGCTGGTAGATCAAAAGAAGAAGGTCTGAAAGGAAAGCCAAAATTTGGCTGGAAACGGACACCCGACGGACACACAGAAGGACCCGTGAAGTGGTATCCTATAGGACCCCTCAGCATGAAGAGCCTTCCGGCGTTTCTTTTAAAAGAAACGGAAACGTTTCCGTTTCCGTTTCCGTTTCCGTTTCCTTATTTCGAAAAAACTAAAAGAAACGGCGTTTCCATCCAACTTAGCCCTAGGGGGGGTCAAAAGCTGTCAAAATAGGTCATTTTTTTGGGAACCACATAGGGGCTCCTAAAAGGCAATAAAATTTGGTAAACCGCCCCAGAACCGTATAGAAATGCCTAAAACATGCTTTTTGGCTGCTGAAGTGCCCCGAAAAGGCCTTTTTACGAGTGCCCAATTTTTGGACTCAGGGTGGACACCGTTTGGTACCGGTGTTCTTCTTTTTAGGTGACAACCCCAAAAATAGTGACAGCATGAACCGAAGAAGGAAAACAACACTGCCCAAACCTATGTATCTTTACTCAAAAGACTTTCCTGAGAGTTGGGGATGGTGGGGCTTCGTAGGAGGCATCGACAAGCGACTCAATGAGGTACGGCTTCGTAACGTGCCGCCCCCTCGAGTCCTTGACGTCAGCGCCAGCTTTCGTAGTGGCCTGTGTCGTGTAGCGTGCTACCGCAAGCTGCAGATACCCTGCCCTGAGCTGCTATGTCGTGGCAGCCCTATGAATCCACCGCCGAACCTTTTCGTTCAAGTCCAGTTTTCTATTTTTGTTCAAGCTCAACGTGCGTTGGGGTTAGGTACCAGATACACCCCGGTGACCAGTATTGTCTTCCGTGCGTGTGCAATGCGACCCTTTCGGGGTGGTGTACGAAAGGCGAACTTGAATAAAAGACACTGTCGCGTGCATCCCTTCAACAAAAACGTTGGGATCTGGAAAATCCCACTACGGATGAGAGCATCTCATTGTTTTTCTCGGAAAGACATCGAACTTTGTGAATATCGCCCCAGCAGCAGTTCGGGGAAGAGCTGCTGCCTGCGGTGTCAACAACACCTCAGCTTGCGCAAGACTCAGAGAGCCTTTTGGGACGTTGTTAGCCATCCAGACGAGCAACGTTCATAGCTGCCTTCCTCCTGGGTGTCGTTTGCCCTTTTGTTGCTTCCATTTGTGGCTGCCTGCACGTGATTGTAGCCTCATCTTTGCATGGTATGAACAGTGAAGCACACACACAGGCAGCTAGCCGGTACCAAACGGTGTCCACCCTAAAACCATCAACTAATACACCCCCCCCTGGGCCATTTTCCATGAAACTTTCCCCAAAAACACGTTTCCGGGCATTTCTGAGGCGGGTTGCATGTTTTTTTAGCCTTAAACTGCCGTTAAGTCTACAGGCTGAAAATGTCACCATTTTGACGCAAAAAAAGACCTTTTGACCCCCCCTACGACCCCCCCTGGGACCCCCTATGGACCCCCCCATGACCCCCTATGACTGCTGTGGTAGCCTACCCACACCCGCCAGCCCGTGGGTTTTTTTTTTTTTTTTGAGGATGGACGGGTGACCCGCCCATCTAGACCGGCGTATAAATCCCTGTGTCCAGGCAGGGCCTTATATATAAAAACTCCTCCCACGTAACTGTCCATAAATTGCTCGGAGTTACTAAAAATCCCAGTTGCGGCACAACTGCACGTTTATGTACCCGACAGGGTGTACCTCTTTTGTGGTTGTCACTACTGTCCACCACAGAGACAGTCCTTCGGGAAGCAAAAGAGCCATGCGAAGAATGTTGAAGTATGGCTAAAGATAAAGTGGTGTCACCTGAGGGGGTAATCTCGGCGGACAGCCACGGTCTTCGCTTTCTTGGCAACATGTCATGAAACAGCCAGAAATACCAGCGCCGCAGGCGCGGAAAATTTTTCAAGCTATTGGGCCAGTCGCAGGTTCCAAAATTGAGGCTGTACGTTGCTTATCCAAAGGTGCAGTAACCGGTGCTGTGCACTGCTAGTGTGACTGCTGTACTGTAGCACTACTACTGGGCCCCTCAGCCGGGGCATTCTGTGCTTTTTTTTTTTTTTTTCGTTGCTCGGACTTGGTCCGATCACCAGACCCATATATAAGCCACTGTGTCCAGGGTATTAGTTTGAAGGCTTCCGGGATTTGCAGATTTAGACCGTTACTATGGGGTGGTTTTGGGCGGTGTTTCAGTGCCATTTTCGCCGATGTACGGCGTCTTGGGGCAGAGCCGACACATCTCCACAACTTCGTTCGGCAAAAGAGGGGTCTTCATGGGTCCTTCATGGGTCAATTATGGTCACCCCGTCAGTAATTTCTGCGGGCGTTTTTTCAACGTACACCAGCCTGGATCAAGCTTTTCGGGGTTTTCCGAATGCTTCTGGGTTCCCTGTGGGGGGACGCGCTCCAAAAACAGTCAAAATCGTAAACAGACAGTCTCGTCAGGCAGCTGAAGGGGCTGAAGGGGGGCGACCTGGGGACCTATTTTCCTATGATTCTTATGATAATAGGTCCACGGTTTTGGTGTGCACCGCCGTGCTTACAACAACATTTTTAGCGTTATTTTTAGCAACATCGCGCCGAAGGCGCGGCGGAAAATTTGGGCAAAAATAACTCTGCCCCCCCTTTATCATGTGGGCAACTCTTAGCTCGTGTGTGATACTCAACTGTCAAACAGGACCTTGGCCCGGTAATGAAGCACAGTGGCTGCCGACCCGCAGCTGAACGGCAGCGGCTGGGTCTCAGCAGCGGAGGCTCAGCAGCCTTCCAGCACCTTCAGCACACTGCTAAACACCACACCCCCCGCCTATATTTACTTTGAACACCGTTTTTTGAACATTTTCTTTTTTTTTCCCCGGCCAAGTCCGGTTTGCAGATTTAGACCGTCGGTCTAAATCTGCAACAGAAACTAATCCCCTGGCGCTGTCGCCAGCAGGACCTTATGCAGCCCATTTTCTCCTTCAGACTAGACACCAAGCCCATTTTCTCTGGTGAGTCTTAATGCGGGGGGGGGTCCGGGGGGCACCGCCCCACGGGAGACGGTACGGTACGTGGCACTTCAGATTCTGTCTTGTTCGGAACCTGTAACAGAAACTGATGCCTGGTAACAGGCGAAAATTCGAAATCTTGTAGATAGTTTATGGGGGGTCCAGGGGGCACCGCCCCCTGGGAGACGGTATGGTACATGGTGCCTCAGAATCTGATGTCCTGGCTAAGGCAGGACCTTCTGCAGCGTGTCCTCCAGAAGACACCTAGCCTACTGATGATTGTTCTGATGAAAGGTCTCGCCCCTCTTCAGTAGCACAGCCAGAATAGGAGAAATAATTCCCACTACCGACACCCAAAACCTCTGCCTAACCCAAGATTACAGACACCAAACTCCTGCCCAACCCAATCTGAGGTAGTGTAAATCAACCCAACCTCCCACCTGATTTTCGATTTTTTTTTTTTTGGGTGAGTTACCTCACCCAACCGCTGCAGTGCATAACCCCCTGTGAACAGTCACATGGCAGTGCATAATACAGAGACGTGATTTTGGCCAAAAACGGGTGTTTTGCGCATCTGGACGTTTTTTGGCCTGAAGGCTTTGTACACCCTGACAATTTATGGCCCTTTAATTTGCGGAATTCTATTTTATGGCAATGCAATTTACGGACGAATTATTTTATTACATAAGCGCCAGCTTGAAAGGAAATGCTCGACGATGCTGCCCGACAAAGAACAGAAGGGATCCAAAGTGCTGTAACTACCGAACCACGTGTTGAACGGACGTGAGGTCATGCGGGTCTTCCCCTACACGACAAATAGCACAAACACAACAGGTCAAAAGTCCTGAGTGAGAAAACAACACACGGTGGTGTAAGCGAAGAACAAGGGGCATTTCTTGTCCAGGCTCTTGGACAGGCACTCGACCTTTTTGGGGACAGGGAACTATGTCCCGACCACCTACCGCAGAGACAGATGCAAATTATGCCTGCGCCGCAGGCGCGGAATTTTTTGAAATGTCACACAAAAGCAAATGCTTGTTTCCGATAGAGGAGGATGTTCTTGTTAAAAAGTACCTCTGACTGGTCCCAGTTTGCGACTGTGGCAGAGCTTACATACGCCTTCAAACCTGATTGGACAATAGTTATTAGAAAGCGGGGTGTATTCGGGCACAGCGGGAGGCGCAGCTCTTGGGGTCATGGGTCGTTTCGGTTTCGGGTGGTGCGAGCGTGAGGCGTGTCTATCCAAGATGGTGGAAGAGGGCAGTACTCATGGCATTCACAGCGGGCAAGGGTTCACAAAGGCAGAACACACGGCCTCTGGATACAGCGACGACAACTTTCCTAGCCTGTGGAGCTCCACGAACTTCACAGCATAGTCTGTAAAGGTCGGAGAGGCTGAATCAGGCTTGATCCGAGCCAGTTCGACGAGCACACGCGGGAGCTCTTCAACGCGCGTACTCTGCCGACCCTCCTCGACCCTCCGCAACCTTCCGCCGGCCCTCCCTCCCGGAGCCCCCCCCACCCATAGTTCATGTGTGTACTGGAGTACACCTTGACACAGGATCGGACACGAATTTATATATATATAATATTATTATTTTTGAGACAAAACCATATCGGAAGCACATAAGTGGGGAAAATATTTATCGGAACGTTTCCGATAAATATTTTTTTGTTTCCGATAAATATTTTTTGTTTCCGATAAATATTTTTTTTTTGTTTCCGATAAATATTTTTTGTTTCCGATAAATATTTTTCTGTTTCCGATAAATATTTTTTTGTTTCCGATAAATATTTTTTTTGTTTCCGATAAATATTTTTTTGTTTCTGAGCCAATTCACCCACCCCCTGATCGAGCGTAATCGAGTGTAATATAGTGTAATCGAGTGTAGTAGAGTGTAATCGAGTGTAGTAGAGTGTAGTAGAGTGTAGTCGAGCGTTGTAGAGTGTGATCGAAATTGACACTAGTATTTTGGGTTCGACCACTGGTGGACCCCTGGCTGGCCCATGAGCGACCATGTTGACCACTGTCTGGCCCAAGAAGTGCCAGGCACAAGCATACGAGGGACGGAAACCGCAGGTGTGGGCCTTCACCGTGGTAGAGCCAGGCTAGATTCGGGGTGGCGCCCTGGGGGGGGTAGTCACGCCTTAGTCCCAGGGCCTCTCCCCACCCATCTGTATGTGATCTCCTGGTCATCGCTACCGCGCTGACCTTTCCCGAGAGCACATCAAAACAAGTCAAAGCCCGCTGCCCACTGCCCTACAAGAGACATGCTTTGCACTCTCTGAATGCCCATTGACTGTGCTCCGCTTCAGCCGACTGCTTTGGAAGAGGTACTGTGCTCCGTTTGGTGCCGACTGCCCTGCCAGAGACGTGCTTGCAGACAGAGGTCGGCCGCCGCTACTTTGGTTTTCTCTCGCGTCTTCCCAGCTCCGCCACCTTCCCAGAGGCTTGGGGAGAGCCACGAGCTCCGGCTGTAAGGGACGAGACCGAGGTGCGACGCTGGCCCCGGTCGCAATCTGTATGTGCCGGCCCGGCCCGATTAGGCCTTTGGAGTACCGCGTGAATGGCGCGATTGGGCCCACGCGCATGCAGCCTGTCTGCTCGCAGTCACGCCGGCCGGCCCGCAACCGCAACCACATTCGCTTGTGCCCACACACCAGCTCTTCTTATCGAGCTAGCGATCCAGCTAAGGAGCACAACCGAGGATCCGAGGCGGAATCATGCCCCACAGTGGCCGCACGAGAGCAGACAGCGATGAAGGCCGCAGGGACAGGGTGTGTCAGCCACAATAACGGCAGGTTCCTCCCGCAGACGCACTACCCATCGGAATGTGACAGCGCAAGTAGGCTCGATGGAAGCACGAAGTGAAGCAGGATAGACGAGCTACGGAGACGAGACGAGTCGTGTACCAGGGGCAGGCCGGGACGATGAACCGCATGAAGCCGAAGAAAAAGTTCAAGAACGAAGCAACACCACAAGCAGCGTGCAGCCAAGCAGACCTCCCGGAACCTACGTGGGCAGTAACGAGGAGCCAACAGATGAGTGTCCACTGAACCCCCTTGCCAATACCCCCAACGACTATGGCACGAATTGCGCAATGCCAGACGGTAGCGTCTGACAATGGCATGCGCCTAAAGGTGAGATTAGCCTCCGTGTTCAACCGCCTTGTTATCGCCAGGGAGATCGAACCCACAAACAGAAACTTGACATCTTCGAGGACAGGTGTCTGCTAAGCGCTTGTCGAACAGCCATATCGCCTGGAACTGCCCCGCAGGGAATGCCAAAAGGCTCGAGTTATTAGCTGCGCTAAATTGCAAAGGTTGCTAATACGGGAAAATGGTACCCGAGCCCCTATGCACTCGACAACCTGCTTCCACAAGTCCGAACTTCCTCGTCCCCTGCTGCACTGCCTGGCTACATCTTTTTTTCAGACGAATATGCTTCTTTGTTCGATATTCGATGATCGTGCTTATCAGCATCTTTAGCCCCAGAAGAAGGCTCGATAATAGACACGTTGCATCAGCTAATCAGGATTGGCTGATGCTGTGTGTTTAAACCCCTTACGGACGGAGGGGGGGAAAATGTTTCTTGGGTTTGAAGAGCGCGTGGTGCTGCACCACTGAGGCCAAGAGGGGGGGGGGGGGGGGGTTAATTTTGGGAAAATGTACTTTTTCGGGAACTTCGGGCCGCAGTCAAAAATGGGTCGCAAACGGAGAGAATGGGGGCCTAGGGGTGCATTTTAATGATTTCGCAGCCGATCTTTCAAATGCGCACCTCAGAAATGAACGCGTACACATGCAGAGTGACACAGGAGACACATGGTCACAGGAGACACCTGGTCGGAAAAACCAGCACAAAATATCCGAACAACACCTAGAATTGTTGTCCAAAAATAACCGAAAAACCCCTACAAACAAAAATATTCAGGCCAAAACACAATTGATGAACAGAACTACTAAAAATGGTGAAGAAGAGTGTGCGCTTTGCCGAAGACATGTCGGAGGAGCCAGACACCTCCTCCGCGTCGGACACAAGTGAATCGGATGATTCCTTGAACCCGGAAGAGCTTCAGGTGATGACGATGATGCTGGTACGCACAACGCGGACATTGGCTCTATTTCGATAACTACTACACCAGTGTCCCCTTGATGAACCGTCTTTTTCGTTGGGGCTTCACGCATGCGGAACGGTCAGATCCAACCGGAAGGGGCTTCCAGTCTTGCACCAAGTAGAGAAGAAATGGTAATCGTGGGAAAAGAGGACGCAAGAGCAAAGAACAAAAGGCGAAAGAGCCTCAGCCAGGGGACGTCTTTTTTCGTCAGGCAGGGAACGTGACCTACGTCGAGTGGCACGACAAGCGCCCTGTGAAAATGCTGTCCACGCTTCCTGTTGGGGAAACCACTACCACAGTGGAGCGCAAAATCTCCAACAAGGAGACACGCAAGGTGGAGAAGCCGGATATCGTCAGCTCGTACAACACGTACATGGGCGGCGTCGACCTGGGCGATCAGCTCATGGCGAGTTGCGGGCGACTCATGAAGGGCCGGCGTTGGTACCTCAAACTTTTTTTCTACTTAGTCGAGGTCTCCACTGTGAATGCCTACATCGTGTGGAAAATGCTGAGCACTGACAAGAAAGGAAGAACACCTTCACTTCCCGATTTCAAGCGCAAGCTGGTGATGGAGCTCCTTTCCGCCGAAAAGGACTGCCCAACAGAGTGCTCTACAGAGACGGGACCCCCTTCCAAAAAAACGATACCGCCACCCTCACCTTCGCCCCAATCTGCTCGCAAGACAGAAAAGCAGAAGCACGGCGTTGATCACAGGTTGAACGGGCTATTTCACAACCTCGTCAAGCTGGATCAGCAGCGACGGTGCATATGCCACGTGCAGCGCAAAGGTGCGCTTTACAAATGCGAGCAGTGTGATGTCCCTCTTTGCCCTGTGCCGTGTTTCGGAAGGTACCACACCATGGCGCAACATCTCTTCGATGACCCAACCATGCAAGGCACCGTTGACCGTTTGAAGGACCCCAACGGCCGGCACTTCAAGAGAGGGAGGGATCGTACACTGTCGGCTGGCCACAGAATCAGCAAAGTTGCAAAGAAGTAGTGGAATCAGAGACCCTTTCTTCCCGTCGCTGCACCAAATCAAATGATCATCTCTTCGCATGCCCGTTTTTCCTTGTCCGCCTTTGAGCTTTCACCCCCGTCTTTTGCTACTGTCCCATGCTGGCTGGGTCCCAGGTTTCGCGGTGGCATCTGTTCGTCACTCGGGCAACAGTTTTGTCAGATGAAGGGCGCATTTGAAAGATCTGTGACGTATCTTTCCAAAGAAGCAAACATCGACCACTTTGACCAACATGCACTGGCTGGGTGTGGCTTGGGTCCCTGGCACGTGCCAGAGCTTGGGTTCTGTAATGGGCACAGGCAAGAACTCGAAAACCCCCAATTTCTGGCCAGCCCCCAAGTTTTGCAGAGGCATCCGCTTGGCAGCTCGGGCAGCAGTTTTGTCCGATGAAGGGTGCATTTGAAAGATTTGTGACGTATCTTTCCAAAGAAGCAAACATGGATCACTTTCGTTGTGTCTTCATAGGCGAGATGATCTCCGCAACCTTTTTTGATTTTTCGACATATATATATATATGTCTCCCGTCCGTAAGGGGTTAATCAATTGTTACAGCACCCCCCCAATTCACCAAAAGTTGATCGATTGTAATCGATCGTAATCGAGTGTAATCGAGTGTAATCGACGCGTAATCGAGTGTAATCGAGCTCAAGTCGCTTTCAGGGGGGGTAGGTGAATTGGCTCAGTTTCCGATAAATATTTTTTGTTTCCGATATAAATATTTTTTGTTTCCGATAAATATTTTTGATACCTGGGGACTAGTCCCCAGTGCGAAATGTGACCAAGGGGAGTCCCATTGGGCAAGCAATTTCATTGGATTTTGCGAGGACCCTAAGTAATCGGGAGCCAGTGTGATAGACCTCTGTGATGTGGGCCGCTTCACTGCTCGTCTGCATGTGGACTGCTCTGTACCTGTGCCTTCTCCGCGCTTGCAGCTTTTCAAGCCGGCCACGCCTGCTTTCCCTTTTCTGTCTTTCGACCTCGGTGATCCCTCGCGGGCGTCCTGCTGTGCCATCTGAATCTCCTCGCCTTCCTTCGTGGTTTGCTTGGCACCCTCTGCTCGCGCAGCTTGCGGCGCGGGTCTCTTCAGAGCCGGTCGTCTTCGTGTGCGCTGTTCTGTCATCGCTTGCCTTTGTTGCCGATTTCTGCAACAAAGGCAGTTTTGGCCCGTGAAATGGGCTACTCTCTCTTTATTGTGTGAGTGCTTTTGTCTCCAGGATTGAAATGAGGCTGACGCGGAAAATCCTACCGTCCGACATGGCACAAGTCAAGGGAAACAAATATTTTACGGGAACTAGTATGCACGGCAGCCCCGATACTACTAAGCCCCGTTGGCATACTTACACTCCATGGCTGCCTCGATGGCACCAAATCCGTAGTCGTGGTTAGACATTTTCAGGTAGGAGGATGTTACCTGGTCAGGACCGCATGCAGTTTTGTCGTATTGGGGCCGCATAGGACCCGGATGAAGTCGTTGCGAATACACACAACAGATCAACGAAGGGTAGAACTGGGGAACATGCAGATCAGACGGAAGTAGAATGTGCAAACTTATCCTTTTCTTGACTTGCCGTTCTGAAAGCTGTTGAGGGGCCCCTACGTAGGTTCTCGCATGATTCGTTCGCCTTTGTAACACTATCCGTTTGTAGTAAGCTTTGCAGTTGTGTTCTTGCAATATCTAGCCGAATGGTGGGTGGCGGATTTCCGCGCTCGTGCGCAAGACGCAGTTTTACTGCAACTGCAGTGTAAGCCGAACCCGGTTCGTGACCTTTGTCGCGGTGAAGTGGTACAAAGTCTTCAGCTTTCAGATCCGGATACTGCTCAATGCAACCAGATAGTTAGATGTCACTTGATGGATACCCGTGTGCTGCATTCGAAAAGGTTTGCGTATCTGGTGTTGAAAATTGAACAGCCTTTGCTGGGGAGGCTTTCGACCCGAAACTAGATAGAAAAACGATCGTATTTGGCTTCGTCGCGGTCGTCCACGGGACGAAGTAGGTGAACCTACTGTCAAAGTGATCAATACTTATCGGAAACAGAAAAATATTTATCGGAAACAAAAAATATTTATCGGAAACAAAAAAAATATTTATCGGAAACAGAAAAATATTTATCGGAAACAAAAAATATTTATCGGAAACAAAAAAAATATTTATCGGAAACAGTTTCCGATAAATATTTTCCCGACTTAAGTGCTTCCCTTATGGTTTTCTCCGATTATTTTTTTTTGCGCATTTGAGGTGCGCAAAAGAGCCCCTGTATTATCCTATGTGACCGGGTGAAAGCAGGGCATTAGCTTGGTCTCCGGCCCATTGTCCAAATTTGGACTGTAGTCCCCTGGGTGAAAGTTCGCTGGAGTCTCGCATATTGCCGGCTGTCCGACTTATCTAGAGAGCGCATCCTATTGTGTCTAGTGGGGGTCTATTCTCTGCCTCCAGCTGGGCGGAAGCGGTGGAATGTGCGACAGTTTCCTGGACCAGCGCCGCGTTTTCGGCGGCGAGGGCCCTGGTCTGCTCGTGGTTCTTCTGCAGCCGCCCCCGCAGCCCGACCTGCGCCGCGGCCGCTTCGTCGGCCTCCGCCTGCAGGAACTCGACCCGCGCTCAGCTCGCGGCACTCGCGCGCCTTCTTCGAGCTCTCCCGCGAGATCTCCGCACGCAGGAGCTCCACTTGGCGGGCGATCCCGGCACCTTCGGCGAGCTGTCGCGGGATTTTGGCGGTTTTAAAAAAAGAAAGGGGGGGGGTGGGAAATGGGGTACCTTCTGCTCGTACTTCTTCTGCCAGCCCCGCGCGGCCTCGTCGGCGGCGTTCTTGTCGGTCTCCGCCTGCGCCAGCCCGAGCTCGACGGCCTGCCGCTCTGCCTCCAAGCTGGCCAGGGTCGACCGAAGCCGCGACTCCTCCTGCTTGCCCGCCTCCACCTGGGCTTCCAGCCGTTGGAGGGCAGCCCTGAGGTCACCCGTGGCGCGTTCGACGTCGTCGCCCCGCTCCACCGCGATGGCCCGCTGCTGCAGCAGCTCGAGCTCGGTCGCCTGCAGCGCGGATACCTTGCCCTTCAGCGCGAAGACTTCCTCTTCGAACCCCGCGCAGCGGCAGCGGAGGCGGTCGGCTTCGCCACGCGAGGCGCCGGCTTCGGCGCTCTTCGCGCAGAGCTCGGCGCCCAGCTTCGTGGCCTCCTCTGCCTTCGCCTCCGCCTTCTCCTGCGCGGCCGCAAGGCGGCTGGTCAGCTCGGCTATGCGGCTAGATTTTTCGGTCAGGTCGCGGGAGAGCCGCTGCTTCGCCTCGTCCACCGTCGTCAGCTTCGCTTCGAGCCCGGCCACCTGCGCGGACTTCTGCCGCAGGTCCACCAGCTGCGCCCGGAGGTCTGTCTTCGCGTCGTCGAGGAACCGCTCAAGGCGCGTCGCTTCGTTCTCAGAGTCCCGCGCCGCGGCTTCGGCGGCGCGAAGCTGCGTTTCGAGCCGGTCTGCTCGCAGGGATGCCGCGTCGGCGGCCTTCCGACCCTGCGAGAGCTCTTCCCGCAGCAGGGCTGATTCTCGCTCCGCGAAGTTTTTGGCGCTGCGGTCCTCGTGGGCCTCGGCCTTCACGCTCGCGAGTTCACACTTTGCCTTCTCGCAGTCGCCGTCTCTCGCCTGCAGCGATCCTCTGAGCCTGTCGTTGTCCCGGCGCTCTTCCTCCACCCGTTTCCGCACCTCGTCGAGGGTCCCACGCAACCGTTCAGCTTCAGGCGTCGAGCTGCCTCCAGCTCGACGATCCGATTCCATCACCCGCATCTCCTGCTCGATCGCGTCCGAACGCCGCTCGGCCGCCTCGGCCCGGGCGGACGTCGCGGCGAGGTCGACCCGCAGCTGGTCGGATGCTTTGCCGTCGGATGCCTTTTCCTTGCGGAGGCCGCGCACCTCTGCCTCGAGCCCCACGAGCGCGGATTCGACGGCCGCCAGCTGCTCCTTCAGGCGCTCGCACTGCGTGGTCTTGGCGGCGAGCCGCGCCTCCATTTGGTCGGTTGACGTCGTCGCGTTGTAAGCGTCGGCTGTCGATACCGACAGACGGTTCGCGTGGCCGTGGTCCCGCAGGGCAACCTCAGCCGTGGCGAGGTTGGCCTCCGCGGCCCGGAGCTTGATGCGGAGCATCTCGGCTTCGTCTTCGAGCTGCCGGTGAGGCCGCGTTTCCGCCGTGTCGTCGCTGCTCGCCGGGCCCCGCGCGCTGCGGAGGGCCGCCAGGTCCTCGGCGTTGACTTCGAGGGTCGCGTCCTTCTCCCGGATGCAGTACCCGCAGTACGGCTTTGTCTCGCTGGTGCCCCCGCACAGCGAGCAGCCCCTGTCGCAATCCTGCTGTTGCTGCTGCTGCTGCCGCTGCTGCGCGTCGCGCAGGGCGGCCGCGAGGTACGCGACCTTCTGCGAGGCTTCTTCGAGCTGGAAGTCCTTCTCCTCTTCCAGGGCGACGCGCTCCCTGTCGTCGGCCCGCCGCTTCGCCCGCTGCTCCGGACTCAGGGACTCAGTCGCGACGGCCGCGAGTTCGGCTTCAAGCTCCGCAATCCGCTGTTCGAGCTGTGGGCGTGACGTTTAGGAGTACCTAATATTCTCACGTTTTGACGAAAGTTTACGTAGTCTATTCACGCCAAAAATATCTGGTGTTCTCGCACGCTCTACTGTATTGGCGTTACTGTATACTATAATGGCGTTACTATTAGTGTCTACTGTGCCGGAGTGACTTTTCGGAGCCTACTATTATCGCGGAGGGCCGCCAGGTCCTCGGCGTTGACTTCAAGGGTGGCGTCCTTCTCCCGGATGCAGTACCCGCAGTACGGCTTTGTCTCGCCGGTGTCCCTGCTCAGGCGGCCGCGAGGTAGGCGACCTTCTGCGAGGCTTCTTCGAGCTGGAAGTCCTTCTCCTCTTCCAGGGCGACGCGCTCCCTGTCGTCGGCCCGCCGCTTCGCCCGCTGCTCCGGACTCAGGGACTCAGTCGCGACGGCCGCGAGTTCGGCTTCAAGCTCCGCAATCCGCTGTTCGAGCTGTGTGCGTGACGTTTAGGATTTCGCACATTGGCATGACGTTTTGAAGAAAGTTTACCTAGTCTATTCTCACGCCAAAAATATCTGGTGTTCTCGCACGCGTGACCTTTAGGAGCATCGGAGTATCTACAGTAATGGCGTTACTATTTACTGGAATGGCGTTACTATTAGTGTCTACTGTACCGGTGTGACTTTTCGGAGCCTACTAATATCGCGGAGGGCCGCTCCTCGGCGTTGACTGCAAGGGCGACGTCCTTCTCCCGGATGCAGTACCCGCTGGACGGCTGTGTCTAGCCCCTGTCGCAATCCACGCCCGCCTTCTTTGATCTTGGAATATGTTACGGTAGTGGAGAATCGCCGGCGTGCCGATGAGTACGACACTACCTTGATCTTCGCAACTGGCAGTCTCCTCAAGCATTTCCTCCAAACAAAGGCTCCAAAGCAGGCGCTTATACAAAAAAAAAGACAGGCGCTTCATTTTGTTTGTGCGTGCCGGTTGAACGTTTTCCCACTTGTATTTACCCTGTGTATATACAGGTAAGGAATTCTGATCAACCACCAAAACACGCTGCCTACGTCTCAGTAGCCTGCACAATACATTGAAGGGCAAACCCGCAATATATAGCGTTATTTGTGGATTAGAAGGTCGGTATTTTAAAGTCTCCGGTTGACCGGAGAGGCTTGAGTATGGCGGGGGGTTGAGAAAAGTGAGAGGGTGCAGCTCGTTTCGGGTGTTGTGTCACTCCGTTGTGAAACCTTGTGAGCGTTTAGGGGGTGCTTGGGATTGGGTAGGGTGTGGTATTTGTTCGTACTTAAAAAAGAAGGGCAAAAAGGCATACCCTTTCGACGTCCGGAGCCGATCGGTCCGCGGGCGACCCTGTGAGGTCGCCGTCCCCTTCGCCGTCGGCCGCGGCCGCGAGGCGCAGCTGCAGGCGCTTGATGTCGTGGGCGGCCTCGAGCAGCCGCCGGTCCTTCTCGCGCAGCATCGCGGTAACGTCCGGCGACATCGCCGCCGTCGGCGTCCGCGGGTAGCTCTCGGTCGAGACGCTCGACGTGGTTCCCGTGGAGACCACCGACGCTGTCGTCAGGGTGGTCGTCGTAGTCGTCATCGTCGCCGCGGCCGTGGTCACCTGCGACGCGACGAACGCCGTGTCCAGCACATCGTCCCCAGGGTGTCCCCCATTGTTGTTATGGGTCGTCGCGAAGCTTGCAGCGCTCGCGTCGCCCCTCTGCGAAGCGCCCTTCGCCCCCGACTTCTTCCCGCCCGCTTCCCCGCCCGAGGCCAGGTCCTCCAATGCAAGCCGGTCGCTCTGCTCCAGCGCCCGCCCCGAGCTCGCGGCCTGCGGCTGCGTCTGCTGCTGGACGAGCGGGCGCAGCTGCTGCTGCTGCGGGCGGCCCGGCGCTCCCAGCGACCGCAACGGCGGAACGACTACGGGGGAGCACGGGTTCTCGCTGTCCGGCCTCCCCGTCGACTTGACGAGGGACGCCATGCTGTTGTACCGGGCGGGCTCGGGAGGGCACGAGCTCTGACTTGCTGGGTTCCCGGGGCCTTCCCCGGGCATACCCGCGGAAAGCAGGGCCCGCGGGGCGTGTGACAGCAGCAGGTCCGTCAGCCGCTCGACCTCCCGCTGCAGCGGCGCCGACTTGCCGGTGTTGTGCAGGGCGGACTCCGCGAGCGACGACGCCGAAAACGCGCGGCCGGGCGCCCGGTCACGGTCGCGCAGGAGGCAGCTGAGCGACGCGACGCGCTCGCGTAGACCGGCGTGGCCCTCATGCACCGCAGCCTCGGCTAGCTGGTCCATCTCCGCGCGCAGCGCCCTGTTTTCGAGGTCCCGGTCGCGCAGCAGGGCTGCGTACCGCTGGATTTCGCCTTCGCCGCCGGCCACCCCATACGCCGCTATATCGTCCCACACCTCGCAAGCGACAACACCAGCGGAGCACTGGTTCCCGTCCTCGGACACAGGCGCCGTGCACGTCGGCGCGGCGGCGGCGGTTTCGAGCTCCGCGCGGAGGCTGCCGATTTCGGCGTCCTTCTGCCGGATGATGTCGCCGGTCCTCCGCCTGGTCGCATCGCGGTCCAAAACCGCGTTTTCCGCCTGCGACGTGAGCTGCGTGACTCGCCCCGCCGCCTCCCGCAGCTCAGCCCGCAGGGCTTCCACCTCCCGGGCGAGGGATTCTCGCGCTTGGCGGTCGCCGTCGGCCGTGGCGAGGCGGCTGCGCATCGCCAGCAGCTCCTTCTCCGCGGCCGCGGCTCTGCCGGTGAGGTCTGCGGTGTGGCCGGTCTGCTCCCTGTCGCGCAGGGAGGCGAAGTCTGCGACCCGCGCTTTGAGCGCGGAATTCTCGCGCAGCAACTCCTCCTCTTCTGCGCGACGTCCCGCAGCGGAGCTCGCGGAGATCTGGTCAATCCGCGCTTTGAGCGCGGAATTCTCGCGCATCAGCTCCTCTTCTGCACGCCCGCCAGCGAAGCTGGCGGAGATCTGGTCAATCCGCGCTTTGAGCGCGGAATTCTCGCGCATCAGCTCCTCTTCTGCACGCCCGCCAGCGAAGCTGGCGGAGATCTGGTCAATCCGCGCTTTGAGCGCAGAATTCTCGCGAATCAACTCCTCTTCTGCGCGTCCTCCAGCGAAGCTGGCGGAGATCTGCTCAATCCGCGCTTTGAGCGCGGAATTCTCACGCACCAGCACCTCGGCCCTGCGCCGCTCAGCCTCAGCCTCGGCCCGGCACGCGTCGGCCTCCCGCAGCAGCTCGCGGATTGCTTCGCTGGGCGGCCGACGCGGGTCGTCGGGTGCCGCCTGCCCTTCGACCATCGCGCGCAGCGTCCTGTTTTCCGCCCGCAGCTGGTCGGCTTCGTCGTCGGCGGCGGCCGCCCGGTGGGCCGCGAGCTGCAGCTCTCGGTCCGCCCGGGCGTCGTCGGCGCCAAGCGCCGACTCCAGCTCCTCGACGCGCCGCCGCAGCGCGAAGTTGTCGTCGGTGCACGCGTTCAGCTCGGACAGCGCCTGGTTGAGCTCGAGCCGCAGCGGGTCGGCGGGCGGCGGCGGCGGCTGCTGCCGCTGCTGCTGAAACATGGCCTGTTGTTGCTGCTGGGACATAGCTTGCTGCTGCTGCAGCTGCTGCTGCTGCTGGGACATAGCTTGCTCTTGCTGGGACATAGTCTGATGCTGCTGCTGAGACATGGTCTGTTGTTGTTGCTGCTGCTGCTGCTGCTGCTGGGACATAGCCTCCTGCTGCTGCTGGGACATAGTCTGATGCTGCTGCTGCTGCTGCTGGGACATCGTCTGTTGCTGCTGCTGCTGCTGCTGCTGCTGCTGTGACATAGCCTCCTGCTGCTGCTGGGACATAGTCTGTTGCTGCTGCTGCTGCTGCTGCTGCTGCTGCTGGGACATAGCCTGCTGCTGCTGCTGCTGCTGCCCCCTCCCCTGCAGGGACGGTCCAACCCCGGCGTGGACGCCGTGCGGGTGGTTCCGAAAGCTCTCGCTCCCCGCGGGAGGCGGCATGCAACCCGGGTCGGCTGCGGCGTTGTGGTTGTAGGAGTAGCTGCCGTAGGTGTTGTTGTTGTTGTTGCCGTCCGAAGGCTGGGAAGGGTCTGCGGACGCAACCGACGACCTTCGCTGGTTCGCGTGCCTGACGACAGCTGGCTGGAGGCCTGGCTCGGGACTGAGCATGGGTGTCGACGCGGGATCGCCTCCTCTTTGATGCGGGTGTCTCCAGACGCGCTGTTCGCTAACCGCAGACTCCTCGGCGGGCTGGGCAATGACGGGCCTCAGCACGGGCGCGGCCTGCGGCTGCTGCTGCTGCGTGCCGTGGAAGCTCTGGTGCGGGTGCCACGCCGGGCCGGCGGTCGAAGCCGTCACGGCGCCGTTGCAGGACAGCATGCACTTGCGCACCGCGTTGATCATCGCCAGCTCAGCGTCGACGGACGCCTTTTGAGACGTCAGGACAGAAAGGGGCGGCACCGGCGAACTCCTGCTGGGCGTGTGTACATTTTTAGCCACCTGAAAACAGGGGGGTTTGACAGTGCCCCGTGGGGATATTTTCTACAGTACTATACTGTGGGAATCGGACGCGTGTATGCACACACAGCAGCACCACGAGGAGGACATACGCACGGTAGCGTGGGTGCTCGTAGCAGCAGCACAAGAAGGACATAGCAGCATGTCGCGTGTATGCATACACAGCAGCAGCACGAGGAGGACGTGGTATCCTTACACAGCTTGGAGCACCGCGAGGAGGACACACAGCAGGTGGTACCACACATACAGCAGCAGCGGTGCAATGCGGTCAAAACCAGAGCAGTACAACATAGCCATAGCCAGTCAACCAGAAGGAGGGTGATGCGGGCGACTCGAGAAGCAAACGAGTCTTTCGAATACCACCTGTTCGCACTTTGAAGCCCACCGCAGCTCGCGGGAAGCGGTCCCGGGAAAGGAAAAGCTGACTCACAGCAAGGCTTCGAAAGCTCAATCCCTTCAGAAAAGTTGACTCACATCAAGGCTTCTAAAGACACTTCCCTTCAGAAGAGTTGACTCACAGCAAGGCTTCGAAAGCTCAATCCCTTCAGAAAAGTTGACTCACAGCAAGGCTTCGAAAGCTCGATCCCTTCAGAAAAGTTGACTCACATCAAGGCTTCTAAAGACACTTCCCTTCAGAAGAGTTGACTCACAGCAAGGCTTCGAAAGCTCAATCCCTTCAGAAAAGTTGACTCACAGCAAGGCTATGAAAGCTCAATCCCTTCAGAAAAGTTGACTCACAGCAAGGCTTCGAAAGCTCGATCCCTTCAGAAAAGTTGACTCACATCAAGGCTTCTAAAGACACTTCCCTTCAGAAGAGTTGACTCACAGCAAGGCTTCGAAAGCTCAATCCCTTCAGAAAAGTTGACTCACAGCAAGGCTATGAAAGCTCAATCCCTTCAGAAAAGTTGACTCACAGCAAGGCTTCGAAAGCTCGATCCCTTCAGAAAAGTTGACTCACATCAAGGCTTCTAAAGATACTTCCCTTCAGAAGAGTTGACTCACAGCAAGGCTTCGAAAGCTCAATCCCTTCAGAAAAGTTGACTCACAGCAAGGCTTCGAAAGCTCGATCCCTTCAGAAAAGTTGACTCACATCAAGGCTTCTAAAGACACTTCCCTTCAGAAGAGTTGACTCACAGCAAGGCTTCGAAAGCTCAATCCCTTCAGAAAAGTTGACTCACATCAAGGCTTCTAAAGACACTTCCCTTCAGAAGAGTTGACTCACAGCAAGGCTTCGAAAGCTCAATCCCTTCAGAAAAGTTGACTCACATCAAGGCTTCTAAAGACACTTCCCTTCAGAAGAGTTGACTCACAGCAAGGCTTCGAAAGCTCAATCCCTTCAGAAAAGTTGACTCACAGCAAGGCTATGAAAGCTCAATCCCTTCAGAAAAGTTGACTCACAGCAAGGCTTCGAAAGCTCGATCCCTTCAGAAAAGTTGACTCACATCAAGGCTTCTAAAGACACTTCCCTTCAGAAGAGTTGACTCACAGCAAGGCTTCGAAAGCTCAATCCCTTCAGAAAAGTTGACTCACATCAAGGCTTCTAAAGACACTTCCCTTCAGAAGAGTTGACCCACCACACAAAACACACCTTTGCTCGCTCTGCGCGTTCTTCGGCGCGTCGGCGGCGTCCGGCCCGCGCTGCTGCGGCTGCTGCTGCTGCTGGTGCTGCTCGCGGACCAGCTTCTTCAGCTCCTCGATCTCCCTCCGGATGGCCTCCTGCTCTTCGGGCGGCGGCGAGGCGCGGCCGGGCGCGCAGTGCCCCGCCTGCCGGAGGGCCAGCTCTTCGAGCCGCGCCACGCGCGCGTCGATGTTGACGGCCGGTTCAGCGCTGGGCGCGTGCCGGCGGCTCGGCTTCCGGGCGGGGCTCACGTTCACGTCGACATCGACGACTATCCGCTTGCCTTTGACAGTGATCAACTGGTGTGGCGCCGGCGGCGTACCGCTGCGGGAGTCCGACTGCGACGTGGGGTCGGACAGCGACGAAGAAACGGGCCGCGGGTTGTGGTGTGGTTGGTGTGCGTGTTGGGGTCCCGACGGGGTTGAGTACGGGAGCGTGCTGATGCCGGCTGACGAGCTTGCGGTGCCGCTGCGGGTCGTGGGGTGGGAAGCGCGGGGCGGCGGGGTACCCGACTCGTCGCGCTCGCGGTCGAAGCCGATAATCTTGTACTGCGGCTGGCCGCTGTCGAGCGAGTTCCACCGCAGCATGGGGTAGATCTCGGGCTGCGGCTGCTGCTGCTCGGACCTGTCGGTGTGGCTGTCGTCGGCGGCTTCGCCGGTGCCCGCAGAGCACGTGTCGCGGGCGCGGCTGCGGCCTGTGTCGGAGGAGGCGGCGCGCTCGGCACGCGCCTTTGTGCCTCCCTTTCGGTCTTCCACCCGAATCTCGGGACGGCGCATCGACGACCTGCCGGCTGACTTATGCGAAGCTGAGTCGTCGCGCCAACTCATCGCCCCGCAGTTTGTCTCTTTCCTAATTCAGGGTCATGTAAACCAGTTGATCGCTTTATGAATGACGGATAGCTTTGGCTTTGGTAATAGTAGTACTGGAATGTTGGTACTGTTGGCTTGAATCGGTATGCAGCCCGACGAGAAGCCGAGTCGCTGCGCCAACTCATCGCCCCGCAGTTTGTCTCTTTCCTAATTCAGGGTCATGTAAACCAGTTGATCGCTTTATGAATGACGGATAACTTTGGCTTTGGTAATAGTAGTACTGGAACGTTGGTACTGTTGGCTTGAATCGGTATGCAGCCCGACGAGAAGCCGAGTCGTCGAAGCCGATTATTTTGTACTGCGGCTGGCCGCTGTCGAGCGAGTTCCACCGCAGCATGGGGTAGATCGGCTGCTGCTGCTCGGACCTGTAGGTGTAGCTGTCGTCGGCGGCTACGGCGCCCGCAGAGCACGTGTCGCGGGCGCGGCTGCGGCCTGTGTCGGAGGAGGCGGCGCGCTCGGCACGCGCCTTTGTGCCTCCCTTTCGGTCTTCCACCCGAATCTCGGGGCGGCGCAGCGACGACCTGCCGGCTGACTTATGCGAAGCTGAGTCGTTGCGCCAACTCATCGCCCCGCAGTTGTCTCTTTCCTAATTCAGGGTCATGTAAACCAGTTGATCGCTTTATGAATGACGGATAGCTTTGGCTTTGGTAATAGTAGTACTGGAATGTTGGTACTGTTGGCTTGAATCGGTATGCAGCCCGACGAGAAGCCGAGTCGTCGAAGCCGATTATTTTGTACCGCTGTCGAGCGAGTTCCACCGCAGCATGGGGTAGATCGGCTGCTGCTGCTCGGACCTGTAGGTGTAGCTGTCGTCGGCGGCTTCGGCGCCCGCAGAGCACGTGTCGCGGGCGCGGCTGCGGCCTGTGTCGGAGGAGGCGGCGCGCTCGGCACGCGCCTTTGTGCCTCCCTTTCGGTCTTCCACCCGAATCTCGGGGCGGCGCAGCGACGACCTGCCGGCTGACTTATGCGAAGCTGAGTCGTTGCGCCAACTCATCGCCCCGCAGTTGTCTCTTTCCTAATTCAGGGTCATGTAAACCAGTTGATCGCTTTATGAACGACGGATAGTTTTGATAATATTGGTAGTGTTGGTTTGAACGCGATATGCAGCCCGACTGCTGCGATGCCAAGTCGTTGCGCCAACTCATGCCCCGCAGGTTGTCTCTTTCCTAATTCAGGGTCATGTAAACCAGTTGATCGCTTTATGAACGACGGATAGTTTTAATAATATTGGTAGTGTTGGTTTGAACGCGATATGAAGCCCGACTGCTGTGATGCCAAGTCTTCGCGCCAACTCATGCCCCGCAGGTTGTCTCGTTCGTAAAGGAGGGCTTATGTACACCAGTCGAGCACCTGTTTGGCACCACCTGTTTCCAAAACATAATGGTCCGGGGCCAGTTCTCGAGAAAAAAACTCTCGGAATGTGATCGTTTTGATAGGCGTCGGCGGACGTACGTCCAAACGAATCCCTGCAGTTCGTAAGTCCGCTAGCTGCTCAACTTCAGGTTGGAATGGTTTCCTTTATCCCTTTTGATGGGACGCGCGCTGTGCGAGAGCCTTCGTTGAAACCCACCGATCAGGCAGAAGACAAGAAGATACCGGGTACCAATTCCCTTCTACTCTTGACCTCTCCTAGCCCCCACAGACGAAGCCCCCTCCTAGGAAACCCACAGGTCAAGCGCAAGGGTCATGCGCCCCTCGTCGGAAACGGTCATCCACTGCAGCGAGCGCGCACTACTTTTTCGCACAAGCTCCTGTTCGATAGAGCTCCTCACTACAAAACGGTGAAAACGGGTTCTTTTTTTGGTCTTCGCTCTATGTCTTTCACACAAGGGGAAAAAGAAACCGGGGACAGAAGGGGGGGGGATTGCAAGAACGTGCTTGGAATGGGTATGTGCTCAACACCGCACTGGTCCCGTCTGCGCCGTGTTTCGGTGCTTTAAGCCACGGACACATAAGGCGGACCATCATCAGCGTGGAACCTGAGTGTCTGCAGACAGGACTGCGGTGTGAGTCTGGTTCGTCAGGCGGCTGTTCGTAGCTCGTCACAGCCAGGACCACCCGTGCTACTAGAGCACAGGCGAATCCGTCACGGGGAGAAGGCCCCTACAACCGTGTCTGAGCAATCAGTTAAAGAACTCAGGGCACTCGCCCTGATTGTGACTGCGACTCGCTAGGCAGCACTGGGGGTGTGTTGTTATTGGTGCTGGTTTTGAGGGGTAAGGAAAAGGTAAGAAATATTTTTGCGGTGGCCTTCGCTGGTCTAGTAGTTTGTGCTACCTCCGTTCTTTTACGCTCGTTCTCTTCTCTACTCACAACTGTACGTACTCTTGCACTCTTTTAAAGGGGGGGGTCTAATAATAACAGTTATTTGACACACGTCTGGTTGCCTAAAAACACTACCACTACTTGATCCTTGCTACTGTCCGGCTACCCGGAACTATTTTTAGTATTCGACAAATCGAATAATAACACGGTGTTGTTATTCGACCCCCCCCTTTACTCTCTTTGGCTAGCCAAAAAAGACTCCTGCGGCCGACACCACGAACACATTCGCAATGAATGTGGCCCCGAGCCCCCCGCGTGCATACATGTGTGTGAGGGGGGGAAGGGGGTGCAGGGCGAACCACGTCCTTTTTTCGTTTCAGCGGGTTCAAGACCGGTATTTCATGGACTGTTTTGTGTTTTAAGAAGCCGGCTATCTTGAGCCTCCGCTTGACCCTTGAGGCGGGCAGGGCGAGTGAGTGCGGTTGAAGCGATCGCTGTGTTTTTCTAGGGTGCAAGTTCGCTTTGAGGATCCATCCGGGGCTTTAAGATCCCGCAGGAAACACGGATGGGCCTGCCATGGAATGCGTAGACAGAACACTGCCTCTCCTGATGCTAGCATGAAGTCTTGCAAAACGAAGCGAGGCAGTTCAATGTATGGACAACACATTGCCTCTCTTGCGTGGTTTGATGCTAGTTCAAGCATTGCAAAACGAAGCGAGACGTGGGAAGGCGGTCATCTTCCGCGCGCGCATGTTCTACGACGCTCGGGACTAGCTCACAGCAACAAGTTCGTAATTAGAGTAGGCACCGGAAACCTCGCTTGCTCTTTTTCCTCCGTGCGGCACGCCGAGAGGCAGAAGTCGTAGAAGGCCGGGCCAGCAGGAGGACGCGGTCGTTGCACGGCCCGTCGAGGGCGCAGTGGAGGGCCAGCGAAGTCCGTTCTCAGAGACAGAGTCCGAGCGCTTTCGCCGTTCGGTTCGTCGCGAGTTGAGGGTGACTTGCTTGTAGGGTACAAATGGCAGGGACGTAATCAGAGCAAGCTGATGACTTGCGCCTACTAGGCATTCCTTATTCAAAGAGAATAATTGCAATCATCGATCCCCATCACGACGCAAGTTCAAAAGATTTCCCATCCGCTTCAAGATAGGTAGCCGGAAGGCTCTCAAACTCGTTTAATGCGTCAGTGTAGTGCGCGTGCAGCCTAGGTTTACGTTTAGGTCGGTGGTATGTGTACCCAAGCACCAGGCAGGCCATCCATGCTACGAGAGCACAGACAGATCTGTACCGGGGAGAACTACGGGGGGGAGTATTGCAAGAACGTGCTTGGAATGAATATGTGCTCAACACCGCACTGGTCCCGTCTGCGCCGTGTTTCGGTCCTTCAAGCCACGGGCACATGAGGCGGACCATCATCAGCGCGGAACCTGAGTGTCTGCATACAGGACAGCGGTGTGAGTCAGGTTTGTCAGGCGGCTGCTCGTAGCTCGTCACAGCCAGGACCACCCGTGCTACTAGAGCACAGGTGAATGCGTCACGGGGAGGAGGTCCCCACAACCGTGTCTGAGCAATCAGATTAAAAAACTCAGGGATCTGTCTCGGGGAGAGCTACGGGGGGGAATAGGGGGATACATGAAAAAGTCGACTTGTACAACGGGATGAGAGGAGGAGAGGGCAACTTGGACGGGACAAGGAAGGAAACAGGTGTGGCTGTCGCCCGGGGGTGTGCCGATGGGTTCACAGGGACTCACAAAAAGAAGAGACAGTTTACTTTTCCGCACATTTATTTTGGCATTGGCAGAGAAAAGAACACGATGTGAAAGTAATTCGACTGGCAGGTGTCCTTGTTCGCTTCACTCGGTTGTGGCGGCTGCTGTTTTCGCGGGGGCCACCTGCTTGGACTCGAGGTGCTTCGCCCTCAGCACGCGGGAGTACTCCTCCTTGTTCGACCAGATCGAAGCCGCGTACGTGTTGAGAGGCGACTCGTTGTTGGGCTCTCCCAGCAGCGATTGGATCGACAGCAGGATCTGGCTCACCCCGTAGGCAGACGACCATTGTTCCTGTGGCGTTGCATGTTCATGAAATCCTGAAACTGTCAGCGGGGAAAGAAGCCCCTGTTGAGTTTGACTCTAGTCTGACTTTGTGCAGGGACACGAGAGGTGTAGAAGAGGTGGGAGGCCGCAACAATGAAATACCACTACTCTTGTTGTCGCTTTACTTGTCCAATGATGGGAAGACGGCAGCTGCTCCCTTGTGGGGTTAGGGTCTTCAGATCCGTAGCTTATCCGTTTCCAGCGACAAACGGGCTTGAGTGCCCTGTGGGTGTAAAAGCCAAGCTTTGAATGCGCTGTGAACATGCTTGCAAAAAAGAAACAACTGCATTGGGACAGACTGGTGTGGTAGCAAATAGTACTACCGTAAGTATACACCTACGATAGGCAGGTCAGCTTTAACTGCAACGGTTTAGGAGTGAAAGTTCGCTTGGAACACGTTAGTGTTTGGGTCAGTCGCTCTCATTGAAGATCCATCGACCGAACACCATCCAACTTCATCAAACCTTGCGATTCAACTTCTCGGACCCTGAATTTCAAACAGAGCATCGATCGGGTTAAGTGATCTTTGCACCGCCACATTCTCGATTCAAACGGACGCGTCGATGTGCCACGACCATCGCCCAGGCGCCGAGAAGAAGCAGAAATCGACGCGCAACCGATGAACCTCGACGAGCAATCGAAGAAGAAGCGAAGCACCAAACGCGTGCCTGAGCGCGACGATCAAGACGAGCTAAAGAGGCGAAAGCATGACACTTCACGTGCGAAGAGATAACCGCGCCGTCGGCGATGCAGATTATCGCCACAGATTATTTGCATTCTAATCCAAACGATTCAAACCGATTCAACTCGATCAACCATCCGGTATGTTTGATGCTCGCAACAAGCGGGAATTGGCTGATTTCTTCCTTATTTTTCCTTTGTTGCCGACAACTTCTTTGCTTGAAGAAAAACGAGGCTACCTTGAGGATGTCCAAGCAGATGTTTCCGTACTGGTCGACATTCGGGTGGAAGCAGCTGGTCTCGAAGCGGACCTGAGGCGGAGAGTAGGGATATCCGGTGTTGAACCGGAGGGACAGCTTGTACTCGAGCCCTTCATACGGCGTCCCTTGGATGCCCTTGATGGTGCCGACCCAAGCGAAAATGTCGTTTCCGACGGGGAACGCGCTCACGCCCTGCATCCGGGCGGTCATCAGCGACATCAGCTCCTGCTGCAATCGCTTGGTCACGCTCTTCACGTCGCCTCTCGGGGCCGAGTCTGCTTCGGAGGTCGCTACGGTCGCCATCGTTCTTAGCTGGTTGTGAGTGTTTTTTTTTTTTTTTTTTTTTTTTTTTTTCCGGCCACTGCTTGTTGTTGCCGTTGTTTGTTGTTCGTTTTTGTTGTCGTGACTTGGCCCCGGTCTTCTCGAAAGGAAACAGTCTGCACACCGCGTCTTTTCGGCAGCCAACCCAGCGGTCGCAGGCACCTCGGCTAGTCGGGTGGGCTGACGTATGCGAGGCAGACCTAATCGAACCGAGAGCTGCGGTTCGCAGGGCAGCAAACCGCTCCGACTGATTGTCAGATACATTCAGACAGGCATACGAATCGGATACTTTGTCAGGCTGAACGAATCGAGCTGATTCTGTCCAGAAAAAAATATCGACGTAGCTGCGAATGGAAGGGATGAAAAAAAAAAAAAAGGGGGGGGGGGGGGGGGGGGGGGGGGGGGTAGGGGGTAGAGCCCAGGGGCAAATACAATGCAAATACAAATTGGTTTGTTCTTCGCTTACACCACCAGTTTTGACCTGTTGTGTTTTGTGTGTCTTGTCGTGTAGGGATGATAGACGTACGACCTCGCGTCCGTTCAACACGTGGTTTGGTAGTTACAGCACTACGGGATCCCTTCGGTTCTTTGTCTGGTAGCATCGTCGAGCATTTCCTTCCAAACTGGCGGCTTACTGTAAAAAAGACAGGCGCTTCGTTTTGTTTGTGCGTGCCGGCATCCGGGACGCAGTCGTCTTTCGAATTGAGCAGCTCAGCCATTTTTAAGATTCTTTCTTTGCTTGTGCGAGCCCGGGTACCAGGGAAAGCCTGCTACACGGGAGCCAAGCTTCACGTGTTCGGCGGTACTGCAGAGCCACGGGTCTACGGGTCAAGTGGCTACCGATTTCCCAAACTAAAGCATCAAGGCTTGGCGCACCTTGGGGCTTGGCGCTCGCGCTGAACACAAGCTCGTCGAGACGGTCAGCCGCAGGGCAGAGCGGACGGGGTTGTGACACTGTGCTGCCTCCGACTCAAGCTTTGCAAGCTGTGGTTGAGCGTCACGTTCCTGGACCAGGAGCGGCCTTTTTCTTTTTCTTCTTTTCTTCTCTTTGCTTGTGCGTGCCCGGGTGATCGTTTTCCCACTTGTATTTACCCTGTGTATATTCAGGTAAGGAATTCTGATCAACCACCAAAACACGCTGCCTACGTCTTTTTAGCCTGCACAAGAAGATTGAAGGGCAACCCACAAGATTGTTAGTACTAAAAAGATACAGTGGTGTCACCTGAGGGAAGGGCCGCCCACGTGATAAAGCCGATAAGCACTGGGAACTTTTAAGTACACGGACCACACCGCTTAAGCAGCGGCTGCCGGCTTATCCCGTGACACCTTTTATAGCGTTATTTATATGCAGTTGGTTATCATGAATAGACGACATAGGGTGCGCAATACATTGAAGGGCAACCCGCAAGATTGTTAGTACTAAAAACGTCACGACGTGAGTAGCTGTAGAACTTATTGATGATGTGCAGCCAGGTGAAGCATGCGTCACCTGAGCTTCCACGGAAAGCATAATTATGGCGGGCGCGAGGCTTCACCAGCTTCATGTCGCAAGACACAAAAATCTAAGAACTTGCACTCTAAAAACACATTTCACCGCCTTGCCGTAACGATCGATGCCCTCTAGTGGACCTAGAGCCGTCCATTCTTTGCAGTGCGCGACTGTAGAAAGAGAAAGGGAAATGGGCGAAAAATTTGGCATTCGGTCTAGACAACAACAAAATAAATAGGAGAAAAAACAAGGGGGGGGTGGGGAAGGAAAGGTCCCCCTTTTTCGTAGGCAGACGGGCGGAAACCACCGGATGGTTTGCGGCTGAACTGGCAGGGTTGCCCTGTGGATCTGCGGGAGGCGTACATCCGTTTTCGCACGGGTGGCCGCCCATCACAGCCCCACACGAGGCATAAGTGTGTTTTCTACGTTTAGAGCTCGCCGCAGGGCCGGATGACCCCCAGGTACAGGGAGAACACGAATCTTCTGGACTCTACATGCGAAGTGGTACCGCGTGCGCACGAGTCTGCAATACTGGCATGGTAGTGCGCCAGTCTTCTGTACTGGCACGGCACAGGGAGAACACGAGTCTTCTGGACTGGCAAGGAAGCATGCGAGTCTTCTGGACTGACACGGTACAGGGAGGCCACGTGTGGTAAAGATGCACAGAACACAGAACACGGTGGACACGAGTTCTGCACCAGGGAGAACACGATCCTTCTGGACTGGCGAGGAAGCACGCGAGTCTTCTGGACTGACACGGTACAGGGAGGCCACGTGTGGTAAAGATGCGCAGAACACAGAACACGGTGGACACGAGTTCTGCACCAGGGAGAACACGAGCCTTCTGGACTGGCAAGGAAGCTCGCGAGTCTTCTGGACTGGCAAGGAAGCACGTGAGTCTTCTGGACTGGCTGTCTTTCGACGTTTCTTGCTAGATGCAATTCCCTTATATCCCAACACTTGATTTTGTTCCCGTATATCCCACTGGGATTGCCTTGGGCAAGGCAATCCCTTTGGGATATAAGGGAACAAAATTTGTTTGTCTCATTGGGATATAAGGGAGCAAAATTTGAAACACGCGAGGCTTCTTTACGGCAACGGGACGGTGTAAAGGAAATAGGAGCACTGGGTCTTGTCTCACTGCCCTTCCCCCAGCTCACTGGGCGCACTCTGGATTTGCGGGTGTGGCACAAAACCCGGTGTTCGCGTGGATCACCCCGCTGGATGCTGAGCACACCGTGTAGAAAACTCCAGGGTGAGACACAGCAAAACGAAGCATAACAATTTTCAAGTAGAGCAAGCAAAAAAGAAAAGGGGGGGGGGAGAGGAGTGGAAAAGCGATGGACAGGTGACAAACAAGTAGAAAAGGCAGGAAGAAGCAACGTTGGACGTTTCGCGCTTCAGCAGCGGCCGGGCATTTTATAACAACAAACGGTGAAGGAGCCTGAGGGGGGGTGAGAGAGGAGGGGATAAATACGACAAAAAAGACTCGAACTTGAAAAAAGGGAGGGGGGGGGTGTAAAAACTGCGGGAAACTGGTGTGGAGTGTTCTCTGGATCTTTCGGCACCACTTGGCCCGGGATGCCCCAGTTGATGGAGACATCAACAAGCCGACAGGAGGCATAGGTGGCATCATCGCAGATATCAGCTGTTACCGTAATTGGAATAATGTTCAACTGGACTAAAGCTGGAACGGATAAATGACAGACCGGGTAAAACCTGGGACACCCGGGGTGCGTGAGCGGCATCTAGGGTCGAGCTGAGTGTTGAGCACCCCAAGGCGCGGGCCGCAAAGTCGCAAACCTCTAAAGAAAAAAAAAATGCCGAACCGGGTAAAACCTGGGACACCCAGACCCATTTTGGGGGGTGTCCCGGGGTTTACCCGGTTCAACATCAATCCAATTACGGTAATATCGATGCATGACACATCAAGGTCGTAGAGATGACCACAAAGCCGGCGATGCCTTCGCATGCTAGCGTTTATTGTGGTTAAGAGGTTCGGTGTGGTAGGGTCTCCGATCGGCCCATTCTAATCCGAACAAGCCAAGAGATGACAGCCGTTGAGAAGCGACCACGTTGACTGAGTGAGTGATCCTCTGCCCAGCAGCTAGTATACCTAAGCCGGTTCATCCCTATCTCCTGGAACTGCATCGAATTGCCTGCCGCTGTTCATTGTAGCGGATCAAGGTCCGCCACAGTCTATCCGGTCCATCCCTATCCCCCAGAAGTGTCTGGTGGCTGCATTCTTCCGTTTATCACAGTCTATCAGGAGGGTGGACCGGCTTAGTATACCACTCACAGGACATGCATCGCCAAAGTCTAACTGACACGTTCCCTACTAGAGTTTTCATTGACCGCACTACCCTGAGCCCAAAACCTGGATGTGGTTTCAGGCAAATTGGCAAATGATCTCCTACTTGGGCGGTTCAGTTTCCTCACACATTGCATGTGGCTGAAAACCGTACACCGCGAGAGTAGGAGAAAGTAGAAAGGGAAACTAGAGTTTTCGTTGACCGCACTACCCTGAGCCCAAATCCTGGACGTGGTTTCAGGTGGCAAAATTGGCAATGTGTTCATGTTCAGAAGGTCCTACCTGGGCGGTTCAGTTTCCTCACACATTGCATGTGGCTGAAAAGAAAAACCTAAAACGAAGAAAATAGTGTGTGTGGCTGGTTGAGTTTGCAACTACTTTATAGGGAAACGCCTTATTTGTGCGGTCGACATATTTTTTTACTGATTTTTTTTTTTTTTTTTTCCCGCTTGTCTCTAGAATACAGAACACGAGGGGGAGGAGGGAAGAAGTGCGTGGGTTTGTTTTGTTCTTATGTTCTTGCCGACGTCAACAACTTGGGAAGAAAACTTCCGAAAGTAAAGCAGACGGTCAAAGGAGGGAAGCAGTGAAGCAGGGTATGGTGGTCGCTTCTTGGCACCAGAACCGACGACGGGATCTTGATGCGACAGTTCTCATGCGCAGGTGCATCGTATACACAGAGGAATTTCGTGCGTGCGCAATTCTGGTGGGTCTCGCACTCGACCTGCATCGTACACACGTGGGTATTCTACGTTCCAGGCAAGAATACGCATGCTGACTGGACACGTCCATGCGGCGTTTCATACAAGAATTCCCACATGCCGTACACACAGGTCATCCTGTGCTGCAAGCAAGAATCCAGTTATCACGCAGTACATGCACGTCTATCCAGTGTTGCATGCAAGAACCCACATGACGGATGGTCACTTGGACGGGTACCGTACACACACGTCTCTTCAGCGTTGCGTGAAAGAATGCACACGGTGAGTGGACAGTTCTCAGGCAGACCGGGAAATGTGACAAAATACCATTGGACCCCCCGTGCGTGGGTCGACACACATGATTTTCGGGCCGGCCGCGCCTGTGTGTCAGGCGGATGCCAAACAAGAATCTAACACAGGGAAGCGGAGCCTGTAGAGGGGGAGGGATGGGGGATTGCAAGAACGTGCTTGGAATGGGTATGTGCTCAACGCCGCACTGGTCCCGTCTGCGCCGTGTTTCGGTCCTTTAAGCCACGGGCACATGAGGCGGACCATCATCAGCGCGGAACCTGAGTGTCTGCAGACAGGACAGCGGTGTGAGTCTGGTTTGTCAGGCGGCTGTTCGTAGAGGGGGAGGGGGGTGTGCACGACCACTGCCTGGCCGCAAACCCGTGTGTGATGCCGTGCGCCGCAGCTCTACCTTCGCGAGAAGCTTGGGGCCGCTTTGCCAGACGTGGGTGTGGACGCTCGAGAGTTTCCGCGCTTCATGCTAATAACTGCGTGGTGTGGTGTAAGAAATACCCGAGGGGCTGCCTTGTGCTTACTTCGAAGGAGGCTAGAGGGGGAGAAACGATACAACTACAAAGTGGGTATTTTTTTTTGTTGAACGCATACGCCCGCCACTATACCCAGACTCACCTGTGTTTCGTGTGGGCTACAGCACATGCACCTCCTTTAATCTCGGAATATTGTTGCGATAGTGAGGAGCCACCGGGCATGCCGATGGGTACCACACTATTTAATCTTTCGCAACTGTCTCCTCAAGTACTTCCTACAAAGCAGGTGTTTGCGAAGGAGGCTAGAGGGGGGAGAAACAATACAACTACAAAATGGGTCTTTTTTGTTGAACACTTACGCCCGCCACTGAACTCAGATTCACCTGTGTTTCGTGTGGGCTGCAGCACATTTACCTCCTTTGATCCTTAGCGACCCACTTGTTATGACAAGGTTGATTTGCAATTGATAACACTTGACACCACATGTGATCACATGGGGTTTGGCTGTATTTCCGTGTGTTCACATCGGTCCTCTAAACGGCCAATACCGCTGGCATAACACCGGGGTTTGCACTCTTTATTCGTTTTTTTTGTCACTCGTCCAAGACTTGGCGTATCACGTGTGCTGCACACGAGCCTGTATAGACGGTCAACCGCAGGCAGAGTGGACGGGGTTGTGACTGTGATAACTCCGACTCTGGTTTTTGCATGTTGCAGTTGGCCGTTGTCCCAGGAGGGAGCTTTTTTTTTTGTATAAGCACAGTGCTCCCGCTAACCTCACTTTTGGTGAGGAATTCCAAAACCTGCTTTTGGACTTTTTTTTTTCGTGCCCCCCAAAAATTTTTCCCCTGTGCTGCGCAGGTTATTAGCTTCGTTTCTGCCTCGGTTTCTCGACCAACTTTCCGAGACCGAGAAGCTTTTCTCCAGGGGAGCACCAGAATCTTTCAAGGGGGGTCCGGGGGGTCTGCCCCCCGGTGAACGGTACGGTACAGGTGGAGAAAGTTTACACTTCTCAGTCTGTTTGTTACAATAAACACTGCACATTCCTGAAGGCAACAGCCCATTTCAAATTCAACCACCACTCGATACTGTGTGCTGGTAAATCATTGCCACGAGTAGATGCAGACCAGAGATCACATGGAACAAGGCACTTGTGTCGACTCGGAGAGAATCTGTCAAGAAATCCGGGGCTGCTTCTGAGCCTCGACTCTCTTTCTCAGCTTCAGCCCCCAACTTCCACCCGCCAGCCCACCATGCCCAGCAGAGAGTAGACCGTGATGCAGTCTTTGGCTACACGATACCACCAATCGGAAAAAGGTGAGGAATTCCTCATGAGGAATTCCTCACCCTCTTTTTCCGAGCCTCATTTTTTTTTGAGGAATTCCTCGCACTTTTTCGCTAGCGGGAGCACTGTATAAGCACCTGCTTTGTAGGAAATACTTGAGGAGGCTGCCAGCTGCAAAACGACGACGGGCTACACGGGTATCAGTGGGGAGTCATTGGCACAGTCTATCAGGAGGGTATGGACTGGTTTTCTTTCACGACATTGTGGGCCTGTGAGATTGCACTTGCACACCTGAACCATGCGGCTTCAACGCTGCGGGCCGCTGCTGCAGGCGCGGAGACTGTCGGGGGCTTTGGGTGGGAGAATCCGGCGCTGAAGCGATCGATGCGGCGGACATGAGGCGCCGCCTGTTTGGTTGTTGGACCGTTGGTTTATCAGCGTTATTTGTGGAGCGGAAGATCGGTAACTCGAAGTCTCCGTTCTCCGGCAAATCAGGGGTCTTTCAGGGTCCCTTCAGGGTCCCGGCGGTTTGGCGACACGTTTTTGTGGGTGTTTAATCAACCCGCACCGTATTTCCTCGACGAGCCATGTTGGTTGACTCCTTGTTAGCACGAGTCGCTCCGTTTGGGAATGCTGAGCTTGGGTTGGGGTGATGGTGTTTCAGCGTTTTAGTGGGGGGTGTGGCTCCTAATACTACTGCGGGCATGGGCCACGTAGTGGTCGAAGCACTTCTTTCACAGTGGTCGTCCATGGGCTAGGCAGTGGTCGAGGTAGTCGACTGCCTTTTTCACAGTGGTCGTCCATGGACTAGGCAGTGGTCGAAGTAGTCGACCACCTTTTTCACAGTGGTCGTCCATGGGCTAGGCAGTGGTCGAAGTAGTCGACTGCCTTTTCACAGTGGTCGCCTGGGCCAAGCAGTGGTCGAAGTAGTTGACTACCTTTTTCACAGTGGTCGTCCATGGGCTAGGCAGTGGTCGAAGTAGTCGACTGCCTTTTTCAGTGGTCGTCCATGGGCTAGGCAGTGGTCGAAGTAGTCGACTGCCTTTTTCACAGTGGTCGTCCATGGGCTAGGCAGTGGTCGAAGTAGTCGACTGCCTTTTTCAGTGGTCGTCCATGGGCTAGGCAGTGGTCGAAGTAGTCGACTGCCTTTTTCACAGTGGTCGCCTGGGCCAAGCAGTGGTCGAAGTAGTCGACTACCTTTTTCACAGTGGTCGTCCATGGGCTAGGCAGTGGTCGAAGTAGTCGACTGCCTTTTTCAGTGGTCGTCCATGGGCTAGGCAGTGGTCGAAGTAGTCGACTGCCTTTTTCACAGTGGTCGTCCATGGGCTAGGCAGTGGTCGAAGTAGTCGACTGCCTTTTTCAGTGGTCGTCCATGGGCTAGGCAGTGGTCGAAGTAGTCGACTGCCTTTTTCACAGTGGTCGCCTGGGCCAAGCAGTGGTCGAAGTAGTCGACTACCTTTTTCACAGTGGTCGTCCATGGGCTAGGCAGTGGTCGAAGTAGTCGACTGCCTTTTTCACAGTGGTCGCCTGGGCCAAGCAGTGGTCGAAGTAGTCGACTGCCTTTTTCACAGTGGTCGTCCATGGGCCAAGCAGTGGTCGAAGTAGTCGAGTACCTTTTTCACAGTGGTCGTCCATGGGCTAGGCAGTGGTCGAAGTAGTCGACTACCTTTTTCACAGTGGTCGTCCATGAGCTAGGCAGTGGTCGAAGTAGTCGACCACCTTTTTCACAGTGGTCGTCCATGGGCTAGGCAGTGGTCGAAGTAGTCGACTGCCTTTTTCAGTGGTCGTCCATGGGCTAGGCAGTGGTCGAAGTAGTCGACTGCCTTTTTCACAGTGGTCGTCCATGGGCCAAGCAGTGGTCGAAGTAGTCGACTGCCTTTTTCACAGTGGTCGTCCATGGGCCAAGCAGTGGTCGAAGTAGTCGAGTACCTTTTTCACAGTGGTCGTCCATGGGCTAGGCAGTGGTCGAAGTAGTCGACTACCTTTTTCACAGTGGTCGTCCATGAGCTAGGCAGTGGTCGAAGTAGTCGACCACCTTTTTCACAGTGGTCGTCCATGGGCTAGGCAGTGGTCGAAGTAGTCGACTGCCTTTTTCAGTGGTCGTCCATGGGCTAGGCAGTGGTCGAAGTAGTCGACTGCCTTTTTCAGTGGTCGTCCATGGGCTAGGCAGTGGTCGAAGTAGTCGACTGCCTTTTTCACAGTGGTCGTCCATGGGCCAAGCAGTGGTCGAAGTAGTCGACTGCCTTTTTCACAGTGGTCGTCCATGGGCCAAGCAGTGGTCGAAGTAGTCGAGTACCTTTTTCACAGTGGTCGTCCATGGGCTAGGCAGTGGTCGAAGTAGTCGACTACCTTTTTCACAGTGGTCGTCCATGAGCTAGGCAGTGGTCGAAGTAGTCGACCACCTTTTTCACAGTGGTCGTCCATGGGCTAGGCAGTGGTCGAAGTAGTCGACTGCCTTTTTCAGTGGTCGTCCATGGGCTAGGCAGTGGTCGAAGTAGTCGACTGCCTTTTTCAGTGGTCGTCCATGGGCTAGGCAGTGGTCGAAGTAGTCGACTGCCTTTTTCACAGTGGTCGTCCATGGGCCAAGCAGTGGTCGAAGTAGTCGACTGCCTTTTTCACAGTGGTCGTCCATGGGCCAAGCAGTGGTCGAAGTAGTCGAGTACCTTTTTCACAGTGGTCGTCCATGGGCCAAGCAGTGGTCGAAGTAGTCGAGTACCTTTTTCACAGTGGTCGTCCATGGGCTAGGCAGTGGTCGAAGTAGTCGACTACCTTTTTCACAGTGGTCGTCCATGAGCTAGGCAGTGGTCGAAGTAGTCGACCACCTTTTTCACAGTGGTCGTCCATGGGCTAGGCAGTGGTCGAAGTAGTCGACTGCCTTTTTCAGTGGTCGTCCATGGGCTAGGCAGTGGTCGAAGTAGTCGACTGCCTTTTTCAGTGGTCGTCCATGGGCTAGGCAGTGGTCGAAGTAGTCGACTACCTTTTTCACAGTGGTCGTCCATGGGCTAAGCAGTGGTCGAAGTAGTCGACTGCCTTTTTCACAGTGGTCGCCTGGGCCAAGCAGTGGTCGAAGTAGTCGACTGCCTTTTTCACAGTGGTCGCCTGGGCCAAGCAGTGGTCGAAGTAGTCGATTGCCTTTTTCACAGTGGTCGTCCATGGGCTAGGCAGTGGCAGTCGACTACTTCGACCACTGCCCAGCCCACGGATGACCACTGTAAAAGGAGTGCTTCGACCACTACCTGGCCCATGGGCGACCACTGCAAAACAAGTGGCCGACTACTTCGACCGCTGTGTACCTCTGTAAACAAGGCGGTCGACTACTTCGACCACTGCCACTGCCTTGCCACTGTAAAAGAAGTGCCCTTCGACTGCCTAGCCCATGGATGACCCCACGTCAAATTTTGTTAAGCGGCGGCTGCCAAAACTTGCCGTGACACCTATTTGATGCAAGGTAAAGGAGAAAGGCATACGGTTCCACGGGGCCTCTCAGCGGGGTGCCCTGCGGTGACGCGACGCTGCCAACCTGTTCGTCTGCGAGTGCCTTGAGCGTGTCTCCCTTGCCGACCTCGTCGAAGATAGTGAGGGTAGGGTCCTGCTTCTCCGTGTAGTGCCCGCTCGACGACCCGTGCTGCAGCTTCTCGTAGCCGGTGAAGTACTTGCCGACGATGTCTTCCACGATCTTCTTCGACGTGTCGACCTTCTTCATCGTGTTCTGCACCCCATCCAGGATGGCCTTCTCGACCTTCGCGCCCTGGCCTCCAGTTGTCTGGAACGCCTTCATCGAAGCTTTGAATGTACGCTCCACCATTACTGTCTGCAGCGCCTTCCTCGTGGCACGAATCCTGTGGACGGAAAATGCGGTTTTCGTGCCCGTCGGAATTGTTGGAGTGTTTTTAGACTGTCTCGAGCTTTGAGGAACCGGGTTTGTTTAGAGTGAAAGTTCGCTTGAACCTCCGGGGGTTTAAAGTCTCCGGGTGGTTCGTCGTTTATGAGAAGATATCCTTTGTGCTCTGAGTGTCGTAAAAGTGGTGGTTACACGAGGTAAGAGGATCGGTGGGTACCTTAGTTGTCGGTCATTTGGTGGTTTCGGCCATTGTCCACGAACCTTACTTCCGGTAGGCCCTCCTCAACACAAGCTGGCGCTTTTGTTCTTCGCTTACACCACCGTGTGTTGTTTTCACTCAGGACTTTGGCCTGTGTCTTGTCGTGTGGGGGTCGTGTGCAGGAGCACACAGCAACTCCCCTCCCGAAAAACTGTACTGTTCGGGCGGTTTTTTTTTGCAGACACGTGTTCTTTATGCGGCATGGTATCGGGATTTGTATCTTTCGTGGCACAAGTAGTGCGGCTTAGTGGTCTAGCTTGGTTAGCCGTTTATCGTTCTTGTTAGCAAGCACACGAGTGCGAGGTTTGAGGGCAGCAACGCGGCCGGTCCGAAATAAGCCCGAGGTAAGAAGTTCAGAGAGAGAGAGAGAGAGAGAGACGAGTTAGAGTGCGGGGACCATCTCTCCGGGGAGTATCTGGTCGCCCCACTACTGTCCCGTACTACTACGGCGGGCGTAAGTCGCTACGTCGTGGGCGCGGTGCGAGCCGTGGCCCTGTCAAAGATGCTGATTGCGCCGCGTTCTGACTGACGGGCGAGACCGCCTGGCAGGCGTGTGTTGAGAAAGAAAACGCATACGCCTCCCGCAGACTCATGATCTGCGCCACGAGCTGCGCGCGCGTGCCGAGGAGGAAACTGAGCTCCTGCTTCTGGTCCTCGAGCTCGGACTGCCGCTTCTCGGCTTCGTCGCGCTGCGCCTGCAGAGCGGCGATGATGTCCAGCAGCTCCTGGATCCGCAGCTTGTCGGCGGATCCCGACCCGACTAGGGCGCCAAGCTTCTGCCGCAATTCGACCACCTCCGCTTTGAGCGCCGTCACCTCGTCGGCCGAGGCCAACTTGTCCTTCTCGTCTTCGAGGTTCTTGATGGTCTCCCGCATCTCGGTGAGCTTCGCGTTCAAGGGCTCGAGCTGGCCGGCCTCCTGCTCCTTCGCAGCGAGCAGCTTCTTCAGTCGTTCGATCTCCTTCAGCAGCTCTTTCTCGCGGTCGCCGAACTTCTTGAAGCGGTCGAACGACTCCTCCAACTTCACCTCGAGGCCGTCCTTCTCGTCACGCAGCCCGGCTAGCAGCCCGCGGAGTGTGTCGTCCTTGCCGGCGAGCTCCGCTTGCATCTTCCGCAGCGCGTCCTGCGCCGCCTTCGCCTTCGCGGCAGCCGCCTCCGCCTGCGCCTTCGCGTCGGCCAGCGCCTGCTGCAGGGCGTAGATCTCCTGGTTCTGCGCCCGGATCTCCGCGTCCTGGCCTTCGCGGGCTGTGTGTGTGTGTGTGTGTGTGTGTGTGTGTGGTGTGGTGTGTGTGTGTGTGGTGTGTGTGTGTGGTGTGTGTGTGTGTGTGTGTGTGTGTGTGTGGTGTGTGTGGTGTGTGTGTGTGTGTGTGTGTGTGTGTTGTGTGTGTGTGTGTGTGTGTGTGTGTGTGTGTGTGTGTGTGTGTGTGTGTGTGTGTGTGTGTGTGTGTGTGTGTGTGTGTGTGTGTGTGTTGTGTGTGTGTGTGTGTGTGGTGTGTGTGTGTGTGTGTGTGTGTGTGTGTGTGTGTGTGTGTGTGTGTGTGTGTGTGTGTGTGTGTGTGTGTGTGTGTGTGTGTGTGGTGTGTGTGTGTGTGGTGTGTGTGTGTGTGTGTGTGTGTGTGTGTGTGTGTGTGTGTGTGTGTGTGTGTGTGTGTGTGTGTGTGTGGTGTGTGTGTGTGTGTGTGTGTGTGTGTGTGTGTGTGTGTGTGTGTGTGTGTGTGTGTGTGTGTGTGTGTGTGTGTGTGTGTGTGTGTGTGTGTGTGTGTGTGTGTGTGTGTGTGTGTGTGTGTGTGTGTGTGTGTGACGGGGGTGGTATCTGGTACTCATTTTCCTGGAATCTTGACCGAACCTTGACGCTGGTTGGGGCTGGTTTACACTGGTTGAGACTGGTTGAGACTGGTTGAGACTGATTCTATGCTTTGCAGACTGGTCTCTGTCGCCGACCCCTGCACTGTGTTATGACCTGAGTGTCATGGACTGCGTTATGATCTGCACTGTGTTATGACCTGACTGTCATGTGCGGACAATGGACACCGTCGCTTCTGCTGAACACACAAAGCTCTTTGTCATCTTGGGTACGTGGGTGTGCCTTGAGACCATGTCCGGAAGAAAAGCGACCGTATTGCACCCTTTGTTAGACAGGACTGGATAAAGGAATTGCTGAACGCGCGAAAGTACTTTGCTATCTTGGGTACGTGGGTGTGCCTTGAGACCATGTCCGGAAGAAAAGCGACCGTATTGCACCCTTTGTTAGACAAGACTGGATGAAGGAATTGCTGAACACGCAAAGCGCTTTGTTATCTTGGGTACGTGGGTGTGCCTTGAGACCATGTCCGGAAGAAAAGCGACCGTATTGCACCCTTTGTTAGACAAGACTGGATGAAGGAATTGCTGAACACGCAAAGCGCTTTGTTATCTTGGGTACGTGGGTGTGCCTGAAGACCATGTCCGGAAGAAAAGCGACCGTATTGCACCCTTTGTTAGACAAGACTGGATAAAGGAATTGCTGAACGCACGAAAGCGCTTTGTTATCTTGGGTACGTGGGTGTGCCTTAGACCATGTCCGGAAGAAAAGCGACCGTATTGCACCCTTTGTTAGACAAGACTGGATGAAGGAATTGCTGAACGCACGAAAGCGCTTTGTTATCTTGGGTACGTGGGTGTGCCTTAAGACCATGTCCGGAAGAAAAGCGACCGTATTGCACCCTTTGAGACTGTTAGTTTAAAGGATCGATCGCATTCTTCCTGAACACGATCTCTAACATCTTGGGTACGTGGGTGTGCCTTAAGACCATGTCCGGAAGAAAAGCGACCGTATTGCACCCTTTGTTAGACAAGACTGGATGAAGGAATTGCTGAACACGCAAAGCGCTTTGTTATCTTGGGTACGTGGGTGTGCCTTGAGACCATGTCCGGAAGAAAAGCGACCGTATTGCACCCTTTGTTAGACAAGACTGGATAAAGGAATTGCTGAACGCACGAAAGCGCTTTGTTATCTTGGGTACGTGGGTGTGCCTTGAGACCATGTCCGGAAGAAAAGCGACCGTATTGCACCCTTTGTTAGACAGGAATGGATAAAGGAATTGCTGAACGCACGAAAGCGCTTTGTTATCTTGGGTACGTGGGTGTGCCTTAAGACCATGTCCGGAAGAAAAGCGACCGTATTGCACCCTTTGTTAGACAAGACTGGATGAAGGAATTGCTGAACACGCAAAGCGCTTTGTTATCTTGGGTACGTGGGTGTGCCTTGAGACCATGTCCGGAAGAAAAGCGACCGTATTGCACCCTTTGTTAGACAGGAATGGATAAAGGAATTGCTGAACGCACGAAAGCGCTTTGTTATCTTGGGTACGTGGGTGTGCCTTGAGACCATGTCCGGAAGAAAAGCGACCGTATTGCACCCTTTGTTAGACAGGAATGGATAAAGGAATTGCTGAACGCACGAAAGCGCTTTGTTATCTTGGGTACGTGGGTGTGCCTTAAGACCATGTCCGGAAGAAAAGCGACCGTATTGCACCCTTTGTTAGACAAGACTGGATGAAGGAATTGCTGAACACGCAAAGCGCTTTGTTATCTTGGGTACGTGGGTGTGCCTTGAGACCATGTCCGGAAGAAAAGCGACCGTATTGCACCCTTTGTTAGACAGGAATGGATAAAGGAATTGCTGAACGCACGAAAGCGCTTTGTTATCTTGGGTACGTGGGTGTGCCTTGAGACCATGTCCGGAAGAAAAGCGACCGTATTGCACCCTTTGTTAGACAGGAATGGATAAAGGAATTGCTGAACGCACGAAAGCGCTTTGTTATCTTGGGTACGTGGGTGTGCCTTGAGACCATGTCCGGAAGAAAAGCGACCGTATTGCACCCTTTGAGACTGTTAGTTTAAAGGATCGATCGCATTCTTCCTGAACACGATCTCTAACATCTTGGGTACGTGGGTGTGCCTTGAGACCATGTCCGGAAGAAAAGCGACCGTATTGCACCCTTTGTTAGACAAGACTGGACAAAGGAATTGCTGAACGCACGAAAGCGCTTTGTTATCTTGGGTACGTGGGTGTGCCTTGAGACCATGTCCGGAAGAAAAGCGACCGTATTGCACCCTTTGTTAGACAAGACTGGATAAAGGAATTGCTGAACGCACGAAAGCGCTTTGTCATCTTGGGTACGTGGGTGTGCCTTAAGACCATGTCCGGAAGAAAAGCGACCGTATTGCACCCTTTGAGACTGTTAGTTTAAAGGATCGATCGCATTCTTCCTGAGCACGATCTCTAACATCTTGGGTACGTGGGTGTGCCTTGAGACCATGTCCGGAAGAAAAGCGACCGTATTGCACCCTTTGTTAGACAAGACTGGATAAAGGAATTGCTGAACGCACGAAAGCGCTTTGTTATCTTGGGTACGTGGGTGTGCCTTGAGACCATGTCCGGAAGAAAAGCGACCGTATTGCACCCTTTGTTAGACAAGACTGGATAAAGGAATTGCTGAACGCACGAAAGCGCTTTGTCATCTTGGGTACGTGGGTGTGCCTTAAGACCATGTCCGGAAGAAAAGCGACCGTATTGCACCCTTTGAGACTGTTAGTTTAAAGGATCGATCGCATTCTTCCTGAGCACGATCTCTAACATCTTGGGTACGTGGGTGTGCCTTGAGACCATGTCCGGAAGAAAAGCGACCGTATTGCACCCTTTGAGACTGTTAGTTTAAAGGATCGATCGCATTCTTCCTGAGCACGATCTCTAACATCTTGGGTACGTGGGTGTGCCTTAAGACCATGTCCGGAAGAAAAGCGACCGTATTGCACCTTTGTTAGACAGGACTGGATAAAGGAACTGCTGAACGCACGAAAGTGCTTTGTCATCTTGGGTACGTGGGTGTGCCTTGAGACCATGTCCGGAAGAAAAGCGACCGTATTGCACCCTTTGTTAGACAAGACTGGATAAAGGAATTGCTGAACGCACGAAAGCGCTTTGTCATCTTGGGTACGTGGGTGTGCCTTAAGACCATGTCCGGAAGAAAAGCGACCGTATTGCACCCTTTGAGACTGTTAGTTTAAAGGATCGATCGCATTCTTCCTGAGCACGATCTCTAACATCTTGGGTACGTGGGTGTGCCTTGAGACCATGTCCGGAAGAAAAGCGACCGTATTGCACCCTTTGAGACTGTTAGTTTAAAGGATCGATCGCATTCTTCCTGAGCACGATCTCTAACATCTTGGGTACGTGGGTGTGCCTTAAGACCATGTCCGGAAGAAAAGCGACCGTATTGCACCTTTGTTAGACAGGACTGGATAAAGGAACTGCTGAACGCACGAAAGTGCTTTGTCATCTTGGGTACGTGGGTGTGCCTTGAGACCATGTCCGGAAGAAAAGCGACCGTATTGCACCCTTTGTTAGACAAGACTGGATAAAGGAATTGCTGAACGCACGAAAGCGCTTTGTCATCTTGGGTACGTGGGTGTGCCTTAAGACCATGTCCGGAAGAAAAGCGACCGTATTGCACCCTTTGAGACTGTTAGTTTAAAGGATCGATCGCATTCTTCCTGAGCACGATCTCTAACATCTTGGGTACGTGGGTGTGCCTTGAGACCATGTCCGGAAGAAAAGCGACCGTATTGCACCCTTTGTTAGACAAGACTGGATAAAGGAATTGCTGAACGCACGAAAGCGCTTTGTCATCTTGGGTACGTGGGTGTGCCTTAAGACCATGTCCGGAAGAAAAGCGACCGTATTGCACCCTTTGAGACTGTTAGTTTAAAGGATCGATCGCATTCTTCCTGAGCACGATCTCTAACATCTTGGGTACGTGGGTGTGCCTTGAGACCATGTCCGGAAGAAAAGCGACCGTATTGCACCCTTTGTTAGACAAGACTGAATAAAGGAACTGCTGAACGCACGAAGTGCTTTGTCATCTTGGGTACGTGGGTGTGCCTTAAGGCCATGTCCGGAAGAAAAGCGACCGTATTGCACCCTTTTGATTGAGCGGACGAGCTCCTTTTCGTTTTAAGCGCCGAATAACCACACGATGCGGGCGGCCCTCCGAGGGTCCTTTTTTCTAGAACGCAAGTTCACTTAGAGGTCCGGGGGTTTATAGCTTGTTGTCCTCGGGTGACCATTGTCGTGATGATTCCTTTAAGGTAACGTATGGTTGTTTATTGCATTTTTGGGCTGGTTTTTCAGGATTTGCGGGGTGTTTTTAAGATCCTTGTGCTCGGGCTGTCTTCTGTGTTATTGGGTCCTTTTCTCTAGAGCGCAAGTTCACTTAGGGATCCGGGGTTCTATAGCTTTGTAGTCTCCGGGTGACCATTGTCGTGAAGGTTCCTTTAAGGTGTCGTATAGTTGTTTGTTGCATTTTTGGGGCGTTTTTAAGGTCTTTATGCTCGGGCCGTCTTCTGTGACCGTCAAAATTTGATCGTTATTGGGTCCTTAGAGGGTGTCCCACAGACTTCGCCACGAAGGTCTGCCGAGAGAGAACACGTCAAAAAAGACAGGCGCTTCGTTTTGTTTGTGTGTGCCGGTTGATCGTTTTCCCACTTGTATGTACCCTGTCATTTCAGGAAAGGAATTCTGGCCACCAAAACACGCTGCCTACATCTTTCTAGCCTGCACAATACATTGAAGGGCAACCCGCAAGATTGTTAGTACTAAAACATGTCTCTCCCCCCCCACCTATATGTGTTCTGACAATTCCGAGAGAGAGAGAGAGAGAGAGAGTGAGTGAGAGCAACGGCACACACCTTTGGCCAGCTCGGCGTTCTGCCGTCGGAGGTTGTCGATCTCCGCCTCGCCGTCTTCCTGTCGCTTCTTCGCGTTCTGGTATCGGCGCTCGAGGTCGGCTAGCTCGGCTTGCAGTTGGTCGATATCTCGCTTCAGCTTCTTGTTCTCCAGCTCCAGCTCGTCGATCCTGTCTTGTAGCTGCGAGATTTGTTCACCAGCAGTCGCGTACTTCTTCAGCTTGTCCTCGAGGCGCTTCAGCTCTGCATCCTGTTGCGTGTTTGATCAGGAGTTAAGTCGGGGACCGTTAAAACTCTATTCCCAGTTTTCAAACTGGGGCGAATCGCTCTTTTTCTGGCACGCACAAACAAAGCGAAGCATCCTCATCTTCGTCCGTCGTAACACGTCAGTCCTCGGTCAAGTAGCTAACCTGCGACACTGCAGTTTCAAGTTCTCAGCACTACTGTTCGGGCAGGTGCGGGCCTCATCCTCATCCTCATTCTCATCTTCATCCTCATCCGCCGTATCACGTCAGTCCTCGGACGGTGTTATCAAGTATCACTAGCCTGCGACACTGCAGTTTCAAGTTCCCACTATTGCTGCTTCTGAATTGGGGTGGTTCGAGCCTCATCCTCATCATCTTCCTCACCCGCCGTATCACGTCAGTCCTCGGAGGGTGTTATCAAGTATCACTAGCCTGCGACACTGCAAGTTCAATTTCTCACTACTGTTGCATGCTCCTGAAACGGGGGTCGTTGTTAATGGTGCTGGTTTTGAGGGATAAGGAAAAGGTACGAAATCTTTTTGCGGTGGCCTCCGCTGGTCAGGTAGTGTGTGCGATCTCCATTCTTTTACACTCGTTCTCTTCTCTACTCAAACGGGGGGGGGTGCGGGGTTACCTTGAGTTGAGCTTGCTTGTTCGCGTCGTTGAGGGCGTCCTTGGCGTCGTCGAGCTCGCCCTGCAGCGCGAGGATCTGCAGCTGGAGCTGCGTTTTGCCGGCCTCGGCCGCCTGCAGCTTCTCCTTCGCCGCGTCCAGCTTCCTCTTTTTGTCGAGCTCCGCCTGCTCCGCCTCGTGGGCCGCGTTCCGGAGCTGCTGCTTCAGCTTCTCGATTTCCGCCAGCGCTGCGTCAAGCTGCAGCTTCAGATCCGCGATCTCACGCAGTGCCTTCTGCAGCGCGTCGTCTGCGTCCCTTTGTTGCCTGTTGGGGTGATATGTGTGTATTGGGGCGGAGTATGCATATTGTGGTGAAATGTGCGCATTATGCAATAAGAGCCTGCGGTGGTGGAATGTGCATATTGTGCAACAGGAGTCTGTGATGCAATCTGCATATTGTGCACACAAGAGCCTGCTGTGGTGCAATCTGCATATTGTGCACACAAGAGCCTGCTGTGGTGCAATCTGCATATTGTGCACACAAGAGCCTGTTGTGGTGCAATCTGCATATTGTGCACACAAGAGCCTGCTGTGGTGAAATCTGCATATTGTGCACACAAGAGCCTGCTGTGGTGCAATCTGCATATTGTGCAACAGGAGTCTGTGATGCAATCTGCATATTGTGCACACAAGAGCCTGCTGTGGTGCAATCTGCATATTGTGCACACAAGAGCCTGCTGTGGTGAAATCTGCATATTGTGCAACAGGAGCCTGCTGTGATGAAATTTGAATATATTGTGCAACACGAATCTGCTGGTGAAATGTGCAACAGGCGCCGTGTACGACAGGAGCCATGCGGTGGAGAAATGTGCACGGGGTAATGCAAGAGGAGCCGCTGTACATTGTATGGCTCCTGCAACAGGAGCCTGATTTTGTGGACTGTGCGTAGTGTGGTGCAACAGGGGCCTGCATATTGTGTGACAGGTGCCCTGCGGTGGAGAAATGTGCACAGTGGAATGCAAGAGATCGCTGTGCAGTGGATGGCCTCTGCAACAGGAGCCTGCTCTGCTGAAGTGTGCATAGTGTGTGGTCCCTCAGGCCCTGCTGTTTCTAATTTGGGATAGCTCGTGTTTTCGTTCATGTGTCAAACTGGCTCGGTAGTAACAGCACTTGGGATCCCTTCGGTTCTTTGTCACTGGCTTCGTCCAGCATTTCCTTCCAAGCTGGCGCTTACCGGGATGTAAAAAAGAAGGCGTAAAGTGCTTATATGGCCAGCAATGTTTCAAAATTGCTTGTATGGCCAGCAATGTTTCAAAAAGTTGCCTATATGGCCAGCAATGTTTCAGAAAATTGCTTATATGGCCAGCAATGTTTCAAAATTGCTTATATGGCATAGGTCGGATAAGAATTTTGACCGACCCCCCCCCCCCCCCCCCCCCCCCATAAATGGAGGCCGGGTCTCAAAAAAATGGGGTCTGAAAATCGACTTTTTTTTTCTCGGCATGCAGGAACAAGTCAGATTTGACTCGCCACAGAAATCTACGGGGGTGCCGATATGGTTCAGTGACAGAACTACGCGGTTCTCCAAAAATTTGGCGGAAAATCCCGAAAATGTGCTTCAACATGGCGGATCGCTCGAATTTTTTTTGAGAAAAAAAAACACCCACCCGCGGGACTCGAACCGGCGACCAAAAGAGTCATTGGTGAGTGCAATGACGGCTATGCTATTTGTGCCAAAAATCCGAAAATATTTTTCTCTTCATCTCGCACGAACCAATAAAATGGTCACTGGTTCGGTTCCTCGCTGCGTCGAGCGTTTGTGAGCTCAGTAGTACCGGTACTGCTGCAGTGGTGGTGCTTCCACAGATTTCCTGGCGGGTCACGCGAACTTCCGGAAGGATCGTTCAAATACAAAAAATGAAATCGTCCGCGTTTTTTTCGCCCGTGGTCTAACGGGTAGCACACCCACTTGTGGTTCTGGGGGTACTTGGTTCGATTCCTCCGAGGAGTGTTTTTTGGGGGGCCCGGAAATCGGCCGAAAAACGTCTAAAGTGCCATCTGGGGGTCAGATTTTTGGCTATATCGAGTTCCAAAAAGGTGCCGATACACGCTCCATCCCAAAAAAGATTTCCGAATTTTGCTCAAAATTTGGCCTAAACATGGCGGATCGCACGACGCAAAATCTATGACACGTTTTCGTGGAATGAGTGATAAGCAGTTTCTGAAACATTGCTGGCCATATGGGTCGATTTAAAAAAGGGGGGGGGGGGTTCACTTCTGGTCGGGTTTTTTGCTTTCCGTTGCTGTTCACGCAGCTCAGACACAAGGAATCGTCCCAGAAAGTTGTTTTAGGAGGTATTCTGACCATAAACTTGGAGAAGCCATCAACACAACATGAAAACAGCCCCCAAAATGGTGAATTCACCCTATTTTCAATCATTTTGGGGCACCTGTGGTGTGACTGCTGTGCAATGCCTTTTTGTCGCTGCTCCACCCCAGAACGCCTTGAAAACCCCCCAGAACACTCTGGAAGAACCCCAGAACACCTTGGAATACCCCCAAACCACCTTGGAAGACCCCAAACTACCTTGAAAGACCCCAAACTACCTTGAAAGACCCCCAGAACACCTTGGCAGAGCACCTTCAAGGCCCCCAGAGGACATTGGAAAACCCCTGGCACATGTTAGCAGACCCTCAAAACACCTCTTGAACATCTTGGAACCCCCCAGAACTCCTTGCTAAGCCCCCAGACACCTTGGAAAGCCCGAGAACACCTTGAAACCCCCCAGAATACCCTAGAACCCCCCCCAGAACACCTTGAAAACCCTCCAGAACACCTTGGAAACTCCTCAGAACTCCTTGGAAGACCCCCTTACAACCTTGGAAACACCCAGAGCACCTTGGAAAACCCCCCAGGACACTTTGGAAGACTCCCCGGACAAGGTGTTCCAAGGTGCTCTGAAGGTCGTCCAAGGTGTGCCGGGGGGTTTTCAAGGTGCTCCAGGGGTTCCAAGGTGTTCAAGAGGTCTCGTAAGGTGGTTTGAGGGTCTGCCAACGTGCGCCAGGGGTTTTCTGGGGGGCTTGAAGGTGTTCTGCCAAGGTGTTCTGGGGGTCTTTCAAGGTAGTTTGGGGTCTTCCAAGGTGGTTTGGGAGTCTTCCAAAGGTGTTCTGGGGTTCTTCCAGAGTGTTCTGGGGGGTTTCCAAGGCATTCTGGGGGTTCTTCCAGTGGAGCAGCGACAAAAAGGCATTGCACAGCAACCACACCACAGTTGCCCCAAAATGATTGAAAATAGGGTGAATTCCCCATTTTGGGGCTGTTTTCATGTTGTGTTGATGGCTTTTCCAAGTTTATGGTCAGAAGACCTCCTAAAACAACTTTCTGGGATGATTCCTTGTGTCTGAGCTGTGTGAACATCAACGGAAAGCAAAAAAACCCGACCAGAAGTGAACCCCCCCCCCCCCTTTTTTTTAAATCGACCCATATAAGCAGTATTTTGAAACATTGCTGGCCATATAAGCAGTTTTCTGAAACATTGCTGGCCATATAAGCAATTTATGAAACTTTAGTGGCCATATAAGCAGTTTATGATAAGTAGGCTGGCCATATAAGCCATGTTGTCCAAAAAAGAAATGCAGAGAGGCGATACCTGGCCCAATTGTCCTTGTCGCGGCGGTACTGCGCCTCTTGCGAGTCCAGCTCCTGCTGCTTCGCACGCGCGGCCTTCTCGGCGCGCTCCATGTCGAGTTGGAGGCCGTCTGCCTGCCTCCTGAGTTCGGCTTGCTCGAGGTCCTTCGCCGCCAGCTGGTCCTGCAGCGCTTCCAGCTGCGCGCGCATGTCGGCGATACGCTGATTGTGCAGATCCCTGCTCTGGTTCCGCTCGTCGTCGAGCTGCTGCTGCAGCTGCCGGTACCGGTCGCGCTCTCGTGCAAGCTCGTCCTCCAAGTCCTTGAGCTGCACCGTGAGACGCTGCACCTGCAAGAAAGAGAGAGAGAGAAGTTTGCGCGAAGAGATCTTTTTCAGCACGTTTGCCTGTTGCGCGGGAGGGCCCGAGCTTCACCCAGTGAGGTTTGGGCCAACCTCGGTCAGCAGTGATGCGGTTCTTCGGCTTCAGGTGGGCCAAATGGTGACCAACGAGAGCGGGAACGCAGCCGATCTTGTCGTTTTGTACGAAAAGGTGGGTTTGGGTGCTCCGCCACTCCGTCCACAGCGCCCCGTCGACTAGTCAGACGCTTTCCGAATAGTCACGCAGTGCTCCACAAAGGCCGTCCCGGTTCACCTACAGGGCTTGCGAGCTGCACTTTCAATCTCGTCGCAGTCTCAGGCTCTGAAGGCTGGGATTTGCCAGCTGGAGGGAGCTGCACTTTCAATCTCGTCGCAGTCGCAGGCTCTGAAGGCTGGTTCTAGTCTGGATTTGCCAGCTGGAGGGAGCTGCACTTTCAATCTCGTCGCAGTCTCAGGCTCCGAAGGCTGGTTCTAGTCTGGATTTGCCCGCTGGAGGCCAGAAAGTGTTTGACTAGCGTCCTAACTCGGTGCACGGCGGGGATGATGCTATCGGCAGGATAATGAAAGCTAAAAGGCATACCTGCATCTCGGCCGCTTGGGTCTTACCTTCGGCGCGCTGGAGCGCACGCTTGAGCTCGGATACCTGATTCGTTGGAGGAACGGGATGATGTTTTTACTCCCAAAAGGTGAAACTTCGAGTGAGCAAACCCGGCTGACGAAAGGAGGGTCGCAAAGGATGCAGTCAATAAACTTTCACTACAAAACGATGGGAGTCAATTCCTGGGTGGTCCAGCTCTCTGAATTGAAGTGCGGCGCATTATTTGTTGAAAGCCCTTCTTTCGGAGCACGGCCGGGATTTCCCCCGGTCCTTTCCCGACATTTTCGGTTTTGAAGAGGGGACGGTATGGTAAACAAGGTTTCGACGTTGTCACGGCCCCTAGCAGGTAGTTTCATGTTTCTGTGTTTGTCAAACATCCCGTGACACTGCGCAAGCTAGTGTACCCCCAGGTTTGCTCGTTAGATTGTTATGAGAAGCCGGTACTTTTAAGTCTCCGGTTGACCATAACCAGAAGAGGGGACGGTATGGTAAACGCGGTTGCGGGGATCACTGTGATATTTTGATATTTTGACATTTCTTCCTTTTCGGTTCGGAAACGGTGGCGGCGGACCCACATCAAAGGGGACGGATCCTGACTTTGTCCACCTCTGCGATGATTGCTACGGCCATTGCCGATGACATCCGTCCTCAGTAAGGACGGCCTTTCATTATTTTTGTGTTACCGTCGATCCCGAAGGACGATCAGTTTGGTGTCTTGCGACCTTTGTTTGTTTGGCAAGGAGTTTTGGTGACGCGCTTTAGTTAGAGAAAGAAAATAAGAAATAAGATGCCAAAATCAGTTTGCTCGCCCTCTTACCGGGTGCTCAACTTTTTTTTCTTTTTTTTCCTTCTTTCTTCAGCTTCTTGCGTCCTCACTCAGGGATGGGCTCAACACAGCGCGACGCGACGTGTCTTCACAACGATGCTGGGCCCTGAGTGCCTCGGATTGCACTCTGGCCACCTCTGCCGGGGGCCTGGGTGATGGTGGACCATTCTTTTTCTTAATAGCACATCTGTACTGACGGGAACATTTCCGGAACAACGGTTGCACATGAAAGAGAAAACGAAGCCAACGAAAAAGTGCTAATACAGGAAAACCCCCCCCAGAGAGGTTTATACCCTGTACACGCGAAGAACAAGAAACTTTTGCCTTATCATTTTCATCATCTTTGGTCAGTTGATGCTGATCGTCCGTTGCTTCGTTTATCAGTGCAAGCCCCAACTCCGGAAATGTTCTTATTTTCCTTCTTTCTTCAGCTTCTTGCGTCCTCACTCAGGGATGGGCTCAACACAGCGCGACGCGACGTGTCTTCACAACGATGCTGGGCCCTGAGTGCCTCGGATTGCACGCTGGCCACCTCTGCCGGGGGCCTGGGTGATCGTGGAGTACCATTTGTTTTTCTTCTTTTTCCCCGCTGGCTTTTCCAAATTCGGACTGACAGTCCGAATGTGGATATAGAAGCTATATCCCCTGGAAACTTTCTTTCTCTTTCGGTTCGGAAAAGGTGGCGGGCGGACCTTCTCGGCGTTGGCCTGGCGCAGGCTCTCGAGCTCTTCTTCGAAGGACGCGATGATTCGGTCTCGATCCGCCTTCGCCTCTTGCAGCTGGTCCTGCGCCTCTCGCAGCTGCCGTTTGAGATCGTTGACCTGCCGCCGCAGGTCGTCGGTTTCGCCCGTCAGCCTGCTGTTCGCGTCCTTTGCCTCCCTAAGCGCGACTTCAATCAGATGCCTCTGCTGGTCACGCTCCCTTTCAAGTTCGTCCGCCAGCTCCCGGCGAGCGTCGTCTTTGCGTTGCAGTTCGAGTCTCAACTCTGCGGTGTGTAGGATGAATGATTTGTGGTGCTTGGATTTTTATTCACGCTGGTAAAGCCAGTCGGCCTCGACCCGTGGAAGTATTACCTGTCAGTGTCTAACCACGGTTGTGCAGACCATCGCCACAATCTTTCTTCATTCTAACGTCAAGCTAGCCAAGTTTGGCTTGTTGCGCTCTCGGTACGCTGTGGTACAGCCAAACTTGGCTTGTTGCGCTCTTGTTCTGTTCCGAAACTCGCTCGCACGGGGAAACGGCGCGAATCACTTGTCGTCAACCATTGTGCAATGCTGACGATACTGCTACCCATAATGTGTGTGTGCGTGCGGAATTCAATGATGGTTAACACCTGACGCGGAGTATAGCCCAGTGTGTGTGAATGTGAATTGGGATTCAATCACGGAATCACGGGTGACCCCTGAAGAGCATAGCCCAAGTTGTCAGCATCCTCACGTCACAGCTTAAGGTCCTGCCGGCTGGTCTAAACTGCAGCCTCGTTTGGTTAAGGCTGCTACATGACCCAGTGCTGCTGGTTAAGACATGTATCTGGGGGCAACCGCCTCCTTTTGTGTGTGAGTGTGGATGAAGAAGGAAAGAGCGGACCGTGGATCTCGAGGCGAGCCTTCTGCACCTCGGCTTCCATCTGCCCGCGGCCAGCGAGCAGGTCTTCGCACTCGTGCTCTTTCTGGTCGAGCGCGTGCTGCAGCGCGTTTTTCTCGCGCATCAGCCGGTCGCGGACTTCTTCCATCTGCTCCCTCAGCTTCTTGAGCGCCGCGTTGTGCCGCGAAGCCTTGTCCAACTCTTCCTTGAGCTGGTCCCGCAGGCGCTCGATCTCGCCTTGCGCTGCGTCGGCCCGCTGCTCGTGCTCGGAAGCAACCGACTTGGCCATCGACACGCGCTCCTGCGCTGCGTTCAGCAACTCCTCCGTCCTCCGCCGTTCGTTCTCTCGTTGGCCCTGCAGAATCTTCATGTCGTCTCGGATTGTGACGCACTCGTCGAGCATCCTCTGCTTCTCGGCCTTCATCGAATGCACGGAGTCTTCGGCTTCTTGCACCTGCGGAGAGTCGATAAATTGTAGACGCGCCCCTTCCAGACTCTATACGAGGTTTGCGTGTGTTTTGGACGCTGGTCTTTCATTGAATGCACGGATATTCGGCACCTTGCACCTGCGGAGAGTCAATACAAATAGTAGGCATGCCCCCCCAGGTTTGCGTGTTTTGGATGTTGATCTTTCATTGAATTAAATGCACGGAGCTTTCGGCTTCTTGTCCCAGCGTAGGGACCGAGTCTCCATCGTGAAGGTTCGGATGGTTCTGCTTTTGAAAATACTCGAGGGGCTGCCTTGTGCTTACTTCGAAGGAGGGGAGAAACAATACAACTACAAAGTGGGTCTTTTTTGTCGAACGCTTACGCCCGCCACTGAACCCAGATTCACCTGTGTTTCGTGTGGGCTACAGCACATCTACCTCCTTTGATATTTTGCAGCTGGCAGCCTCCTCAAGTATTTCCTACAAAGCAGGTGCTTTTACAAAAAGAAATGACTGTGCACTTGACCCGAAGCTGCGACACTGCCGAGCACGCGTAACAGGGGCCCCTGTTCTTTTCCCGCCCGAACTCAAGAGTTTGCAAAGGAAAAGCGCCAGAATCATCCTGAAGGGGGTTCTGGAAACCTCCCTCAATCCGGGAGTGGCACTCCCTCAATCCGGGAGTGGGACCCCCTCAATGCGGGAATGGAACTCCCTCAATCTGGGAGTGGGACTCCCTCAATGCGGGAATAGCACTCCCTCAATCTGGGAGTGGACCCCCTCAATGCGGGAGTGGCACTCCCGCATTGACTTAGTATATGGCTGCTGAAGTCCGGGGTGCAGAAAAGAGGAGCGACGTGCCCGCCACAAACAAACCCACACCTTGCGCTCGGCGTCGCGCACCCTCGCCGCGGCGTCGTCGAGGGCTTTTCGGTGGCCGGTGCGGTCCTGCTCCATCTGGTTGAGCACCCGCTTCTGCGCGTCCCTGTACTTGTCGGAGTCTGCTCGGACCCGCTCTATCTCTGCCTGCAGGGTGTGGTACCGGTCCTTCCCGTTGCTGCTCTCGAGCACCATCTCGTCCACCTTGTCCTCCAGCACGCGGATCTTCGTTATGTAAATGTCCCGCGACGGTGTTCCGTGGCTTTCCTCTTCCCTCGTCAGCGTGCGCAGGCGTTGAACTTCGTTCTCCAAGTCGGTGATGCGGGCTTGCGCATCCTGCGTCGCTGCGACCTGCCGGGTGTTCATCTGAGCGTAATGACCCACAGACTGCGAGTGTGTGGATGTAGACTGAGATGACGCGTGCTTCTTCCGTATCATGCAGGGTCAGAACCTTGTGTCTTTTTGGAAATGGCCAAAATTTTATTTCCAGAAAAAAAATGGGTTTTTTGAATTTTAAAATTTTGGAACAAGAACTGCGGTAATTTTTGAGGAAGTTGAGCAATTTTTTTTTTTCCAAAAATTTTTTTTGGGGTCCATCGGCCCCGCGGGAGCGTTTTAAAAAGACACAAGGTTTTGACCCTGCATGGTATAGAGAGAGAGGCAGAGGGAACACGACAAACCCAGGCCACAGAGTCTGGACCCCCACCGTTAGGCGGTGATGGGTGCGCACGGCATGCCGTGCGCACTGTTTTTTTTGAAAATCGGTGCGCACGCGTGCCGCGCCGTTTGGCCACACTGCGCCGTGCGGCCGTGCGCACTATTTTTGATAGTCGGTGTGCACGCGTGCGCACTGTTTGGTCACGCTGCGCTGTGCCACCGTGCGCGGCCGTGCGCACATTTTTTGGAAATCGGCGCGCACGCGTGCGCACCCATCACTGCCGTTAGGTGGGTACCCACCGTCCAGGGCCAGGCTAGAGAGGCGGCTCCCTAGAAGGAGGGACTGGGGAGGGTAGCAGTCCCAGTGATCCTCGTCCCCACACCGATCTCGTGGTCATCGCGCTGACCTAGAGAGAGAGCACATCAAGACAAGGCAAGTAGTTCCAGGACCTATTCCCACCCACTGTATGTGCTCTCGTGGTCATCGCTACCACGCTGAGCTTTTCCGAGAGGAGAGAGAGAGAGAGAGCCAATACATAGAATTAAGTCACAAGCGTGTGTGGGCCTTTGAAGCGTGGATGATGCCTCTCGCGCTGCTCCCCTTGAGGTTCCTGGCTGGCGTAGGCCAGGGCCAGAGAGGCTGTTCGGAGGGGGCACCACAATAAAAAACAGAAGAAACAAGCCACAAGGGTGTGGTAGCCACGCCTTAGCAGTTCCAGGCTTCTCTCCCCGCCCGCGTGTGATCTCATACGCGCCAACCATTTTTCTGGTCACGAATTACCCTCGCTTTCTCCGAGGCTGCGGTGTTCCCGGCTTGGGTTGCGACCGGAATGGGAAAGAAACACGGAAACCTGCTCCGCCTTCGAAGCGGCGAGCTGCGCTTCGACGCAGTCGATCGTCTTCTGCGCGGTGGCCAGGCGCTCGTTGAGGGTCGTCTCGGAGTACGACATGCGGTCGATCTGCGTGAGGAAGTCCTTGTCCCCGTGTGACTTGACCTCTTGCAGCACCGCGACCTCCTTGCGCAGCTCGTCGACGAGGCGGTGCAAGTGCTCGTTCCGCCTGTTCAGGTCGTCCATGCAGACGGCGTCCGTCCGCGACTTGTCTTCCAACGCCCGATTGATCTCTATGTTCCTCCCGTCCACGTCTCGCAGAGCATCTTCCAACGACCTGTATCGGGCGGATTGTTTGAAAAATTCACGTTTTTTTTTTTTTTTTGAGTATCGGCAGCAGGGATTTATAAGGGGATTTCGGCCTAGAGCAATAGTCCATGTAGATGGACGGGTACCCGTCTTTTGCACCGGGGTGCCGAGCACGTGTTTGTCGACCCCCCAGACCCCCCCCCCCCAGTGGTGGTCCAGCCTGTCCAGCCACCCCAGCCAGCCCTGCAAAGTCGTTGAGGGCCCGAAAATTAGTGCCACCACTGTCCTCCACTGTGGATCACTATGCACCACCATGCGCTATCGTGTCACTGTGCACACCGCACTAGCGTGGATCACTGTGCATCACCGTGCATCACGTGGGCGTGATAGAATCCACCACTGCGGTTGGAAGTTCGGCTGTGTCTCGCCGGGTTGGGCCGCTTGCTCGCCTCCATGACCCCCCCCCCCCCTATGACCCCCCTGGGACCCCCTATGGACCCCCCTATGGACCCCCTATGGGCCCCCCCATGACCCCCTATGACTGCTGTGGTAGCCTACCCACACCCGCCAGCCCGTGGGTTTTTTTTTTTTTTTTTGAGGATGGATGGGTGACCCGCCCATCTAGACCGGCGTATAAATCCCTGATCGGCAGTGCTCCCGCTAACCTCACTTTTGGTGAGGAATCCCAAAACCTGCTTTTGGACTTTTTTTCGTGCCCCCCAATTTTTTTTTCCCCTGTGCTGCGCAGGTTACTAGCTTCGTTTCTGCCTCGGTTTCTCGACCAACTTTCTGAGACCGAGAAGCTTTTCTCCAGGGGAGCACCACTCAAGGGGGGTCCGGGGGGTCTGCCCCCCGGCGAACGGTACGGTACAGATGGAGAAAGTTTGCACTTCTCAGTCTGTTGTCACAATAAACACTGCACATTCCTGAAGGCAACAGCTCATTTCAAATTCAACCACCACTCGATACTGTGTGCTGGTAAATCATTGCCACGAGTAGATGCAGACCAGAGATCACATGGAACAAGGCACTTGTGTCGACTCGGAGAGAATCTGTCAAGAAATCCAGGGCTGCTTCTGAGCCTCGACCCTCTTTCTCAGCTCCAGCCCCCAACTTCTACCCGCCAGCCCACCATGTCCAGCAGAGAGTAGACCGTGATGCAGTGCTTTGGCTACACGATACCACCAATCGGGAAAAGGGTGAGGAATTCCTCATGAGGAATTCCTCACCCTCTTTTTTAGAGCCTCTTTTTTTTTTGAGGAATTCCTCCAGGGTATTAGCGTGACCCTCAAAATCGTGTACAACCTGAAAATAATGTGAGGGATAGCCATTTTCTGGTGGGAAAGCTATATTGGGCACTTTTTGTCTCGAAGAGATGTAAAAACAGGGGTTCGGCTAGAAGCTCTTCAGAAAAAGCGCAGTTTGCGCGGAAGAAAAGCCTCTGTTCGCTGTTGCACCGTGGTGCAGTGGGTTGGACCCCCGACCGACTGCACCAGGGTGCTTCACCGAGGACCCCCGTGTTTCAGATCGGGTCCTCCCCGTCTTGTATATAAGAACGGGTTTGGCTTACTATTGTTGATTCAGGCCCCGCGCAGCGGCGATTTTTTTTTTTGGATACACTTTTGAGAGGGGGGTAGTTTCTTGGCCCCGCGCAGCGGCAATTTTTTTTTGGGTATGTTTCTTGGTGACGTATTTATGACGCCCTCCTGATGATGAGACTTTAGCTAGGCCCCACCAGCAGTTGGACCCAGTTTGACCCATACACCACGGGACTGGCCCCCAGGGTTCCCGAAAAAAACGCATATTTCTTTTGGATTTTTCCGTTTTCCAAGGTGGACTAGAGGATGTGACACCAGTTTCCTCCCCAGATTTTTTTTTGTCAACAACAGCAGCTCGTGCTGGGCTCCTTTTTTTTTTTCCGTTTTTTTTTTTTTTTTTTTTTTTTTTTCAAAATGTGAGGATTTGCCTCACAATTGAAACTGACGCTAACCCTTTGAATTCCTCGCACTTTTTCGTTAGCGGGAGCACTGAGTATCGGGCGGATTGTTTGAAAACCCGTACACCGCGAGAGTAGGAGAAAGTAGAAAGGGAAACTAGAGTTTTCGTTGACCGCACAGGAAACGTGATTCACAGCGGCAGGCACTTCGATGCAGTTTCTCTGGAGCCACGGAATTGCCTGGTACTGCGGCAGATATTCTGCATTCTAACCCCAAAAACTGAGTCTATGGGTGGATGTGCCAAAAAGTGCGTGAAACGGTCAAAAATGGATACCTGATCGTTTCCTCCTTGACGACCAGCTGCGCCTGGAGCTCGTTCAGGTTGCGCTGGCTGATGTTGAGCATCTCGTCCAGCTTTTCCTTCACCCGGCTGGTGCGCTCGAGCTCTTGTTGAAGCTTCGAGATGGACAGGCGCGTGTCGTACAGCTCGTCTTCGTTGCCCCGCGTTTGCTTGTCTCTAATGACGAGCTCCATCTCTGTGTGCGCCACTTTGTCGGTATATGCGGCCAGCTGGTCTCTCAGTTGTCGCATATCGGCGTCCATCCTGTGTGGTGTGCTCCGTGAGATCTACAACCACGCTCGAAGGAACACCGGCCGCACACGAATAACGAAATGCGTAGTTTTTCTGGTTGAAATTTCAGCTTCGGTTCGCGTTTAGGCAGAATCTCGTCCGTGCCACCTCGAACAATACACAACGATGCAAACCCCCAGCCCAAGGAAGATACATGCTTTTTCTTCATGACAAAGTGGTGGACATCTTAGGTCTAGTACTCTTTTCGTTGAACGTAGTACCTGGCTTTGGATTCCTCTCGTGCATCACTTCCCCCTTCCCCCTCCAACAGGTGAAAACGCCCCGGTTTGCGGCGACGAGCTTCTCGTTTCCTCCGACGTTTCGTTTTGAGGAATTGTCAAAGTAAGTGCAGTGCATCCCCATTCCCCCTTCCCCCCCTCACGAGTGAGAACGCCCCGGTTTGCGGGAACGAGCTTCTCCTTTCCTTCAACAAAGCGTTTTTGAGGAATTGTCAAAACAAGTGCAGAGCCTCTTGCGCATCTCTGTCCACCTTTCCCCCTCCAACAAAGAAACCCCACCGGTTTGCGGCGACGAGAAGCTTTCCTCCAATATTTCGTGCTTGAGGAATTGTAGGAGTAAGCAAGGCCTCTCGTGCATCACTTCCCCCTTTCCCCCTCCAACAAGTGAAAACGCCCCGGTTTGCGGCGACGAGCTTCTCGTTTCCTCCAACGTTTCGTTTTGAGGAATTGTCAAAGTAAGTGCAGTGCATCCCCATTCCCCCTTCCCCCCCGCATTCCCCCTTTCCCCCCCTCACGAGTGAGAACGCCCCGGTTTGCGGGAACGAGCTTCTCGTTTCCTCCAACAATGCGTTTTTGAGGAAATGTCAAAATAAGTGCAGAGCCTCTTGTACATCTCTGTCCACGTTTCCCCCTCCAACAAGTGAAAATGCCCCGGTTTGCGGCGACGAGCTTCTCGTTTCCTCCAACGTTTCGTTTTGAGGAATTGTCAAAGTAAGTGCAGTGCATCCCCTTTTTACCTCTTTCTATTTTGCATCCCTTTCCTAGACATCATCTTCTTCGAAGAAGACTTGATACTAGCATCAACCATGCATGAGAGGCAGAGCTTTTCGTTGACTGCACTACCCTGAGTCCAAATCCTGGACGTGGTTTGGCAAATTTGGCAAATGATCATGATCAGAAGGTTCTACTTGGACGGCTCAGTTTCCTCACACGTTGCATGTGGCTAAAACATTAAACTAAGATTTTCCGCCCTCCAGCAAAAGACAACGCACCTCATGAAGCCCTGCTCGCGGACCGCGTCCTTCTGCACCAGCTGGTGCAGCTCCGCGTCGAGCTTCGCCAGCAGGTCATCCTTGATCTTGAGCTTGACCGTAAGGTCGTGCTCGACCTTGATTTTGTCCTTCTCGCACTCCCGCGCCCGCTCCATCTGCCGCGCCACTTCCTTCTTCAGCTGCGCGACCTCGAGGGACGACCGGCCGACTGAACCCATCAATTCCCGCGGCGTTACGGCCGGCATCACGGGTAGCGAAACCGGCGGGAAGCTAGGCCCCGGAGGGGCCCCGATGGGCATGGGCGTGGGGGACGTGTACGTGACGCCGAGTCGTGGTGAGGAGGTGCGGGCCAGGGTGCCGTTGAGGCTCGACATGCGCGGGGACGTGATGCGGCGCGCGGACTCCGCCGCTGCCCGGTTGGCGTCCAGCTCCATCAACATGCGGCTGGTCTCGTTGACCACCGAGTGCATCGACATGTCGTGCATCGCGACGCCCGGAGGGCTCACCGGCCGGAGGCTGCCCTCACGCCGGTCCCGATGCGGACTGACTGTGCGGACCGTTCCCGAGAGGTTCATTCACGCACCGGCAGCGCACCAACCAGACGCGGGGGGGGAGGCGGACGGGAGGGGGGGGGCGTGGGGATTGGGGGGGTCACCCCGGTGCTGCCCCGGCAACCCGCCCGGCCCTCCTTCCCGACTGCAGGGCGGGGATTGTTGCGACAAAAGCTTGCAATTTTTTAGCGTTTGTTGTGGTTTAGGGTCTCCGGTTGACCATTGAGGCTGTGAGGCGGGTAGCATGAGGGAAGTAGGTATGATTATACACTTTAACTACGGCTAGCCATGTTTGTAAGCGCCCGACACCAAGAAGAAATTCGCTTTGAATATAGTCTTGGGCCCCCCACGCGCATGCATGTTGTCAATTTTGTACGGTAACAAGCTTGCTGTGCTAAATCACTCAAAACAGGGTTTACACACGTACGCACAAACGTGCGCTTTGTGGGCAAGATGTGTCGAGCGCAAATGCTTTTTAGAGGTCGCTTGAAACTCCGGGGTTTTAAGGTCTTCGCGTGACCTTCGTCAATCTGGAAGATATATTTTGCGGTTTTAAGAGCGGTGGTTACACGAGGTCAGAGAATCGGTGTGGACTGTTGTTGGTCATTGGTGGTTTTTTGACAGACGTGCAAACGTGACGTTGCGTTTCGATGACCCGGCCTGTACACAGGATACGACCCTTGATGAGCACGCGGGTACAATGAGAGAGAGAGAGAGACGAGTTAGAGTGCAGGGACCATCTCTCCGAGGAGTATCCGGTCGCCCCACTACTATCCCGTACTACTACGGCGGGCGTAAGTCGTTGCGCCGTGGGCGCGGAGCGAGCCGTGGCCCTGTCAAAGATGATTGTTGCACCGATGGTGGCGCAGCCGGGGGCGTTCTGACTGGCGGACGAGACCGCCTGGCAGGCGTGTGTTGACACAATGATAATAGGGGGAAAAGACACAGGGAGATGGATACTAGGGGGACATGACCTGCCCTCGTGGCTCGAGTGTTCACAAGCCGGCCCCACACTCGGATCCCTAATGCATGCGGTCCACGCCTCATTCACATTTGTTTCACGTTTGACATGGATTTTTCAAACGCAAACGTGGGTTCGTCCACGCGTACCCTCTCCCTCCCGAATTTCGAGCTCCTCGTCGGGATCGGGGGGGGGGGGGGGGGGGGGGGGGGGGGGGGGGTAGGGGGGGTCAAAAGGTCTTTTTTTGCGTCAAAATGGTGACATTTTCAGCCTGTAGACTTAACGGCAGTTTAAGCCTAAAAAAACATGCAACCCGCCTCAGAAATGCCCGGAAACGTGTTTTTGGGGGAAGTTTCATGGAAAATGGCCCAGGGGGGTGTGTATTAGTTGATGGTTTTAGGGTGGACACCGTTTGGTACCGGCTAGCAGCCTGTGGGTGTGCTTCACTGTTCATACCATGCAAAGATGAGGCTACAATCACGTGCAGGCAGCCACAAATGGAAGTAATAAAAGGGCAAACGACACCCAGGAGGAAGGCAGCTATGAACGTTGCTCGTCTGGATGGTTAACAACGTCCCAAAAGGTTCTCTGGGTCTTGCGCAAGCTGAGGTGCTGTTGACACCGCAGGCAGCAGCTCTTCCCCGAACTTCTGCTAGAGCGATATTCACAAAGTTCGATGTCTTTCCGAGAAAAACAATGAGATGCTATCATCCGTAGTGGGATTTTCCAGATTCCAACGTTTTTGTTGAAGGGATGCACGCGACAGTGTCGTTTATTCAAGTTCGCCTTTCGTACACCACCCGAAAGGGTCGCATTGCACACGCACGGAAGACAATACTGGTCACCGGGGTGTATCTCTGGTACCTAACCCCAACGCACGTTGAGCTTGAACAAAAATAGAAAACTGGACTTGAACGAAAAGGTTCTTTATAGGACTGCCACGACATAGCAGCTCAGGGCAGGGTATCTGCAGCTTGCGGTAGCACGCTACACGACACAGGCCACTACGAAAGCTGGCGCTGACGTCAAGGACTCGAGGGGGCGGCACGTTACGAAGCCGTACCTCATTGAGTCGCTTGTCGGTGCCTCCTACGAAGCCCCACCATCCCCAACTCTCAGGAAAGTCTTTTGAGTAAAAACACATAGGTTTGGGCAGTGTTGTTTTCCTTCTTCGGTTCATGCTGTCACTATTTTTGGGGTTGTCACCTAAAAAGAAGAACACCGGTACCAAACGGTGTCCACCCTGAGTCCAAAAATTGGGCACTCGTAAAAAGGCCTTTTCGGGGCACTTCAGCAGCCAAAAAGCATGTTTTAGGCATTTCTATACGGTTCTGGGGTGGTTTACCAAATTGTATTGCCTCTTAGGAGCCCCTATGTGGTTCCCAAAAAAATGACCTATTTTGACAGCTTTTGACCCCCCCTAGGGCTAAGTTGGATGGAAACGCCGTTTCTTTTAGTTTTTTCGAAATAAGGAAACGGAAACGGAAACGGAAACGGAAACGTTTCCGTTTCTTTTAAAAGAAACGCCGGAAGGCTCTTCATGCTGAGGGGTCCTATAAGATACCACTTCGCGGGTCCTTCTGTGTGTCCGTCGGGTGTCCGTTTCCAGCCAATTTTTGGCTTTCCTTTCAGAGGGCGGGATCACCTTCTTCTTTTGATCTACCAGCGGGCACTTCTCTTCCTCCGTCTTCTGGCGGGCTCTCTGACTCTTCAGGGCCCTTCCTGGGCTGTTCTTCGACTTGGCTCGGCCCCTTCTTGTGTGTCGTCGCGGTCTCGTTTGTGCAGAGCAGTCGCCGGTGCTCACCGCTTTCTTTCGTCGGCGATCCGACACGAGCAAATAGGTAACCACAAGCTAATGATGCAGAATGTCGTCACATGTGGATGTTTTCTGACACCAGATTCCACTCTTCTGTGCCTACCACTTCGTCTTCTGATGCTTCCAACCCACGTTCTCATGTGAGTGGGGCTTTTTGAATCTGCCGTCCTCTTCTGCACTGTTGGTGGGTTCTTCCTGCCGTCGTTGTCTATGCTCCGACAACACCGCCCCTTCCGGTGACGGTTGCCACCCGTCGTCGTATGCAAGGTGCACTGTGGCAAGCGATGTTTAACGCACACGTTACTGCGTGGCCATCGCTTTTCTGGCGGGTTCAACATTGCCCCGGCATACGTGTGCCCTTCTCACCTCCTGATGCTGATTGCACTCACTCTTTGTCTTACACCGCCGAAAGACCCGTCTTGTAGCCTGTGGCGCTGAACGATCGTATCTGTAGAGTCTATTATAGTAGTTTATTGGAGCGGATGTGCTTTCCCGATCGTCTTCAGCGCGTTGGCCAACAGCCTCGCATAACAGAGCATCGTCGCCACAACAGCCATTGGTGTAAAGAGCTGCAGACCTCAAAAGTCAGCACAACCGGATGCGTGTGGTTGCGTCTGCTCCACGCGGTCGCAACTCTTATGCTTCTTTCCTCCCTCTTTAGGTACCAGGGAAAACCTGCTACACGGGAGCCAAGCTTCACGTGTTCGGCGGTACTGCAGAGCCACGGGCCAAGCGGCCACCGATTTCCCAAACTAAAGCATCAAGGCTTGGCGCACCTTGGGGCTTGGCGCTCGCGCTGAACACAAGCTCGTCGAGGCGGTCAGCCACAGGGCAAAGCGGACGGGGTTGTGGCACTGTGCTGCCTCGACTCAAGCTTTGCAAGCTGTGGTTGACCGTCACGTTCCTGGACCAGGAACGGCCTTTTTCATTTCTTCTTTCTGTCTTCCTCCCTCTTTTCGGAGCCTCCTTGTCCACTGGATTGCGGGGTCCGCCGTTCGGAACACATTTCCGGTCGGACCTTCAGCCAGTATACTAGTGGCATACCAGCCGTTTCTTTTGAAAAGAAACGGCGTTTCCATCCACCGCCAAAAAGAAGGAAACGGAAACGGAAACGGAAACGGAAACGTTTCCAACGTTTCCATCCTACATAGCCCTAGGGGGGGGGGGGGGGGGGGGGGGGGGGGGAAGAGGGGGATTGCAAGAATGTGTTTGGAAAATAGTTATGTGCTCAACACCGCACCGGTCCTATCTGCACCGTGGGTCGGTCCTTTCAGCTACGGATACAATAGGCGGACCATCATCAGCGCGGTGTGTGTCAAACGTTCGACATTCGCCATGAATACTGGACTAAAGTGCGCGTATTCCGACGTCGAACGTAAGTCCGTCGTCATTTCTTTTTGTTTTGCGGTGTTCCCCCCATGCAGGATGTTCCTGTCAAGCACATGAGTCGTCATGTTGTCGAATGTGTGGCTTCGTACGTGCCGTGTGCTCGGATGGCCACCGGTGCATTATCACACAGAACCGTCCGTACGCGCTCGACTTGGTACAGCCTGTGATAAAGCAAATTGCTGCGGAATCTGCAACCAGCACCCGTCGTTTTTGCACCACGACGGGAGCTGTCGAGGGGTACGAGGGCAGTAGAAAAGGCGTGGTTGGATTTGTTTCTTTGGTTTCCTCCTCTATTGGCATCTTTAACGTCACCGGTTGCAGAGCAGACGATGAACAGGTGCGGAGTATCTAAAACGGAGTTTCTATTACACAAGAAGGCGACGCGGCCGATGCGATTGCAGTTTGGCAAAATATTTTGCGTGGGGCCCACCTAAACCCGTCTGTCGACAAAGTGGCTACATTAAGGTTCGGCGAGATAGCACCGCCCACTTACAGGTTGAGAACAGCCGCCGGAAAGACACTGTACTGTGAAATACGCTGTTGAATCCAGGCCGAAGACACTCGTCCAAGTACACGCCGACAAGAACAGGTTGGCGTAGGCCAGAACGGTCTATCGACTGCGTAAAAAGTACCAAATCTCAAGACCGAAGTCTCAGCTGTAGAGTCCATGACGGCTGCGATGGCAGGGACGCTTAAGAAAGTTGCTGACGACAACCAGGCCGAGGTGAGAAGCTTGTTCCTTGATCTCCAGTCGGAGATGAGGTCCAAAAACATAACCAGGTTTCCGTCAACAAAAAAAGACGTCGTTCAGCGTGAACAGGGCAAGGATGGGCACCGAAACAAGACTAGCGATACTACGAATCGTAGCACGCTTGAGGGAGTGCAGGCATCGTTCCGAAGCGCCAGCCAACCTCGACCTGAACGAGGATGACTTCTTCACTCTCGCATGGCGCACGACAGCATCCTTTTCGGCTCGTCCTTCGTCCTGGACGAAGGAGCCAGAGAAGTCACAGCCGTATGCATTTGGATGCACAACCGTATGGACATGTACGTAATACAGCGCCGTATGCGTATGCAGGTTTGGATGCATACGAGTATGCAGCCGTATGCATATGGATGCACACGGCTGCCAATCCCGTGTTCCGGTTCCATCGGGGTTGAGAACCGGTACTGGACTGAGGAAAAAAGGAATCTCATTTCCATTCACGCACGTCTTTATTTTGTAAGACTGTCGAACACATTTGTGTAGGCCTAAAGAACGGTCTACCGACTACGTAGCAGGTTGGTTGAAGGCTGCTTTATCTCCAAGACGGCCCGCCAGGATTCGCTCGACTTATGCCGAGTTCACGTCCAGAACAGGTTGCAAGAAGGGTTTGCGCTGCTGCCTTGACAACAAGGCCGGCAACGCCAGAGGTATTACCAGCACACTCTTCGAGGTGTTGTAGTTTAGGCCACGTGCTGCGCTGCTGCATGCGCAGTCATTGTAGCACGCTGGGAGGGGTACCACCTAGGCTTTCTAGCACTTCTTGCTCGGCTTCCTTCGATGGCTAGCTTCACTTCATTTCGAAAACTGCGAAGGCGTGAACAGCCAAGCCTCGTCTTCTATGACTCGCTGCGCCTGCGGCACAGGAGCCACAGCCAGCGGTCTGGGAGGAGGCGTTTCTGACCGAGTCGGGGAAGCGGCCTTCGTGTCGGCGATGAGCGCCGAGAGCGGGCTGCGGTCCAGCGCGGCGTCGAGGGCGACGAGCTCTCGCTCGAGCTTCGGCCGCAGCCGGCCGTCGATAGCGTCGTTCTGCTGCCGCAGGTGCTCAAGCAGCGCGGTCAGCGCCTCTGCCTGCCCGTCGCAATCGGCCGCGAGCTCGGACAGCGACGGCGGCGCCGCCCCTGCGTGAGTCGACCGAGCCTGCTGCTGCTGCTGCTGCTGCGGGGGCAGTACACTCGGCGGGCCCCCGCTGGGCCGCCTGGCGCCCCGGGTGCGCGGGGTGGCAGGGGTGGCGGCGGGGGGTACGCACGCGGCCTCTTCGATCCTTTTGAGGCACGTGACCCATTCCGTCACGAGGCCGGTGACGTCGACACCCGAGTGTCCGGCGGGGTGCCTGCGGGAGCCCGGGACGTTGCCGACGCCGCCCGCCGCCCGCCAAGCCTCGTTCAGCGACGCCTGCGAGAGCACCGCCTGCGGGGGGTCCTTCAAGGCAGCCTCCACACCCTTCCGCTGGTTCGACAGCTCCGTGATGTCCGCCAGCACAGCCTTCCGCCGCTGCACGCTCGCCAGCGTTTCCGGGGGGACCACCCCGCAGGGCATCGAAGGTTGCCCTCCGTCCGCGCTGGAGACGCGGGCCGTCGCGTCTGCCAGCTGCTGCTTCGCGCTTTCGTAGTCGCCGCTTATGGCCGCCGTCGCCCGCTCGATCGCCGCCGCGGCCTCGACGTACTCCTCGGACGCTTTCTGCAGTCGTAGAGTGTCGCGGACGACGCCGCACTTCAGCACGTTGGCCCGCACGCGGCTGGCGGGACCGGACAGCGCCTGGGGGTTGATACCCCCCGTGGCCAAGTGCTGCAGGATGTACGACGACAGCCGCAGGCAGACCCACGAGAGCCTCGGTCCAGCTTCCGCGAGGAGCCTCCGGGAGTGCCCCATGTCGCACGGCAGCGTGTGCTTCAGGAGGTCGAGTAGCAGGGCTGCGTTCTTCTTGAACGCGGTCAGTTGCGCGGCTTCGGCGCACGGGAAGGAGAGGGACAGCTCCTGGAGGTACATCCTCGCGCTGTCGACCAGCCGGGTGCGGATCTGCTGCGTTTGGAGCGGCGCGAGGCCGGCGGCTGTCGGGAGGAGGTCCGCGATCGGCTCCCACGGCAGGTTCTCGAGCAGGAAGTACAGCACCACTTCCGCCGCCGCGCCGTTCGGCGCTTCGAACATGTCCGGCGACAGGCGGAACCCGCCGTACCGGGCAGGCAGCCCGTGGGCGGGCACCTTGCCGAGGACAACCGTGCTGGCATTGAACCCAAGGCACTCCAGGTTCAACACCAGCTGCCGCGCCACGCTCCGTTCGTCGCTCATGGTCACTCCCACTTTTCCCCCCCCCCAGCACTGTTTCAAGGATATACGGTAGAAACGGAAGCAAAGTGCAGGACCAAATGCAAGGTATAGCTAGGGGCTTCTAAGACACTGTATTGATACCGAGTATTGGAATGTGATCTCGCTTGGTTGGCCCGTTGACATGGCCGGCGTTCCGTCTCGTAGGCTGCCTCGGTTGTGCGGGCGGAACTGCAACTGGCGGAAGGCCGGCCAATCCCCTTCTGCTTGAGCGATAAGAGCGCTAAGCCGGACCACCCCTATCCGTAGAGCTGCATACACCTAGTGGCTAATGCAGGCCCATCGCAACACATATTCTGCCTTCAAACCTCAGACATCACGGAGCACTATTGTATACCGCGGTCTATCAGGTCCATCCCTATCCGCTTAAGCTGCACAGAATCGCTTCGAGCTGTTTATCACGATGTGCCGCGGATCCCCTCCTGAACAGGCCTATAGAGTGCCATGCAGGTGTTTCTCCGCGACCGCAGGCGAGGGAGAAGACCTCTACGCTGGATCGCGCACTATACCGTCGCGCGCACACGCGCAAAACAAAGCCAGGGTCGTAACCCGCGTAGAGACTCGGGGTGTGGTAACGGATACGGGGTCGCGACTCCAACGAACTGTTCCGCTATGCTGTTATTAGCGCCAGTCGTCGCCGCACAAGACAAAGGGAGAAAACACAAGCGCGGATTCAATTTTACAGTTCAGCGTCTCGATAACCAGAAACATGCTACATCGGCGGACAAAGGAGAAACGGCGAAGGTGAAGGTGCGACGTTCGTATCAGGAAGCGCGGGCAACGTATTGTACACCAGGGGGGGTTGAGAGAGGGTACGTTGGGGGGGGTGCGTACAAGAAATGTGAAAACGGGAAACAATGTGTATTTATATATTTATTTTTCCTCCTGGTGGGTAGCGCGACTCGGTCTATACGAGATCGTGTGGCAGAAGGCTGAAGAAAGTGGAGGGAGGAACCGCCGAAACCACTCCCAGAGCATCGAGAATCCGGGTTTTGCCGGGGAGGGGGAAGGAAAAGTATTGCAGAAAGAATACTCTTTGGCACTGTCGCCGGCGCGACCAGCGTTTTCGGCGTTGGCTACTCGTTGCGCGGCCATCGCACAACTGGGACGAACTGAGGAGGAGACTCCTTCGGGCATAGTGTCATTGGGGCGACTTCGTCAGCACGCACTTCTTCTTGCTCGCAGCGCTAGCGCAAGCTAACGTCGAAGGCGTTCCCGACATCTTCCACGTTCGCTACGTCTTTGCTGTTATTTCTTGCCGTGCTAGGCAGCTTCTACGGTTGCACGGTGGAGCTGAAGCTGGAGTTAAACAAGCTGGTGCCACACCCGCTTTTTGGTGTGGCTCGGATGCAATTCTTCAACAAACAGCTTCTGAGGATGGAATCCATCTTCTGCCTTTCTTTTTTCCCCCAGGCCAGGCCATTTTTCGAGAATACTTTCTGGAGAAAGGGGCTTTCTCGTGAAACAGTGTGTTTCTAGCTGGGGCACTCCCAGTACTGCGGCACTTGGGAATCAGTCGTCTCGGTGGAACTCTCTTGCGCTTCTCTCGTGTTGTTTTCTTTCTGGTTTTTTTTTTACATAAACGGCCTGGTCTCGTTAAAATTGGTTTGAGGTGAGCAGGCAATCACTATTTTTTCCTTTGGATTTCGTGATGTCAAGTTGAAGAAGAAAAAAGAGCGCATCGGAAGAGGGGAGAAGAAGTGTGAAAACAGGTGAAGAAGCAGCGGCAGAAATGAAGACAACGCCGCCACGTGCGGTGGAACTCTTCGCATCCTTGTTTTGGCATGGCGAACTCAACACAGCGGACTGTCGGTAACAAAGATCACGTTGCGCGCACTGCCTTAGGAAAAACGTAGCGCTACGTAAACTGAACGCGCGCATGGGTTTGTGCAGCAATCTTGGCAATGTAACAGCAGCCCTTTACGTAAGATGTACGGATTTCCGGACATCCCCAACGACAAGAAGCATCAGAATCGGATTTGCCTTGCGTTGTAGCAATATGCGGATGTCCACATGTCTTCTATTTTGCGCGCATGTGGCGGATTCCGTTTGCACGCATGAGTACTACAGACTTGGACTGCAGCCTGCTTTCGTAGCCAAAGCAGGCGCGGGCCATGATGTGGATTGCATGGGTGGCTTCCGGAAGCGCGGGACTGGTAGTCGTGATGCCGGGAGGTAGTCGAAATGGGGTCCAATTTTCGCCTTTGGTGAGACATAGGCGGCGGCGCCAGTGGCCCGCTGGCCCAGCTGGTGTGTTCCCCGGCACAGTTCGCAAGCTCCCCTGCAAACTCAGAGGTCTGCTTTGGTGGCGGGAAACGAACGCGATGTGGTCCCGGGCGCTGCGAGGGTGACCCCAAATTTGACGCCGATGTCTCCCGTCTCGCCCGGCTGGGGGATGGAGACCTTGGTGGCGGTCTGGGGGCCGGCGGCATCCACTGAGTATTTTCCGGCCGCTTTTGGCGGCAGAGCTGGTGCGGTGCGGCGGCCCGCCTGATCGTGTCCGGATGTGACTTGCGCGGGCACGAGCTGTACACTGGCCATGGGAGTTGGGAGGCCACGAGCCGTGGTGCCGACAGGGAGCGGCTGGGATATCAACAGGTAGACGATTAGTCGAGATCAGACCGCTGGGAGGTCAAATGCGGATGTATCGACGAACAGGGTCAAAGAATGCCAGTCACTCCTTCCTCATTCTGTTTCGCAGGTGGCGTGCCTTCGTCCAAGCGGCAGTCATGGCCTCGTGGTCGGTGTTCTTCTCCTTCGTTCGTGATGTCAGTATCCGGCTGTGGCGTTACCGTCTGTTTTCTAGACTGTTTTCTATGGAAATACTCACCATAACAGGGAAACTCGACCCGAGAAAGGGTCGCCTAAGCAGTCAAACACCCAGTGCCATGAGGCCAGAAGATGCTAGGTCCAATTATTACAACAACTACCGTCTCTGGTAAGGAGCGTACATGCGCTGGCTCACTGCGGAGGACATCGGCGGTGGCGCGCCGAGGGCCAGGCGCTGGTCCGGCAGCATCGCGTACGACATGCCGGGGGCGGAGACCGGCGCGGTGCGGGCGAGCGAGGTCGCCTGCAAGCTCGGGGGGCTGCTCTGGTGGCGGAATACGGGGGTGGCCTGCGTGCAGGCCATGATGTGCTGCGCGTTGGCCACCGGCAGCTGCGAGGCGACCGACTCCGACACCGCGCGGCCGTACTCCGACGCGGGAAGCCCGGGGTAGCTGGGGTACCCGGACGCCGGCGAGTAGTCGAAATACGCCGGCGACTGCTGCCAGGACGCGAACGCGGACCCGTCGACCGACGGCAGCCGCCTCCCGCTCCGCAGCACCGACGCCTCGTCGGCGAGCGACCGCCGCCGCACAGGCGGCGCCGGCGGCGCGGCGGCGAAGGCGAGCTGCTTGCCGCGCGTGAACAGCGTTGCGTTCTCCAACGCGACCGGCGCGGGGGGGCCGGCGGGGACTGGGGTTGCCCCGAAGGGGGGCGCGCCGCCGCTGGCCCCGGGGGAGTGCCGGTCCGGGTGGTACTGCGACGCCTCGCTGCGGATCGGCGAGATCGAGTCGCCGGGGCCGAGCACCCGCCGCCCGCCCCGCCGGATGCTCGTCCACCGCCCGTGCCGCGACGGCGTCGCCGCGGCCAGCCGCGAGCCTGGGGTCCCGTGCTCTTCGAGCACTTTGGCGGCGGCGGCGGCCGCCGCCGCGGCGGTGGTGCTGTGCCGGCGCTTCTTCGGGGACCCCTTCTTGGCCGAGAGGAGCAGCTGGTTGACGACGCGGACCGACTCTTTGAAGCGCAGCGGGTTGTTTTCATCAACAACGACGATCTCGGCCCCGCGGCCCGGGGCCGGGCTGGGCTCCGAGCCGGAGTCGGGTGTGCAGAACGGGTCGTGGCCGAGGCGGCGCTGCGAGGGGAGGGAGAGGGGTTCCCGGCGCTCGAGCTCGGCGAGGACCTTCCGGTAGCTGTTCTCGCCTGAGGCGTCGAACGCGGGGGTTGCCTGCTGCTCGCTGCGGTCGCGGTACGGCGTGTGGGCAACAGGCGCGAAGGGAGTCATCAAGAGCTCGGGGGACGGCGACTTGAGACTCGGCTTCCGCTTGCGGGACGGGATCGGGGTGACGACGGCGGGGGAGTCGGCGGCGATGGACGAGATGTAGGCGTGCGAGGTGTTGGCGATCGACTTGAACTCGAGGGTGACGTCGGGCGCCGGGTCCCGGCGGCTGGGGCGGGAGCCCATCACCAGCGTTTCGTACGACCGAGTCGACGCGAACGACGCATCGGCGCCGGCGGCTTCCACCGCAGGAGGGAAACCGACCGTTTTTTTGGGCGAACTGCCCCCGGGTTCCTCTGGCGGCGGGGGTGACCGGATGCCCTCCGCGCCGCCGATGCGGGAGGGGATCTCGGCGGGTTGGGCGGACAGCGCTTTCGCGAGGTTGCGTAGCATTTCGAGCTCTTCGGGCGGGAGGGGGGGGCCGGCGGAGGGGTCAGCGCCGTCGGGCGGGAAGGGCGAGAGCAGCGGGCGGCTGGCTTCGACGTGCGACCAGTGCGCGGTGAGCGCTTGCTCAATGGTTTCGCGTTCCTCGCGGCGGACCGATTCGAGGAGCGTTTGGATGGCGAGCGCCTTGTTGTCGGACCCCGCAATGTGCTGCCAGATGTGCGCGGCGTACGGGTCGACGGGGAACTCGTCCGGCGTCGGCGACAGCCGGCCCTCGCACCCTTCGGTTTCGAACCGCAACTCGCGCGCCTCGAGTTGGAACTCGACCGGCGGCGAGAGCCGCCCGGGCGACGCGAGCAGGTGCAGCTCCTCGCGCTGCTTCGCGAGGGCGTCGCCGACCTGCGGGGACATGACGTTGTGCTCGTGGATCGCGCGGTTGTCGTCGAGGATGTTCGTCTTGACCTTGTTGACGATCTTCTTCGTCCGCGCCGCGTAGCGCAGGGTCGCCAGCGTGTCTTCGACGGCGGAGAACGACGGCGAAATGGTCGCGATGAACGTCGTGCACGCGTTGCCGCCGAGCGACTCCGAAAGGAGAAACGTCAAAATCGACTCCCGGTACGGCGGGAGCCGCGGCGTCTTCGCGGCGTTGGCCGCCGGCGGTTCATTCGCGTGCAGCAGCGAGTCGATGACCCGCCGGAGCACGGTCAGCGACAGGTTGATCCGGCTCGCGGATGCCATGTCGTCACTCCGGTACCTCCTCGCCCGCTCAGATCCTGCGAGGTCGACGATGCTCAATGTACTAACCTGGATACTCCCTTCCGGTAGGTTGGCAAGGGAACCTACTGTCGTCCCGTGTTTTTTGCTCCGGACCAGCACCACCTGCAGCACGGCGTGCGACCGGCTCGATTCCGTGTTGTTGTGTGTCGGCGACGTCGCTCGCACCTTCTTCGCTGCCAGGAGGACGCCGCCGAGCTGCTGCTCGGACAGCGCCATGAAGTCGACGTGCGTCAGGCCCTCGACGTACGGCCCCGTCACCGGATGCAGCCGCACCCTCCGTTTCTTGAAGGAGGCGCTGCCGGCCGGCCCGACCGTCAGTGCGACGGACCCGTCGGCGACGCCGACGACCCTGCGGCTCGCGGTCGCGTTGGACGCGACGCTGGCCCACGGGTCCTGCACCGGCTGGTCCTTCGGCGACTCGGTCACCACGATGCCGTCGAGCAAATCGCGGACCTTCTCAGCGTACAGCTCGAAGACGGAGAGCCTCGCGTTGTACAAGTACCCTTGGTCCTCTTTCTCGACCCGCTCGGCTATCTCGCGCTTCAACCCGCAGAGTACCTCGAGGGCAAGCCCGGGCGCTGCGGCCCGATCGTCCCCGAACACCGTGTGCGTCTTCCCCGAGCCGCTGGCCCCGTAGGCCAGGATGCAGCAGTTCTGCCCGGACAGCAGGCGAGTTCCGGTGTGCTCGGCGAGGTTCTTGCGGTAGGCGACGGTGGGTGCCTCGTCCCCCGGGATCGACGGCGCGCCGGCCTTCAGGATCAGCGCGCCCGGCGCAGGGTTCCACAGCACGCGGTCGAACGAGAAGTGCTCGCCGTTGCACAGAAGCCCGGTCTGCTCGCCCCCCCGCGAGGCCGTCTGCCGCTCGACGGAGAACTCGGCGCTCTCCCCCTCCGCCAGCGGCCGGACGCGCACGACGACGTCGATCGGGCATTTCGAGACCGGCGGCGGCCCGCCTTTGCCGCGCTTCCCGTCCTTCCCGTCCTTCCCGGAAGCGGAGGCTGCTCGCTCCCGGTTGGAAGGGGACCTCCGCCTGGACCCGGCGGCGGACTCCTCGTGCTCCGGGTCCGCTGTCGGGTTTGACAGCGGGACGGGCTCGAGGACTCCTACGTCCTCGACTTCCCGCACGACGACACCGTCGTCGGGGCCGGCGAAGGCGCCGGGGTGGACCCCGTATACTGGTGCGACCTCGTCGGTGCCCAGGCCTTCTTCGGCTTCTTGGATGCCGCAGTCGTACCCGAGGATGCGCTGCCCGTTGCGGGTGGCGACCTTCGAGAACGCGCCCGACGACAGGACGGCCCACGTCTCGCCTTCTACGTCGCGGAGGGCGGCCACGCGCACCTTGTCGCCTTCCTTCAGCGGGTAGCAGCCGGGGGCCTCCTTCCCGCCCATCTCCGGGGTGATGTACGACGGGCGCCGCACGTCGTACACGCCCTGCGGCTCTATTTTTTCGACGACCGGGTACTGGCTCTCCCCGGCGGAGCCGACCGCGATCAGCGGGACGCCGTTTGGCACCGAAGTGACGGTGCCGATGCGCCAGAGCTGGTCGGTTGCGGACAGCTTGACCCGCACGGGGTCGCGGGGCTTGAGGAAGTTGCTCGCCCGCGCCTGCGCGAGGCTTTGCAGCCGCGGGGACGCGACGCCGGACGCGACTTCCGCGAGCGACAGCGCGGTCTTGCCGAAGCGGGTGCCGCCGAGTGTCTCCTTCTCCAGCGACTGCAGCGGCGAGTCGATCGAGTCGAAGAAGACTAGTGGCTTCTTCTCCCCGACCGCACCGTGGAACCGGGTGAAGCTCACGTCGGAGTCACCGCCGGACCGCAACCCCCCCCCGGCCGCTGCCGCCCCAAGCAGCTGGCTGTCTCCCCCGCCTTCCAACTGCGACGATTGGTGTCTAGCTGCGCCTTCGGGTCCCAGAGCCGAGGCGGTTGCCGACCAGCGCGCGCTGTCGCGCGCCATCCCGGATGTGACTTGCTCGGGGATGAGGGCCTCCGCCGGGGCGAGCAACGACGGCTCGCCGGTCTGCGGCCGCGAGCGGAGCGACACCTTCTGCAGCTCTTCGAACTCGCGCGACCACGACGCGGCTTTGTCGGCCGGGGCGCGGTACCGCGCGGCGTCCTTCTTGAACGGGAGCAGGTGCGCGACGCCCCAGAGGCTGACCTCCGGCGAGAGGATCTCCTGCGTGAGGAACGACCCCGTGCGGGCCCTCCGGGCGGCCGCGAGGATGTCGACGCACCGCTGGGCGTTGAGCCCGGGCGCGTTCAACGCGTGGTGCTTCAACCGGAGCACCAGCGACGGCTCCGCGGATTCGGGGGCGAACTTTAACACGATGATCTCGCTTTCGGTCTTGCTCTTGACCACGGTCTGGGTGGCGACGAAGGCCAAGGACTCGAGCTTCGCCGCCCTGTGCACCTTGCCGGAGAGGTCGGTCAGGAGGATGAACCCGGGGGTCACGACCAACACCCGCTCGCTCTTGTTGCCGGTCGGCAGCGGGCTCTGCGCCTCCCTCTCGACGACCCTCCACAGGTACGCCTTGTCGTGTTGCCAATCGGGCTGCCTGTCGGCGGGAATGGCCACGGGCTCCAAGGCCCCGGTGCCCTCCACGTACACGACGAGCCTCCCGCGCGCATCGCGGGCCGGCCCGCTCCTCCCCGGCGCTGCAAACTGCTCAGGCGGCGGAGCCGCCGATGCGGCATACACCGACGTGTGCGATGAGTTGGCTGACTCGGCTCCTGGGGACGCTGCCATGTCCAACCAGCACACCGGGGGGCGTCCGCTTGCTTTTTGCTTCGTAGAACTGTGCCACTTGGGGTTCTCGCTGCTTTCTTTTGCGGCGGAACCCTTCGTCTCTCTCTAAGGAAAGCGGGCTGAAGCCGGACGACAAAAAAAAAAGGGGGGGTAGGGAACACCCTTGCCCGGTCAGGCGTGCCTCTCGCCGCACACGCGAACCCCGCCCGCCAGCCCGTCAGATAGCGGGTGCTCGCTTTGCGCCCAGGTTAGTTTGCATACGACGCCGTGGTCGCGTCGGTTGGACCCCTCGCCTCCACGTTACCGCCCTTTCGCTGTTGTTGTTTTATTCCGGTTTCGTGGTGGCTTGTTTTTCGAACGCGCACGAGCCGTTCCACGCTGTTTCCGAGAAGATGTACGGCGAACACTTCGCGTGGCAAAATGGTGAATGAACAGTGTGTGGGGTGTGCATCACGTCGCGACAGTTCGACGCGTGCCAAGTGTGTCTCGAACTATGAGTCTCGACCAACCAGCGTTCGCGACCAGTGCGTCATGACCATGAAGGGCAAGGCTGCGACCGGTACACTTGACCGTCCACAACAACCTTTTTGAAATGATACTACGACTGAACGATCTCAAGTTCGTAAACTCACCTCATCAGAGTCGTGCTCCTCTTCTTTATCTTCGCCGCCATCGTCATCAAACTTGTCCGCTGGCAGTGCTTGGATGAGTGCTTGTTCTAAAAGCCTCACCACGTCCCCGTTCCTTCGGATACATAGCTGCGTAGCCTACCCCTGCGGTGTGGTCCGCGTTGCTCGTTTGCTCTTCCTCGGACTGGGCTGTACTGGATACCCCATCGACAGCAGTGACTGGGCAACGAGGCCACGAGGCTCCGAACAGGGCAAGCTTGTTGAATCTCTGTTCCCCTTGTTATGCCACGACAAACGTGTCGACACCACTTTAAAACTGCGTCTCAAGACGGAAAGCGATCGACTTCATACTACATGCCACAGCATTCGTACACCGCAACACTCGCACACGAAACGTTGAGCTGATACCTCGCAAGATACGCATTCACGTGCAGCCCGCTCAACGGGTGCTAGGTCTCAGCCGCAGCTCCCTTCGCCCTCGGTAGTTCACACGGTCAAAAACGATGAACGTCAATATCAGGAGAAGAACAGTTTTCCCCTATTCCACTGCAGAGAGACGGAAATATATGTTGAAGGGTTTCGGAAGAGGAAAGTAAAAGGGAGGAGGAGAGGAGAGCAGGAAACGAACAGAGAGATGGTGTGAGCATCGTTACTTTCTTTTTTTTTGAGCACAGCTGTGGGAAGGCACACCTCCCTAAACGGGCGCCCCGCCGTATCCAGTGTGCAGTGAGCCTGTCCGTCGCTATCTCTTGAAACTGCATCGAAGTGCCTGCCGCTGTTTATCACAGTGAATCACGGTCCGCCACGGTCTATCAGGTCCATCCCTAGTCCCTGGAGCCTGCATCGAATTGCCCGGTGCTGTATTCTTCGGTCTATCAAGAGGGGATGGACCGGCTCAGGGTGCACGGATCACTCCGGAAGGTATTCACGGTCACCTCACCCTGAGTTCGGCTAGCACAGTGGGTACTGGGGGCGGTCAGGAAGCCCGAGGGTGCTGCACCTGGGTGGGACAAGTTGCCACCATAGCCGCGCCAGGGTTTATTTTTCCGCCATACGCACACGTGCCCACTCTACGGCGTGAAAGCGAGACACGGTGTGGTGTGCCTTTCGTCGGTGTGCTCGTCTTTCGTCGGAAGAGACCTGTCGAAAACAAGAAGAGGAAGAAAAAAAAGGGACGCAAAAAAAAAAAAAAATAGAACAAACAGAGAACTCCTCCCGCCCCGTCCCGACGGACAGCGAAAGAGGGTAGTAGGATGCACAAAAAGCGAATGCTTCTGTTCTTCCTGCGTTCGTTGTCTCACCACTGAGGCAGGGCGTGTTCTTGCTTTCGTCTCGAAGGTTGGCTCGACCGGGCAGTACGTGGACCCCTGCCGGCTGGCCTTCCCCTGCAATGCAGGAGGTGCTACGTAGGCCATGTCGTGCCCTGTCGCTTGCACACAACTGAAGCGCAAGTACTCCGGTGCTGGTGGACTTGTCCACATTCCGCTTCCCGCACTGGAAGAACTTTCGAAGCATCACCAGTCTACTCATTTCTGATAGACCGTGACGCGGGGTGCGGTGTGCGGACTAGATGGTAGAACCTGCAGCGAATGTGATGTATTGCTCGGGGAATCTCTCTTTTCTCACGGTCTTGCCCGTGCGCAAAGTTCCCGAAGGAGGGGTCAGAGAGGGTAGTTGGGGGGGTAAACACAATGCGTCTTCTGACTGTTAGTACCAAACTTTGAATTTTTTCTTCCTAATTTCTTTGCGGATTTCTTTTTTCGGAGAACTAGACCCGATGAACGTAGTTAAGCGCCAACAGTGACAAGAGATGAAAGCAGGTATGAAAGCACCATGGAGCGGGGAGTGCACGTGTGCGTAGGACCGAAGAGGAGTTCCAGCGCAGCCACCAGGGCTATTTGCGGTCTTCCAAGTACGCACGAGGACCTCTGCAAAGAGGCTTGTATGACGACTCGAATTGTATTGCGAATGGAGGCTCGGTAGATCCAGAGGCTTCGCGTTGTTGTGTGTGCTGTGTGTCTTTCCGTTCTGGGTGGCTGACATGTGAAGCGCGTACCATTCCTCCGTCCGCATCCGTGTGCAATCCGTCTGTAACCTGGCCTCTCGCTCTGCAACCCACCACAACCCGCCAGCACAACGCCACGAGTAGTTCCCTTTCCACTACTGATGCGAAACGCAAAGGGGGGATGGCTGTATACGCGGGTTCTCCACGAGACTGGAGGTAGGATTGCCCCATGTTGCGTGGGTGCGCTTTCGGTGCTGGTTTTCGGTCGGGTCAACCGATCAACCTCCGGAACACAAGCTGTGCAGCACAGTCCGGCGGAAGCCGTGAACGGACTGGCAGATGAGTAGCGGGCGTCACATAAGGAAGTGTGCCAGGCGCACACACACACACACACGAAGCAGAATGCTGCCATCACAGATTGGAGAAGGGACCGAAAAGGCCCCACGGAAGTGCAGCTGTTCGTGCTGAAACTACCGCGTTTGCCATACACAGACAGCGATGGGTGTCCGCCAGCCATCTCGTCCTTGCGGTTGCGGCCACCTCATGGAGCTTGCGCAGGGCTTCTGGTCGTTGTCACATATGGGTACGAACTCGTTCTTGTGACCTTTCACTGCGGCTTCCACTTCCATGGTGCAGTTCTCGGGTACAGAAACAGGTGTGAAGTGAACACTCGCCACGTGCGAGGTTACCTGGAGGGGCAATGCCACGTGGACGTACTGACGCCGGGCCGGAATGAATTGGGGAAGACGGCAAGAAGGAACGGACAAAGAAGAAGAAACAGAAGAAGAGGGAAAGGGTCATCACGAAGAAGAGTACGGGGGGGTGGGGGTAGGGTGGGAGCCAGTGATGCCAGTTTCAGACTACTTCGGAGCCAAGATGCGCTATGGCAGGGAGCCCACGGTTTACAATTTGAGTCGGCATGCATCAGGATCAGACGCTTGACATCACTGGACCGATGGCCCTCGTCGCCCAAAACACTGAACACTAGCAACGGCGTTCGAAGTGGCCTCCCGCATTCGTTGTGGGCTGCAAGCTTCGTCGATTGCAGGCAACACAAAGTGATCGGTTAGCAGCTTTCGCCAAACTGAATGGCAGCCTGTCGACGAGGTACATCAGAAACGACGACATAAATGAAAACGAAGCGAGAAAGAGACAGGAGGGAGAGAGGTACAATAAAACACGAACGCTTATTCATCAAGTTTGGCGGTTGTTTGTGGTGCGAGTGTGTGTGTTCTCCTGACACGGAGGCTTGTCCAGCTGAGTGCGTGCGTGGGGGCGCGTTATTCGGGCTTGCATGCGTATGGTGCGGTTATTGTGCCGGTGCTTCGTTATCGTCCAGTCGCCATTTTTGCTGTGACTTCTTCGTTTAGGCGTTGTGACTGAACTGCCGACACAGCGCAGCTCCGGGGGTTCGGTAATCTATTTCTCGTTGACCTTCGAACCAGCGAGTATATGATTGCGCGTGGCATCGCTCTCTCTTCGGTCAAGAACTCAGACCAATGTAATGTTGTGTTCAGCTCACGCTGTGTACCTGTGCCAGCGCGTGTAACCAGCACGTACCCGTGCCCTCTTCCGAGAGATTGCGTACGTAGACCGAGGGATACAGACAAATGCTACTGCACAGTAGCTATGGAAGGCAAAGACTGTGGTCGAGGTACGCTTCGTTTATCACACTACCTCACTCGAGGTGACGATACCATCCCGGTACGGTGGTACACAGCTCCTGCTCAAACATTACTGCGGTATGGCCCCAATTCAGGGCAGCCATATACATATCTTTTTGTTGCAGCTCACGCAGCCTCGTTGGGCCGAATTATGCGCCAAGGGCCGGTAAGGAGGGGGATGGGTTGGGGGCCAGAAAAGGTAGGGGGTGCGTGTGCAAAGCCTCCACGGTGTGACGAGACCCTGTGACGGTTCGGATACGTGCGCCTGCAGCACAGCAGGGGGCGATTCGACTTGGGCACAACTGCTCTAGCAACCTTCGTGCCAGCTGCAACACCACCACGTGTGGTTGGAACAATTGTGCTGCGGATGCTAAACCGCTTTTTGGGCAGTTTTTTCGTGGTGGCATCTTTCGTGAAGGGCGATGTCGCCACAGCGGAACCCTTCCAGCGGGCCACGAACAGCGGCACTACGCGGGTCCTTTCGATCGCAAGCTCCGTGAGACGATTTCTCAGCAAAGACGTGGAATAGCAGACAGGGACCCTTCGTGCGACTTACGTCTCATGTCGGTGCTGCGTTCAGAACCGTGGCCAGGTCGCACCGTCAGTGCAACCCTGCAAGAAAAGAGCTCCGCTCTAATGCAAGGGGTGGTGGCGCTCGGACCCTCGTCGCGGTCGTAACAAATCTGCGCGCATGAATATTGTGTCGTATCGCAAAGGTCGGACCCGTAATGAACCCCCCTCACAGGGGCCCACCACCGGTTGAATGAAGACTCGGTTCATTTTCGGGCACGGTAGCGGGACAGGGGGGCCCGCTGTGTGGACGGACGGAGGGAATTCGGAAGTGTAATACTAGCAGGTTCATCCATCGCAGAGAGAACGGAACGCGTTGAGAAAACGGGAGGACGGACAGCCAACTTGCCCGCTTTCCCCAGCAAGGTCCCCGGGCTGATGTTGCGTTGGTGGTTTTGTCCTTTTGACAGAGTAACTCGGGCATCTCGTCACCATCCAGCTACGGTTTGGACTCGTCGAAATGACAAGCTTCTGTTTCCTCTCTCTCGAGCCGGTAGACTCGGGTTGTTCTCAGATCTTGACGGGATACTCGCACTCGGAGCATTCTCTGCAAACAGGACAAACCAAACCGATGCAGGGAGCCCATACAAAAGACACCTGCGACCAAGAGATCACTAGCTTGCTACGCAGGCAGACAGAATGGGCCAGATCTGTTCAAAAACAAGAAGCCAATGCCACGCCATGGAGCCTCGCCGTCCCCTTCAAAATTGGCTACGAGCACACACTGTTGGTGCCACAATGTTGTAAACACCAGCACCACAAAGGTGGGCACGGAGACACCCGACAGAAAAAGATCGGGTACGATGCCTGTGAGGAAATTGGCTGTTCAGCCGAACACTGCCCCTCATACATGTTTGCTGAATTCTTCGAAGAAGAGGCTGTTCTTCGAAGAAAAGAGAGGGCAAGGGTTTGACGGGGTCCAAACCCTACTACGGTTTAAGGCCTTTTTTAAACGACGACCAACGGTGCGCCCAGAGCCGGTTGTGGATGAGACTGTTTCGGGAGGCAACAATGCGGGCAAATAACGTGGTGGGAGATCGGTGATTGCGTTCTGAGGAAGTTCTGCCAGAAAATAGAAAAAAAGGGGGGAGTGTACGGACGGATATTGTCAGTTAAGACAACGGAGGGCACGCGGGGAAACAGGAAAATGGAAGTCGGAACTAGAAAACTTGCAGAGCAAAAAAAGGGGGGGGTTAAACCGCCTCACGACTTTCTGCATGACTCGAAGGGCTCGTTTACTTTTTCTTCTTTGGTTGATTATAACCTCTTACAGCTTACGTGATTTCTTTCAGTATTTAGACTGTTTCTTGTTGTTTTTTTCGTATGTATAATTTATTTTTCCGCGAGCACCCACAAATTCTTTCTTCGTTGGTTTCTTTTCCACGGGTTGGTATCCCTCTCCACAGAAGTCAAAAGCAGAACAGCCCCCATGGTGCGCTCGCAGCTGGACATCCTTCGACGGTGCTGACGCTCAGGGGTGGGACGTGGGGGTGCTGAAGTAGAAGAGGAGTACTGAACAGTAGTGGTATATCGCAGGGGCAGGAAGGGTGGCTGCGGGTGTTTGTAGAACGTGTTGGAATAGGGCTCCACGGTGGGTACGTAAGGGCAACTTGTTTCTACGTTTTGCCGGTTGTGTCCTGCCGTGCACGTCTAACAGCCGCACTAACGTCTGTAGCTGAGAAAGCACCGAAGGCCGAAGGCCCCCTTTTTCGCCAAGTCGCAAACCAAAATGGGGAGGACGGGAGGTACCGTAGGGGGGATCGTGCAAAACTACTGGCAGGCCGCCGGTGTAGTCGGCAAAGTCGACCATGAGTGCGTGGCAACGCGCTACTACTTACGAAGCGAAGCTGGCAACATACTGAAAGAAGAGAGTGTCAGGACATCCCGCTCCTTCCCACCGCTATGAAGCGGCTCGGTGAGCTGATGGGAGGTTCAGAAATGCAAAATGGTGTCGGACGCTTCGTTTTACAGAAGACTTTCAAGCCGACGCCCGTTATTGGAGCGTCGCAATTCGCAACTGGCGGCCACCTCGAGGATTTCCTACAAAGGCAGGTGTTTGTTCAAGAAAAGAATCTTGCTGTCCCGGAAGGCTTCCGCGGCGACGCGCGTCTTCGCTCCCCGCAAGACTGGGGTTCTGCCCCGAAAAGAGCATAGGTGCCTGTTCCTGAAGGCTGGCTTCGGCTTCTTCTAATTTCCGTGCTGGATTCAAAGCGCGCAAACTTGTACGTTGAGTGTCTGGACGTAGGGCGTCCACCGCTAAACCCAAAAGCGTCACGTGCACAGTTGTAGGACATCGTAAAGGTAAAGCAACAGGTAGTACTACGTACGGGCGTGCTCGTATCGCAAGACTTCGCAAACCGGCGTCGTCGTTGTTGCGTTAGCGGGGAGTCATTTGCATACAAATGAGTACCTACTACTATGCCAGCTTATAGCTACGTGACGTGGGGTCCTTCTTTTCCGCGGCAACCCTTGTCGGTTGCAACTGATACTGTGAGCTTCTGACAAAAGTTCGTAATCCGATAAGGAATCGGACTATTCGCCTTCCCGTTTGCGCCGACAGGCACGCGGAGGACACGAGTAGCCGGGAAGAGCCGGCGGGAGGACGCGATCGTCGTGCGAGCCGTGGAGGGCGCAGTGGCCGAGAGCCAAACCGTCGCCGCGCCGTCAGCCCGAGGTACGGTACACCCGCGGGCCAACGCGTACTCAGCGGGAACGCCTGGCCCCTCACGGGAACTCCCTGTTGGAGGGGTCCCGCTACATACCGGCACAGCGGAGTACAAACTACCGATGATCAGATCAGCTTGACGTTTAACCCGAGCGGAAGCAGAGCTGCGAGTTTTTCTGGGCTTCTCTTTCGAACATGCCGTCTCAATGCATGGAATTAGGGTGAACCAAGTTCGTCGCCTCGGGCTTTTTCGGGCGCCTGTCGGCGATGTAGCTTGCCATGCAGCCGCCTTCCTCATCCTTGTAAGCAGCAGGGATGTTGCTGATGACTGTGTCAATGGTCGGTCTTCTGTATTGGTCAACTTCGAGCATCAGCGTGATCAGACTCCTAGCCCACCTGGGTGCTTTGTGCACAGAGTACGAGCATGCAGAAGCGGCTTGTGGAGAGGTGAAGGCAACGGTACCCGTTGACATCTCGTACAACAAGCAGCCAAACGCCCACACATCGATAGGAAGGGAATGGGGCATCGCGTCAACCTGCTCGGGTGCCATGTAACTTGGCATGTTACGAGGCCCTCGAAGGATGGTGTGTGTGAAATTCGCGTCTCCACGAGGTGTTTCCTTCAGCTGCTTGGCGAGGCCGAGATCTCCCAGTTTGATGGACCCACCCGACGTCAAGAACACGTTATCCGGCTTGATATCACGGTGCATGATCGACCGGTGGTGCAGGTACCGCAGAGCATCGGCGGTTTGCGAGAACCAGCGCAAGCACTGGTCCTCCGGAATGCATCCTCCTTGCGGGCTTCTGCCTTTGTACTTGTGAATCGCTCGTCTCAAGTCACCACCGTCAGCGAACTCTGTGATGATGACCAACGCGCCTGCCCTGTCGCCGAACATTTCAATGAACCGAATGATGTGCGGGTGCTTGACCTTCTTGAGTAGTTCCGCCTCTTTCCGAACGTCTTCCATGTCCACGATGCCGGTATGCATCTTCGGCTTCTTCATGATGAGCGCAAGGTTGTCGGCACGTCTCTTGACCAGGAAGACGACACCGTACGCCCCTTCGCCGAGCTTCTCCCTGGTGGAATAAGCATCCTCCGGGTGCGAGTATCTCGGCGCGGCAACGGCTTTGTCGTCGGAAGCGTCCTTCGGCTTTGCCTTCGAGACCCTGCCCTGGAAGTACGCGTAGAACTCTTTGAAGGAAATGAACCCCGTCTTGCTCTGGTCGATCTCGCGGAAGGTCGAGTTCGCAGCGTCGGGTGGAACGCCGAGCTCTCTCTGCAGCTCTTTGCTGTTGATGAGAGCGGACCCGAACTCAGCCGGCTGGATGAATCCGTCACGCGCCGTGTCGATGGCGTTGAACAAGTGCGTGACCTTCAGGAAAAGGGCGAAGTCCGAGAGGGCGACGTACCCCTTTGCGTATCCGCCCAGGAGCTTGTAGAGGACTGCGCTTTGGTGCGAGGGCCAGCCGAGCTCGATTTGCGACTCGCGGTCGCTAGCCAGCGCTGAAGTGAGCTCGTGGAGGGTCACCTTGCCGGTAGGGCATCTCTGCTGGAGGTAGTGCAGGAGCTTGTGCGAGGCCTGAGCCTCAGTGGGATCGGGCGACTTCCGCGCGTTGTCCCTCTCCCTGTGCTTGGGGTCGCCGCGGGTGTCCGAAGTCGGGTCGTGGTGCTTGTTCTTCTCCCGCTTCTCCTTTTCGTGCTTCTTCTGTGCCAAGCACCAGCGGACGAACTCCCCCAGCTTCGCCCACCCCGCGCCTTTCTGGTCCATCTGCCTGATCAGCGACTGCGAAAGCTCGGGGCTGATCCTCAAGTACTGCTTCACCACCTCGTTCTTTGACAGCGCTTTTTCCAAGTCCCACGCGCCGATCATCCCCACGTTTCTGGTGTCGATGCCGGCGTAGACTCTCCGCAAATAGACGAATGACGCCACGCCATTCTCGGTCACCATCGACGAGCCTCCAGCGGTGGCTACGCAGTTGAACAGCTCTTCGACGCTCGAAAAGTGCAACTTCAGCGTACTTCCCAGGAGGAACTTCTTCAGGATCACCCCGTTGCTCTTCTGCGCGGCTTTGGTGAACTGCTCGAGGTTCAACTGCAGCGCGGTGGAGGGGAGCCCTGCGGAGGCGACCATTATTTTCCAGGTGGTCGGCGTAGGCTGGTTCTCCTCCTTCTCGGATAGAACCACCAACGGCGCATCGTCGACCCAGCCTGACTTGTCCTTTCCTTTGACGACGTAGGCCCACGCTTGATGCGGGTCGTTGGGCGCCTTTCCCTTGTGCGGCTTTTGGGAAGCGAACCAGCCAACGCCTCGACTGACGTCTGCCGCACTTCCGATCAGCCAGAAGCCACCGGGGTCGGTGTAGACCCGCATGTCCCCGTTCTTCCAGACGGGGAAGCCTTGCTCGGTGGAGCCGCTGAGAGTGTACTTGCCGTTGCAGCTGGTGTGTCCGGGGGGTTCCGCTCTGATGGACAGCTCAGACGGGAACTCGGAGCTGGGGGGGTTCCTCGGCGCGCCGCCATTGCTCGTTGGGTTGTGAAGCGCTGGGGGCTGCGAGCTGGCGTTGCTCCTGGGGTTTTGGAGGTGGTCAGTCATGTTGTGTGCGTGGGGTGCGCTGACTTCTTGCGGTCGCGAGCTTGCTTCCTGGGGTGTGTTCTTGCTGGGGACCGGGGCTAAGTTGTGGTTTCGGTGTTCGTTCAACCCGTCGCCTGACTTCACGTCGATTACAAATTCTGGTTTCTTGCCGGGATGGCGCCCTCCCATATGACGTTGGCGCGGCCAAAGCGCTGAAAACTAAAAGAGGGGGCAGGGTGGTGCGGTGGTACAAGGTGTCGAAAAAAAGGAAAGGTGGGAGAGGGGGGTTATACGTATTCCTTTGGTTGCCTCTTCTCTTCCACCCCCTTTTCTCTGGATTCTCCTATTTCGTGTTTCTGAAATGAGATTTTGGACGGTGTTCCTCTCTCAAGCTATATCCCACAGCCAAACGGTAGTGGCGCGACGTCAGCCTTCGCCCCCGGAGAACAAAACAGCCATTGATCCTCACCTACGACGCAAGTTCAAAAGTAGCCGGAGCCACCTTTTAAACCGTTTCAAGTTTTTCCGTGATAGATCGGCTCGCTCAGCCAAGGCAACCCGGCTTCTCTCCTCCACCAAGAAACTGGCACTGGGAAGGAAATCTATAATACTATGATCTGGCAAGCGGATACGCTGCCTCCCTTTGCGATGTGCAACTTGCGTTTTGCCTCGGCTCGTAAACTTGTGGCGGACGCGTGCGGCTTCGTTTGTAGGGTGCTTCGTAGCATTGAAGCGCCGACGAAAGCCCTTCGAATCTCATGGGCGAGCCTGTCCCGACCTTCGAGCTACGACCAGGCGTCTTGTGCAGTCTCTCTTGCACTCGGTACGGTTCATCCAACCAGAAAGCAGTCTGTGTCGGGAGCTGCACGACGCGGAAGAAAGAACGAAACATATTTATGAGCTCTTGCTCTCTTGCTTAATTGATTGCGTGAGGTCAACGACACGCGCATCCGGCGGCAAGGTGAGAGATAGGCAAGTCAAGCGATACAAGTCCAACTGAATTGGATCGGGCCACCGAAAAGGCTATGTTCAAGCACACCGAACTGCGTAACGTTGGCTGGTTCCGCAGCTTGCGCCGAGTATGATGTGCTGTCGAACGTCTTGTCCAAGCTGCAACGAGTGTCGCGGCAGGACAATTAAGCCCAGGGGAGAAATGACGTTCGATCAGCTGGCGACATTATTGTTTCTTCTTCTTGCCCCAGTTTGCCATGACGGCGGCGGTACTCGTCAGGCTCAGCTGTTGCGGGCCTTTGCTCACCTTCGGCGATGCCTTCTTTGCAGCAGGCTTCTTCTTCTTCGCCGGCTCGTCTTCCGACGCGCTGTCGTCCACCTCAGCAGCGGTCCGTTTACGCCGCGTAGTTGCCTTGGGACTGGCCTTGGCGCGTTTCGCTGCGGGCTTCTTCCGTGCGGCTTTCTTCACCGCAGGCAAAGGTTGAAGGGCATCGACGTCCAATGAATTGGACTGCTCCGATATCTCATCCGGTGTTGCATTCGCCCTCTGAGGTGCCAACGCAGACGCAGGAGGCGCAGGCATGTCGTCTGGGTCCTCGTCCATGTCTTCTAACTTGATTTTGGACGAGGTCCCCTGAGTGTCCACTGCTGGTCCACGTTGGCCTGCGTCTGGCGGTGGCACGGCAAAGTCATCGAGCTCTTCTTCCTTGATCATCGAGTCACGCTTGAAAAGCGAAGAGGCAGATGATTTGCCTGCTTGTGACTCTTCTCTTCGGGAAACACCCGGCGCTGCCACCGATTGATTTGCTTTCTGCCAGTCGTTTTCGACCGACTGACGAATCCCGTTGGCCAACTTCTTTACGAGATCCGGCGTAACGTCGACGCGTGACCGTACGTCTTTCCATATACCCCTCTGTGCCCGCTGCACGTAGGCATCGACGAACGTATTGATAGCGTTGGTCTCCGCCTTTTCTATGAAGGAAAGCGTGGCGTCGGTCAGGTGATGCTCCGAGAGGAGTCCAAGGTGCTTCTTCTGCCGGATGTATCCATGAACTTCACGTGCAATCTTGTCCGCCATGCTGCCTGGAGCAGTGGCCATCGCACCAGGAGTGCTGTCTTCTTCACCGTCGATGAGGTCAGATTGCATTCCACTAGAGGCCGCAGGAGTTCTCTTCTTGGGGGTCTTTTGCGCAATGAGCAGGTGGTGCGGATTCGCCACTCGGTGGATGAACTTCGAGCCGAACGTAACAGGGTTTACGGTCGGAAAGTCCGGTGAATAGTCTACTCGGATCCGTACGATGGGTATCTTCAGATCACGGTTCCGCTGCAGCACGGCATCCGGAATTTTTGACACCTTCTCCTGCGCTCGCACGATCATCTCTTCTACCTTTTCAGAGAGGTACTCGGAAACATCCTCAGCGCTTTTCTGCAAACCTTCCTGTGTTTCAGTGTTTGCTTAGAGATCCCTGGGGTTTGCAGATCTTGACCGGATATAGGGGATGGTTTTGGGGGGTGTGTTCTGGACGTTTACGTGTCGTTTTGGTGCTGCCTTCGCAGGTTTTCGGGGCTCGGGACGAGCTGACACTCGACACACCTTTGCAACTTTGTCCGAAGAACCTGCTTGTATCACGCGGGTACGCGCTTTCCAATCAGTCAAAAACTCAAGAGACAGTGTTGTCAGGCAGTTATGTGGGCCACTCTTAACCAGTGTGGGTCACTTACAACTTCGGCCACGCCCTCCAAACAATCCTACCTAGGCCCAAGCCTGCTGCAGAGGCATACGCCTCTTCTGGCTTCCGGAGTTACAACAGCAAACTCCTCCGGACACATGGCGCAGGCCGGACCTCAGCCTCAGCAGTTTTGCAGCACCTTTGGCGCACGGTTGTAAATACTACCCCCGCCTATCTTTGCTTTGAACACCGTTTTTGACATATCAGCCATTCTCCTGGCGACCGTTCAGAGGTGACCTCCCTATTGCAGCGCATACATCCATGCGATCGAAGATGGAACTGTGCACAGAAATTCCCATTCCACTTCCTCTTGCTTCTCTGCCAGGCTTACAACACGCAGAATCTCATCTTCCTGAGCAATATAAAGAGCCTAAACCAACAGGGTCGACACAGGGGAAAGGTGGTGCAGCCCATACACCCATCCCCGCCTCTTATTTGGTCAAACAAAGATTATTTTAATCCGGATGCCTGAGAACTCTGTTCCCGGGGTCTGATCGCCTTTGTTACCACACCGGTAACAATTGGCACCCTCGGCGTGCACGGTGTCGCATGAGGGATAGAACACACAAGTTGTTCTTTCATCAGCTTTCGCCTCCTCCGTGGGCCACTCAACCACGGCCACGTCCTTCCATTTCACAGTAGAAAGATCAATGTCGTCACGATGAACGGCGTTTGTGCGCACTTCCTTCAAACCTGTTTTGTTCATCTAACGGGAGTGAGGATAGTACGCTGCCATCGATCTGTTTCTGTTCTTGACAAATTGCATTTGTTAGACACAAAACTGGCGACCCCTCGATGGCAAAACACGAAAATGCAGCCCCTGCTGCGTTTGAAGGACTGAAAGGTGTGCTGGACCTACTGGACCTACTATCCAGGCTATCATCCTATATATTAGGTCCACTGGTTTTGGAGATAAAACTAAGGTCATAGATTTCTGGTGGCGAGTAAACATTTAAGGGGTGAAGTTCGACCTATCCACCCTGCTGTGAGTGCATGGGTGCCTTGTTCTGCGATTTAAGCTGCCAGCTACGAAAAGGGAACGCGAAACTACTATAATATTATATTGAGTGAAATGTCGTACATGTCCGACATAGTTTCAAAGGTTGTCGTACGTGTCCGACATAGTTACAAAAGTTGTCTTATATGTCCGCCATAGTTTTGCGACTACATGTCCGACATAGTTTCATTAGTTGTCATATGTCCGACATAGTTACAAAAGTTGTCTTATATGTCCAACACAGTTTCAAAAGTTGTCGTAGGTGTCCGACATAATTTCAAAGTTGTCTTGCATGTTTGACAAAGTTTCAGAAGTTATCTTACATGTCCGACATAGTTTCTGAGCATGCTCGACGTAGTTTCATTGGTTGTCTTAGTATGTCCGAAATAGTTTCAGATGTTGTCTTACACGTCCACGGCATAGTTCTCGGAGAACAGCGTATTCTCGTCCGCCACTATTTCATTTGCAGCCGCCTTGCTTCGCCCGACGCAGCGTCAGGATTCGAGCTGTTCGAGAAGAACAGCTCGAATCCTGGCGGTCATCGTTGAAGGTTCTTCAGAACATCAATGAGGTTGAAGAATGGGGGTGATTACCAGGCCTTTTCGCGCAGGCTCTGGGGGTGACGCCTCACTTGACTGGTTGTGTCTCTAAACGAGGGGTCGCGGACCGTGGAAAAATGAGGACACGTCACCAAAACGAGTAAAAACGATGAGGGGTGGAAATCGCTTTTCGGCATCGGCATCCGAGCATTAGGAGACGGGGAAAACTGATTCAGCTTTACTAGACACTGGGTGATTTCTGTCTGAGGGGGTCAACGTGGTTTCGGTTCCGCATCTACGACTGCATGGCCAACTGTACGACAGAGCGATGATTCTGCTTGATACCCTGCAGCAGGCGAGTGGGTCTCGTCGTCACCAACCAGTACTGCCCCTGGTCATTAAGGAGAGGGATGGATGTGACCGTGCGTCCTGGTGGCACTGTGTTCGTCAGCTTCCCACTGAACGTTCCCCCTTGTACCAATCTTGCATGTGAAGACGGCGAGTTGAACCTTGAACGCGCACGCCATCAGCAGCAGAGTCATGGCATCCGGGGGTGTGCCAACCCTATTCTGAACTATCGCTTCCGCCCATCTGCCTTTCAAATCTTTGCACAATATCCGCACTCAGGGGCTGCGCGAATAGATTCTGCTGCAAGAGGGCATGGGGGTTAGCTTTCTCTCGGAACTGAAAGAAATACCAAAAGTTAGCTGCTGTTAAGCAGCTGTATATTATTATCTACGTGCAAAAAATTTTAGGCATTCGTTTTTCCCGTTGACAAGTTGTGTATTCTATAAATTAGAAAACTAGTGGATTTGGATAAACCCCCCCCCCCCCCCCCTCGCACACGGTACCCTTTTACTAGTAAATTTACTAGTAAAAATTTTTACTAGTAAAATTTACACTTTTACTAGTAAAATTTACAAGTGCACTAGTAAATTTTACTAGTGCACTTGTAAATTTTACTAGTGCACTAGTAAAAATTACAAGTGAATTCAGGTGTTTTTCAATCCAAAACAATGATTTATAGGGGGTTTTGCGTGAAAAATTGCGAGATCGAAAACTGGGGAGGTGTGGTCGATGTGCACTACCCCTCGGACTGAGTTGGGCAGGGTTGTTGGGAGCCTTGATGGGAATCATCTCCCCTGAGACAGCCGCGCCGTTGAAAAAGGATGAGAGGAGCAGCGCGCACCCAACTGGAACTGTACGCACTGTCCAGCCCCTTTCCCCTGAGACTTTTGTTGAGGAAAAGCGTCTACAAAATGAGAAGAAACGGAGGCAAGAGAGACGCTCTGTGAGTGGTGTCGTGCCAAATTCACAACAGTGGAACACACTCTACAATGGCGACGTGAGCGGGGAGCGGGGAACCCTGGGCAGAAGCGGCCACCTGACTGTTGCTACTACTTCCAGTCGGTCCGAGCTTGCCTGCCACTTCCCAACACGCTTCGGCACGGAGGCTTTGCCCAAGCAGGGATCTTGACATTGTTGTTGCCGCAGTAAGGAGTTCCACACAGCCCATCAATGAAACACTCGGGCTCGACCATAATAGTCAGTGTGAGGTTTCGTAAACATGAAAAAGCGGACGAGGCAGCAGGAAGAGTGCTGAACGGACGAAGCGTCTTTGACGTGGATCGGTCTACCATGATGCAGGCCTCCAATATGTATGCGCCCAAGATGCCGCCGGTGGAAGAGATCGGCAGGTTTGCACGGGGGACCCTCGAGCATCAGAGGAACCGCAGACTCCAAGAGCGACTAAACGCGCCCCAGAGCAGCATCAAGACGCTGCACCAACTCCGGAGGTCCAGCGGAGCAATGCGCTAGTGAGGCAATCGATTCTACAAAACGGCACAACGGAGATGTGGTTTAGGAGGGTGCAACGAAAAGGCCACCTCTCAACACATTCTGACAGCGGGCGACACAGCGCACCTTGGATGGTTTCAGCCGGAGGCGGACCAAAGGCCGGTGTTCGGGCATCCACCCGAATGCAGGCCCTGGACGCCTATGCGAAGGGAACCACGCGGTAATCCGGAGTGGGGCTCTACGCGTGCCAGCTGCCCGGGAGACAAGTGCGCTGAAAGGGCAACATGGGCCCTACAAGCATAGGAAGAAGGTGAGAACGCAAGCACGGCAGCGGCAGCAACACCCCAAGAATCAACGACAATAAAATGAAGCAGAAGGCACACTGCGTTCGTTCCCAACACCCCGACCCGACCAAGCAACCACCAAACCCCAAGAAGTACTAATCTCACAGCAACAGCCCAAACAACTTCCCCTAGCACCCTCGTGTGACAAGAATTCTCCAGTCCTCGAAACCCCCCGTGGAGGAAAGGAAATATGTTGGACCGAAAATATGTTGGACCGGACAAAAGTTGGACCGCGGACGACCAAGGCAACTGGACCATTTTGTCCGGTCCAACATATTTCCGTTTACCATGCAGGGTCAAAACCTTGTGTCTTTTTGGAAATGGCCAAAAAAAAATTTCCGGAAAAAAATTGGGTTTTCTTGAATTTAAAAATTTTGGAACAAAAACTGCGGCAATTTTTGAGGAAGTTGAGCAATTTTTTTTTTTTTCCAAAATTTTTTTTGGGGGCCACGGCTCCGCGGGAGCGTTTTAAAAAGACACAAGGTTTTGACCCTGCATGTTACGGTATTTGCCTTTCAGAGTTGACCGCCAGGCGCGTATCCACTTAGGCGGGGTTGGGTCGATGGGCATGAGGTAAAAAAATGTCCCTTGACAAATGGGTAGTCAGGCGCGAGAGATGCGTTGGGTTTCTTCTTGAGCGTACCAAGATCGTCGTTTATTGGCGGCTCATACTTTTTCCTTCAACCTCGAGCCACTTCGTTTGCACTCTGCATTTTTGCGTTTGCACTCTACCAAAGCAATGGGACAGACGGTGGACGCATCTTGGTCCACCTTCGGCACTGACCAACCGCAACCGGTCGCGATCAAACATCCTTCCACGCAAGGAAGATCTTGTGATTCCACCACAGGGCTATGGCGACCAATGGCTGGACCATGGCCAGGGTGCTTCGTTGCGAGTTGCTGGAGGGAACTCAGCGGGTTACGCAGCGCCGCGCACTGTTCGGGAACTCCTGGCCCCATGCGCGACTACGGAGTGGAGCGAGTGCTGGTCAGCCGCAAAACTGCACGAAGTACACAGAACCCCCCGAAAAAAGTTGGCCGGACAAAAGCTGGACCACCAGAGCCCAAAATAGGAGAGTTGGACCATTTTGTCCGGTCCAACTTATTTCCGTTTACGGTATTTGCCTTTCAGAGTTGACCGCACTGTTGCCCACGACTCAGTCCAAAAAATGGATGCCAAGCCTGTCCGGCATAAGACGCACGCAGGCAGAGATATTCGTAACCTCCTGGGCCAAACGCAAGATACCAGAGCGTCTTTTGCCGTGCAACTCTATTTCTGGTACCAGGACGTACCTGTGCACGACTCTGCTCTGAGAGGACAAGGACGCCTCCTCCCTCGCGGTCCGTCTCTTCCGATGTTATTGTCCTGCGCATCGAGCCACAGGGGGGTCGGGTTCGAGTGTTCACATTTGCCTTGGAGTGGGGGAAACCTGGATTGGCGCGGTCTGCCTACGCGCGGGGCTCTCAAGCACTGGGTTGTCACTTTGCTCTGCTCTCCCAGCCCCATTTTGACGAGTTAGGTGAAAAAGAAGCCGGTTCTTCTGAATGTGTGCTTCACTTGCCACAGTTTCTTCTTGTTTCACCCCAAAACACCTGCCAAAACACCTGAAATCACTTGTAAATTTTACTAGTGCACTTGTAAATTTTACAAGTGCACTTGTAAAATTTACTAGTGGCACTTGTAAACCATTTTCACTTGTAAAACCACTAGTAAATTTACTAGTGAAAGCCTTTACTACTGCACCGTGCATAATGTTAAATAGCTCGTATTATCAAATTGCTCGTATTATTAAATATAGCGTGTATTATTAAGTACGTGCGCTCGGCTGTAAGGCCGGCGCGTGGCGAGACTGGAGGCAGCAGTTAAAGTTCGGGGAACAGCAAAGTTCGGGCGAAGCTAAGTTCGGGCGAAACAAAGTTCGGGCGAAGCTAAGTTCGGGTGAGCAAAGTTCTGGTGAAACAAAGTTCGGGTGAAGCTAAGTTTGGGCGAAACGAAGTCCGGGTGAAGCTAAGTTCTGGGTGAAGCAAAGTTCGGGTGAACCAAAGTTATGGTGAAGCTAAGATCGGGCGAAACAAAGTTCGGGCGAAGCTAAGTTCGGGTGAAGCAAAGTTCGGGCGAAGCAATGTTCGGGTGAAGCAAAGTTCGGGCGAAGCTAAGTTCGGGTGAAGCAAAGTTCTGGTGAAGCAAATTTCGGGCGAAACAAAGTCCGGGCGAAGCTAAATTCTGGGTGAAGCAAAGTTCGGGCGAAGCTAAGTTCGGGCGAAGCAAAGTTCGGGTTCTGGTGGCAAGTTCGGCACCAGTACCCGGGGGGAAGACCCCCCCCCGACTCCGTTTCCCGTGGTGACCCAAATACCGCGAGATACTGAGAAACTCCGCAAAAACGCAATTTTCGGGCACATTGGACGGGGAAACGCAACAAAACCTCGAAAACAATCTTCGACCGGAAAAGTGTAATGAGCGGGGTTCGAACCCGGGCCGACCGGCCTGAAGGCCGTCACCCGCTCACTCTGCCACCCGCATACCTTTCGGAAGGGTAAAAAAAAGCTTGCTCCGCACTATTCTCTAGTCCAAAAACTATACACTTTCGCAACATTAAAAGCCGGGTTGGCTCGAATAGAGGCTATTCACATTGCATGTTCATAGGACCTCAAATATAGCTCGTATTATTAAACAGCTCGTATTATTAAATAGCACATTTCTGGCGTTGCCGCCCGTCAGGGTTGGCGTTGTATGGTGCATGGTCGTCGGCGCGCCCGCCAGTGTCATCGTTTCTGAGTAGCCATTTCGGCCGTCTCGATGGAACCGGCATCCGAGCCTGCACATTGGACACCGAGCTCTCCCAGTTGTTGATCCATCTCAGCCTCGTTCGGCAGCTCAGTAGGCGGTGCACCAGCCATTGTCTTTTTGTTGTCTGGTGACATAATGTGTTTTGTTGTTGGTGAGTATGTTCAGGGCATTAGCTTGGTCACCGCCCTTCTCCAGATTTGGACCTGTATCGGCTTTTACGTCTTCACTGTTCAGCGATTTCTGCACTTTTGGGGCCCACTGGTCAGTGTCACATGCTCCTTCTCTCCGGCCTCAAACTATGGTGTGTATGGGTGCTCCTCAATGTGCGCGTAATATTAAATATACGCGTATTATTAAATAAGCTCGTATTTTAAATATAGACCAACCACGCTCGTATTATTAAGTACATGGGTGTTAGGACCACCCTTAGCGAGTCTAGAGGTAACCTTTTGCTCAGTCCGGCGTTTGCGCAAACCCGAACCTTTTTGCCCAGTCCGGCGTTTGTGCAAACCCGAACCTTTTTGTCCAGTCCGGCGTTGTGCAAACCCGAACTTTTTTGTCCAGGCCGGCGTTTGCGCAAACCCGAGCATTTTTGCCCTGTCCGGCGTTTGTGCAACCCGAACCGTTTGCCCAGTCCGGCGTTTGTGCAAACCCGAACCTTTTTGTCCAGTCCGGCGATTGTGCAAACCCGAACCTTTTTGTCCAGTCCGGCGTTTGCGCAAACCCGAGCCTTTTTGCCCAGTCCGGCGTTTGTGCAACCCGAGTTGCCCAGTCCGGCGTTGGTGGAAACCCGAACCTTTTTGCCAGTCCGGCGTTTGCGCAAACCCGAACATTTTTGTCCAGTTCGGCGTTTGTGACCCGAACCCGTTGAACCCTGATAGACCCCCCCAAGGAAGAGTATTTTATTTTATTGGGAAAAATAAATTCCCTCTGGTGGAAATGGCTGGAGGAGCGTGACGATAAATTTCGTTTATTTTTTGACAGGATTCCGTTGTGTTTACACAGGCCGGACAAATAAACGAATTTATTTTTTCCGATCTCGGAATTTATTTTGCGCCGCCAGCTATTTTCAGTCGAAACAAATAAATGAAATTTATTGTCCCTAGGGAAATAAATTCGTTTATTTTTCCGACTGAAAATAGCTGGCGGCGCAAAAGAAGGTCGTAGGCAGAAATCTGTAGGGGAGACCCCTCGCAAATTTTTTTTTCTCCCTGTGGTGAGTGAAATCGCGTGTTTTGAGCTCGTTTTGAGTCTAATTCATCCTTTCTGATCCATATCAAGACCTCGCAGAAAGAAAACCGCAGCACTTGTCAGCAGCGCTCATCCAACAGTCCTACCCAGCACGACAGCACCTGTGCAGTCCTTCATGCAAGCGCCCATGCAAGCAGCATCGTATGTTGTGAACTACAACGTCAACCTGCCGGGACTCCCCCAGTTGCAGCAGAACAACCAGGCACATTGATCTGTGACCCGTCACTTACAACAACTCCACTCCTACACAACGTTCTGCTACGCAATGTCTCAGACACACAACGTTCTGCTACGCAACGTTCTGCTAAACACCAACGTAACTGCAAAGCAATATGCTCAACGTCTTACACAACGTTCTGCCGTGCACATTTGCTACGCAACGTTCTGCTAGACACCAACATAACTGCAAAGCAGTATGGTTTTCTTTCCATCCTCGGGAATTTAGTTTTCCCAATAAAATCATTTATTCGGCAATAATTTCCGCCAATTTTGCCTCGGTGTCGGTTTTAGTCCCTCGGGAGGCCCTCGGGACTAAAACCGACACCTCGGCAAAATAAACGGAAATTATCTTGCCGAATAAATGCTTATTATTGTATTTTATTGCATTTTATTGTATTTTATTTTATTTTATTTTATTCAGGCTGAGTCAGTGTATTTTATCTTCCTTGTGACCCCCCCCCCCCCCCCCCCCCAGTGCTGATGCTAAGGCCCCTAAACTCGGCATCGTTGTCAGCCGGACGGCAACGAGGGGTGGGTGGGTACCCCCCCCCCCCCCCTAAACCCCTCCCCCCCCCCCTCCTGCAGGGCCTGTGTGCAGCAGGGTGGTGACCGCTCTAAGGTGGTTTCCTCAGCACCGACCAAGAAAAAAAAAATTTTTTTTTGGCCCAAATCCTCCCAAAAAAGCACTCGAAAAAAAAATTTTTGACCCACTTTTTCCACCATTTCACCTTAGAGAATTTAGCTAAGGTGGGTCCCACAGTAGGTCCACAGTGGGTTGCACCAGGAGGGGGGGGGGGTACCCACCCCCACCCAGGGTTAGCAACTTCGTTTTGGGTCTCAGGCTTAGTATCAGCACTGCCCCCCCCCCCCCCCCCCCCCCCCGGAAAACCCTGATGCTAAGTTCGGGATGATGGCAAGTTGGGGGCCCTTATCCAGGGGGGAGGGCCCCTCCGGACCGCCCCTGGTGAACCTTTGATGCTGAGCACAGACCCGGAAAAAAGTTCACCGGCGGGAACCGAACCTCCCACCCGTAGGTAAGGAACGTCGTCAACTGACGACTGTGCCACGCCGTTGTCCGCCGCGATTATGTTCTGTTCTGTTCTGTCTGGCGGAACTTTTACTGCAGCCTAGGCGAGGCTAGTCGGCCTAATCCTGCAGGTAGTACAGGGGTTCATTGTACCCGCTGTTTACTCCGTTGTTTGTTTGGTCCTACCTCCAAGGAATCGAAGCTAGGGCTTGCTTCCGGGAGCTTATCCCCGAACGCCTGGAAAGTCTCTCTGGTGGGATTCGAACCGTCGTCGTTCACCTCATAGAGGTAATTTGGTCCCTCGTCCTACCGACAGGTGTACCCCTTGAGAACCCGCGAGACTTTTTTTCAACGAATTGTGAATTCTCAAAAGTACCATGAAAAAAGCCCGGGACCCCACGGCCTGCCCCAGAAAAGTGGGATAGCTCGCTAGAGAGCTAAATTTGAAAATTTCAAATTTACCAACCTCTAGACTCGGAATATACTCGTATTATTAAGGGTTTACTTCTAAAGGGGAGCATACTTCTTCTTGGAGCACGACGGTGCAAAATTCGACGGGTCGGGTCGACTTGAGTGTGACCGGGGTCACTCGGTATGCAGTGCCGTGCACCTCGACCACGGCGATCTTTTTCGGATTGAGCTCTTCGCTGTTGGGCGTGGCCATGATACTTGACCCGGGCTGAATAATGTCGTACTCAGCCCCGACTGCGGGGGTCGCAGCCAGAAGTTGTTCGTGTTCGTGGCCCCAAATGACGAGGTCTAGGAACCCCTTGAGCATCTCTTCCTTTACACCATTTTTTTTCGCGACGCCTTTGACATTGCGGTTCTGGTGGATGGCCATGCAGTTGAACCAGTCTTGCGTGTCCTCGCTCGGGCGCATGAACTTGACCTTTTTGTGAACAAAGCAGCGGTGCAGACGCTCCTCCCGAATGTGGCCGAGACCGTACAGCCCGAGTTTTGTCGTCCCTGTGTTTGTGGAGTACGGGTGCTAGAAGCTAAAATGTCTGCCGTGCGAGCAAAAATGTATTTCGACAATATTGCAAAAACCTTCATGAGCGAAGCCATGCAGACAGGGGCTGCAGCGTCTCGTGCAGACCGTTGCACCGTCTCGTTCAGACCGTTGCACTGAAGCAAGGGGCAAACCTTTCGTAAAGAGAAGAGGATGGAGGACGATGTTGTCATTCGAGGGGCTTTTACCGAAATAGTTGACGAGCCCCGAGACGGACAGGAGGTCTAAAGCTGACAGCGCGTGTTCACCAACTGGGTCATCATGATTGCCGTGAATACAGAACACGGGTATCGAAATGTTAAGATTGGGGTCTTGAAAGTTGGCTACGCCGAAGACTCCATTGCTCATGGACAGAGCAGGATCGGAGACGAGCTCAATGTCGATGCGCTTGTTGCCCATGCAATACCGTCGCAGCAGCTCCATTGTGCGATGCAGCGTCCGATGGGACGGCTTGTTCTCGTCGAATAAGTCTCCCGCCAACAACACGAAGTCAACCTTGTGTTCCACAGCCTTCTCCAATATCTCTTCGAAAGTAACAAAAGAGTCATCGCGACGAACGGGTGTCTTCTCATACGCCCCGAGGTGATTGTCAGTCGCTACCAGAAACTTTATTGTGTTACGTGTGTCAGCCATTGCAATCCCGAGTCGGAATTGCCCGGTTCCAGTTCAGCTCCACGTGGAAAGTGGTTCCCACCTTCCCACCAACCCGCTGAATCTAGTGAGTGCGGTGAAGGTGGTTACACTGTTTTTTCTAGCGTTATTTGTGGATTAGAAGGTCGGTATTTTAAAGTCTCCGGTTGACCGTAGAGGCTTGGGTATGGCGGGGGGTTGAGAAAAGTAAAAGAGTGCGACTCGTTTCGGGTGTTGTGTCACTCCGTTGTGAAACCTTGTGAAGTCCCCTAACGCGTTTAGAGGGTGCTTGGGTTTGGGTAGGGTGTGGTCGTTCTGCTGCGGCGTGAAAAGCCAGGAAGTTTCGACGCTAATCTTCGACTCTTGATTAAGTTCACCGGGTTGCGTGCTCGTCAGGAAGATCCCGGTGCCTGGCTTTTCTTCTGGGTGGTTTCGTGTTGATCGGCGGCTGTGTGTTACGAGGCACGGATTAGGGGATGAAAAAAGGAAAAAGAAATGGGGGAGAAAAAGAAGGGGGGGAGAGGGGGAGAGGGGAAGTTGGGGTTTTGAGGGTTGTCCTCGGGGTACGGGGGGGGGTGGTTGGAGGGTTTGAGTGACAGAGGTTACGCTTGCGCTGTTCGCATGAAGGCCCGTTGGCTCGAAGAAGTGGAAGTAGCGTAGGTTATTGTTCGATGTTATTCTTACAGTCGTAAGATGTGATAAAAAAATTTTTTATCACATCTTACGACTGTAAGAATAACATCTATATTTTCGTACGTTTCGTAGCTTCTAACTTAGAGTGCAAAATTTCGGCGCCTTTAGACCGTAGAAGATTCCTATATTTTCGATGCACGACGGATGCTGCCATGATTGGCGTCTCTTCGGTGGCTCATACTCAAGCTTTGAAACTCGACCTAAAGGTGTAACGTATGAGCGAGCACTAGACAAGATACCTGAGATAGCAGTTTGGCTTTCGGTAGCGAAGAGTGGGAATCTTCGAATGTTACGAAAAAGAGGGTCTACGCATAAGAGCACGATAAAGGACTGGAGGGTGTACTCGGAAGAGCCAAATGCTGCAACTGGGCGTACTTGGCCGAACTTGGGCATGATCCAAGTTCAGTGTAGGGCTATAGGGAGGTCGACTCATATTGTCATCCAGATAGCAGGCCAGGTCGTCGTTTTCCTTGGAAACGATGGCGAGAATCTTGGCGTAAGATTCATGCGAGCTTGCGTGAGCCAGCTTCCACACGTGGTGCTGGGTTCCCTTCCCGAAGCTCTTACTCACATTGCGAACAACGTGGTTGACGCAGATGAGGTGGAGGGTGGTGGGCAGCACAGTTTTAACTGCGCTCATGAGCCCCTTGTCCCTGTCAGAAATCAGAATGAACCCCTCGGGCAGGAGCTCCTTCAGCTGCACGAGGAACGAGGTCCACGATGCAGTGTCCTCGGTCTGGCCCAGAGCATACGCGATGGGAACGACCTTCTGCATAGGGTCGAGGGCCACAGCAACGAACAAGACACCACCGTGTGTCAGGTGGGCTGCATGAACAAGCTCCAAAAGCGAGGAACGCGAATCCGAAGACGTCTCACGGGTTGGCGTCCTCTTCTGTCGCGACGCCGGGCTTTGTGTCGATGCTTGTTACTGCTTCTGCATCGACACATTTGACGGCTGCAAAGCAAGCCCGGAGCTTCCGAAACCCCTGCAGCGCTTGCGCTTTCGCCAACTGCGCCACCTTGCTTGTGATGGTGACGCCGCTTGTGCGCATCGACGCAACGATGCCTTTCACCGACAGATCCGCTCGACGTGGACCGCTATCCGCCACTCCGAGTGCAGGCGGCCCAGCTCGTTGGCCTTCTCATCGCCCGAGCATGTCGTGAAAACGCAGGAGTGGGCATCAGCTCGGGACACGTGATACGTCTCTGTATCGGCGCGGTGCACTTGAACGCGCACGCCCCGCCTTTCGATGTGGTTCCCGAGCACTCAAAGCGCACGCGTCCCTTCTCCTTCCTCCTCCGCCAGACACCGACCGGTGAACACAGCTTCCTCCACGACCGCGTCAGTGAAGTCAGCGGCAGTTGCATACTGCGCACCCCTACCGGCCCCAGGCGCGCCGAGCGGCAAAAACGTTTCGTGCCGCTCGTACAACCTCACGATGTTCCGCATGCGCGCACACAGGCGCGGCAGCCTCTCGCAGGTATCGAGCAACGCGCACATGATCCTGTATGGCCGAGCGATCATCGGATCATGACGGCGACCCTTCGCCACGATCGACAGCACCGCCGGACGTTCCTCGACGGGTGCTTGCCCCCAAAAGCGCCTCTCACGATCCGCGTCCGGAGTGTCCCTTCACGCGCGTCTGCGTCTCGTAGGAGCACCCTGCAAGGCCACTGCTGAGCATGTTCGAACTCGCCACCTCGCAGCGGGCATCGAATGGAAGCTTCGAGGTGCCCAGCCTGTCTAGCAGACCGTATCGTTGGACCGGCTCGCCTGGACGCTCTAGTTGTCGCCGTCGCGATGGCCTCGCCGTCGGGCACTTGATTGACCGATAAATGGCCGAAAAAACGAAAAGGGGAAACGGTCGCCGCCCCTTGAACTCGGGAACGTGTCACTCTTTTCGGTCTTCCGGTGTAGGACGTTCACCACCAGCACCTGTCCAAGCATCTGTACCAGCACCTGCGTCAGTTGTGTGCGTGTTCTCCATTCGGACTGCTTCTTTCGTTTCAATAATGAAGGCTGGAGTCTTCTGAAATGAAGACGGGCCTTGTCAAATCTCAGTCAGATGCTGGATGGTGTCCTGTTACTCCTATTTCGTCTAGTTCGGGCCGCTCATGTGTGAAGCGAGGGTGGCCTCGGAGTACGGACGAAAAACGAGAAAGTCGTCAGCAACGGCATGTGCCGCAATTTTGAAGGTGGTGATCATAGAGATTGCCGAGGAAATGCACAACAAGTGTCAAGCTACTCGATCCCGAATCACGTCAGGCGACGTGTTGTGGTCAACAAAACATATCCGCCATTAAACGACCCCCAATTTTATAATTAGGTTGACTAGAATCCCACAGTAAGAAACTACGTTCTCATCCGAAGCCCGAGCCCTCGAAAATGCCGTAACATGCAGGGTCAAAACCTTGTGTCTTTTTGGTAAACGCTGCCGTCGTTTCTACCTCTGGGGAGGTCGATTCATTATGTAGCTCCGCTATGCAGCACTATGCAGCCTTACGCAGTTGTTTTCAGTGCGTCGTTGTGGTGAGCACAAGTGGGCCACCCAACAAGGGTTATGTTAATGTACGGTGTGTGTGGAGCACTTATACTCCGTTCCTGGTGGTGTGGTGTTAAACGTTTCACACTTCACAACGGCACAGCGACGGTCAGCGGGGAACCCTGAGCAGCGCGGTATGTTTGCAAGCCTTTTCCAAGCGGTCATCTGACTGCTCCGAATGATTCCAATCAGACCAAGTATGGCTGTCACTTCCGGTGCTTCCAACGATCCGACAACTTCGGGCTCTTTGTCTGGCACGTCAACATCGATTGAAGCGGGAACTCCTGTCTCGTTCTGTTCAGAGGCTTACAATGTTGGGATTGTCTTGTTGTTTGCGGGACTGCATGTCGGATGCGTACCTGGTAGGGCCGCCACTCCACCAGCAATGTGAGTGAAGGCCCCAACAAGAACGCCAAGCTCGCAAGAAGCGCCCAGAATGCTATCAACCTTTTCGAAAGGTTGCGCATAATGCCTGATGCATCTGTTTGCATCAAGGGGGCAGTTTCCGGCCAGGGACGGCGCCACCTTCGTACCGTGGGTGGAGAAAAGGCTGGGTCGCATCGGGTACCAAGCTCGCGGCTTCTCTGCCACACCTGCAGGACGTGGGGAGTACGAGGTAAAGGAAGCGAAAAGCGGACGGCAGCAAAGGGTGCGCGTTTTGAACAAGGGCACCGTGTACAAGTGCACCTGTGTTGGGCAACGTGTCGCAGCTGCATTGCCTCTCATCATGCTGAGATTGACGCTTGCGTCTCGTCTTCTCTGTTGAAGATGTTGAAGAAGTGCACGCAGATTGGTAATTGAATTGGACCCCGAGGGTGTCAGCATGTGGTATAAAAAACAATACATCCTCCTGCTACTGTGTATACTGCTTCGTCTTCACCGTCGCAGATGATGCATATATCGAAAGTAGAAAGGTCAGACAGTGATTCGGTGTTTTTGTCACAATCGTCTTCTTATGCGCGGAGTCGCTGCAGTACTGGGTGATTAACGTAAAAATAAGGGTAAGGTGCCTTTGGGGACTAATTACAATGTGAAACGTTCCCCTAGGGGACTAGTCCCACTTGGAAATTGTTACCTTGACTTTTGTCAGGGAAATGCACTCAGACTCTTTTTGTTGGTCTCTTAACCCGAGAAGGAATAATCAAAATGAAGTTCTTAGCGGTTCTCTTTTGAGTTTCGTCTAAGGCCTCGTTGCGCGGGATCAATAGGGACTGCCGGGGTCGTACGTACTCCTATGTCAGAGGTGAAATTCTTAGATCGTAGGATCAGCACGAAGGACAATCCGGCTGATGTTCCTTCGCGGGTGGCCCTTGCTGCCGATGCCTCTCCCGAGGACAGGCGGCAACTACTACTGGCGGTGAGGGCCTTCTTCACTCGCGGGGGGGCAGGTGGCGTGACTTCGTCCCTGCGGCCGTCATAGCCCCTTCACCCCTTCGTTTGTTTGGTTAGTAGCCCGTGTTTCTCTCATTCCCGTTTTGATCCCTGGGCAAGGCGGAAGAGAGCTGCACGTAGAAGCGGCAGCAAAAAAGCCGGTTTCAGCGAAAACCCCGGTTTTTCGGCTGGTGGGTGTCTGAGTGCCTGGATAGAGAAGATTCAGAGATTTCTTGGCATCAAGGACACCGTCCGGTCCAAGGCGCTAAATAACGTTTTCGCCTCGCACCGGAGGGAACAAGTTCGCAAGCGCCGCGACAAGTTAGTAGAAGACCGCCGGGCCATACCATCGGTGCGAAACTTCGTATCGTTGGAGGCCTTCGTCAGGATAGCCTGCATTGCATTCGTTTTCCTTCTGAGAGTTCAGAACGAGGCTATCCCCCTCCAGAGGGGCTTAGCAACAGACGTGCCAGCTACTGTACTCGAGGAACTGAGGACGCCAGGGAGGCACAGCTTCTTCAAGTTCAAAGACAGACTGTACGTGGCACTCAGAAGGCGGAAAAATAAACCGGGGGGTGACGTGTTAGACAGAGGGTGCACATGTGGAGAGGGCACAGTGAGAAAGGGATGGCGAGCCATCTGCCCAGTGCATGTGCTGTGGCCATACGCCAGGGACAACGTCCCGGAGGGCGAAAGGATGAACCTGATACCCAACGTGGACATGTTAGCATCTCTGAAGGAGAAGGCATCACACCACGCGACACCGACGGTCGGATGGGGTACGCACAGCTTGAGGCGCGGGGCTGCCCAAGATCTGAACGATCTCGACCCCAACCTGGCTCTACTGCTCAGTGCTGGATCATGGCAAACCTCGGCCTTCAAAGCCTACCTGGATTGGAATAAGGTTCAGACAAGAGCCATGGATAATGTCGCTAAAGCTGGAGCGTCACCCGACTCCGGTTCCGAGGACAGCGATTATGCTGAGTAAAGCTTTCGAGTTCGCGTGGTCAGGCAACGTTTACCATGAATGATTCTAGCGCCGAAGGCGCAACCACCCAATCCGACTATGTCCACACGAAACAGAGATCTTATGAATCACGAAAAGCGAGCGAAAAGAGCGTGTAAAACGCGGGAAAAGTCGACAGTCGGCGAAAAACTTGGAAAAAAGACGGGAAAATACGACCCTCAAGTGCTCCAAGACCAGACGACTGCATAAAGCCCCCCCCCCCTCGTACTATTTAGGTGAAAAACATCAGATATCTTCTGAAAAAGCTAAAAGTACACCCCCCAAAGTTTCAGAGTGACTCGTACTATTTAGCCACTATTCAACCATTATTTAACCACTATTCAACTACCATTCAACCAGTGGCATGTAGAGTGAGCCTCATGAGGTCTCACTCTAAGTGATGCAACCGCATTTTTCTTGGTTGTCGCTAAGACTGAACTGGGGGGTTTCTGCCGAAGTGCATGGGTGTCACTAGAGTGAGGCTCACTCTAAGTGACCAGTGACTGTCTAATGGGCTCAGAAGGACTAACATGCAGGGTCAAAACCTTGTGTCTTTTTAAAACGCTCCCCGCGGGGCCGATGGACCCCGAAAAAAAAAGTCTTGTAGAAGTGCGACCACTCTTCACCGTGCACAAAGACTTCGTTCGTACACCTGTTGACAATGACGCCTCCCCATCCTTTCAGGCTGGCGTCCACGAATACCGTGAATGTAGCCGGTTTGGATGCAACCCGAGATACACCTTTCCTGTTGGGCCCGGTGGAGCCATTCCTGCAACTCGGCTGCAACTGAGGGGGGAACAGAAACACTTGTTGACGGCATCTTTGTGCCTCGGTTTAGGTGATTCACCACCCTCCGCAGAAACTTTAGCATGCAGGGTCAAAACCTTGTGTCTTTTTGAAAATGGCAAAAAAAAAAATTCTGGAAAAGAAATGGGTTTTTTGAATTTTAAAAGTTTGGAACAAACTTCACAGTAATTTTTGAGGAAGTTGAGCAAAAATTTTTTTTTCCAACTTTTTTTTTTGGGGTCCATCGGCTCCGCGGGAGCGTTTTAAAAAGACGCAAGATTCTGACCCTGCATGTTAGGGCGAACCAATATGTTCCTGGGAACACACCAGAAATAGCAGACGCATGAAGCAGCCTGCCTGCCAACGATTCCAGCTCTTCTGCCGGAAGTCGCCCCCACACATTCACTGCCTCGAGTTTGCTCCGGATCTTTGTCGAAGGCCGTACAACTGACCTTTCATGATCCCACTCTACTCCCAGAAACACGTACCGTTTCACACAAGTTTGTGAATCTTCGGGTTTCCATGTGAGATCACAATGCTCAGCAGTTTTGTCCAATCGGGCTGATTCCCGGATGACAGTGTTAGCATGCAGGGTCAAAACCTTGTGTCTTTTTGAAAATGGCAAAAAAAAAATTTCCGGAAAAAAATTGGGTTTTTTGAATTTTAAAAGTTTGGAACAAACTCTGCAGTAATTTTTGAGGAAGTTGAGTAAATGATTTTTTTTCCAAAAAATTTCTTAGGGCTCCATCGGCCCCGCGGGAGCGTTTTAAAAAGACACAAGGTTTTGACCCTGCATGGTATGTGAAGCCAGCTTTTGCGGCGAAAGGTGTGACTGTCCATGTGTGGATAGATAATATCCGATACACCGGGCGATCTAACATGGATTTTTTTTTTTTGCCATTTTCAAAAAGACACAAGGTTTTGACCCTGCATGATACACAGGATCACCTGCCGCTACAGCAGCCAGAGTGTGCATCAGCTCGGGTGCACAACAATGGCATGTGTAAAGTATGCGTAGCATACCTGTACTTAACATTGAACCGCCCAAAATCGTGGTTCAATGTTAAGTATAGGTAATTACCTATACTTAACATTGAACCGAATCGCGGTTCAATGTTAAGTATAGGTAATTACCTATACTTAACGCTGAACCCATACCTATACTTAACATTGAACCGCAAAAATCGCGGTTCAATGTTAAGTATAGGTAATTACCTATACTTAACGCTGAACCCATACCTATACTTAACATTGAACCACAAAAATCACGGTTCAATGTTAAGTATAGGTAATTACCTATACTTAACGCTGAACCACCAAAAACCATGGTTCAGAGTTAAGTATAGGGAATGAAAACTTGGGTTGAAAATTTTGTGTCAAAAATTGTAGATTTGAATTTTTTTGGGTTGAATTTGTTGTCAAAAATTTGGGTTGAAAACTTGGGTTGAAATTTTTGGGTTAAAATTTGGGTTCAAAATTTTGGGTGTGTGTGTGTGTGTGTGTGTGTGTGTGTGTGTGTGAAAACTGGGGCAAACCCGCTCTGATCCACGCCTAGTGTCATGCGTGGGGACAAGGGTGACCAGTTTTCTGTCTAGGACCCTGTGAGGACCCTGACCCTGTACGGACCCCGTACGGACCCCGTACGGACCCTGTACGGACCCCGTACGGACCCCGTACGGACCCCGTACGGACCCCGTACGGACCCCGTACGGACCCCGTACGGACCCCGTACGGACCCCGTACAGACCCCAGACCTGTGTTTTGCCAACTAGTATACCTGTCATCACTAAAACCAACCACTATTCATCTTGAAACCACCAGGAATACACTTGAGAAAAAGCAACAAAACAAACATGTTTGCCCTCTTTGGGTTGCTGATGTTCCTGGCCTGGCTGCCAGGTGGTGAAGCAGCTAATGGAAGGGGAATGAAAAGAAGGCATCCAGACCCAGCTGGTCCACCTCCTTTGCAACTCCCCCTGGCTGAAGGTGTTGCACTGTCAAGGGTCAAAAAAGAAGAAGAAGAAGACGATGAAGAAGAAGAAGACGATGAGCCTGTCCCTGTTGCAAAACACAGGCAGAGAGCAAAGCAACGCAAAGTAAGCTCTGTTGCCATGAAGAAGAAGGAGAAGACAGAAGCCTACAGCGGTGTGTTCCGGAAACGGGTTGAAGCAAAGCCGAAGTTTGGAGTTCTGCAGCTCATCCGGCAGGGAGATGCTGCAATGGCAGAAAAACTGCAGGAGTACGGAATCATACCTGCTGTCACCTGCAAGTGTGGCAGGGAACTGACTAACATGGTTTGGAAAGGAGCAAACACCACCCGGCAGCTCAACTGGCCTGTCATGCAGGGTCAAAACCTTGTGTCTTTTTAAAACGCTCCCGCGGGGCCGATGGAGCCCTAAGAAAAATGTTGGAAAAAAAAAATTTTGCTCAACTTCCTTAAAAATTACTGCAGAGTTTGTTCCAAACTTTTAAAATTCAAAAAACCCATTTTTTTTCCAGAACTTTTTTCTTTGCCATTTTCAAAAAGACACAAGGTTTTGACCCTGCATGCTGTCTTCTTTTGCAAGCACTGTCACCTATCGTTCTCAACAGCAGCTATTCTCAGCACAGCTCTTGGCATATCAGACAAAGGAGGCCCACTCAAGGTCACTCTTGGTGACTTTTTCTGCTTGGTACTTGGGTTTGTTTTTGTTGCCAAAAAAGCATTGACACACGCACTTTGTTCGTTTACTCGCCAGACCGTCTGTAAATGGGAAGCAGGATTCAAGTGCATTGTTGGTGGTGAGGTTGAGCAAATGGAAGCTGCAAACCTTCCTTTGGGAGGTCCTGGGGCAATAATTGAGATTGATGAGTTCTCAATTGGGGGTAGAGTGGTGAAGGACAAGACAGGAAAACCAGTTGGATATGAATACCTGCGTTTTGTGGGTATTGTTGTCAGGGGCACCCCCCGTGAGCTACCCCGGAAGGTGCAAAAACTTGTCAACCCTGATGACACTGTAGCAAGTCCATCAGGACACAAGGACTTTACCAACAAAAAAGGACACCCTGTTGCGCCACCACCACCCCCGATTTCAAAGGAGGAGTTCAAATGCCGCAAGTCCTCGACACTCCACCTGAAAAAAAAAAACGCGCCACGTAGTCTACCACCCTCTTGAGGCTCTGGTGGTGAGGAAATGTCTACCATGCAGGGTCAAAACCTTGTGTCTTGTCATGCTACACAATCAATTACCTATACTTAACGCTGAACCATGGTTTTTGGTGGTTCAGTGTTAAGTATAGGTAATTACCTATACTTAACATTGAACCACCCAAAATCGCGGTTCAATGTTAAGTATAGGTATGGGTTCAGCGTTAAGTATAGGTAATTACCTATACTTAACATTGAACCGCCCAAAATCACGGTTCAATGTTAAGTATAGGTAATTACCTATACTTAACATTGAACCACGATTTTGGGCGGTTCAATGTTAAGTATAGGTATGCTACGCATACTTTACACATGCCACAACAATGGCCCATGGGGAGACGGTTTAACATGCAGGGTCAGAACCTTGTGTCTTTTTAAAACGCTCCCGCGGGGCCGGTGGACCCCCAAAAAAAAAATTGGCAAAAATAAATTTTGCTCAACTTCCGCAAAAATTGCCACAGAGTTTGTTCCAAAATTTTAAAATTCAAAAAACCCATTTTTTTTCTGGAAATAAAATTTTGGCCATTTCCAAAAAGACACAAGGTTCTGACCCTGCATGTTAAACTCCACCAGTTCCCTGAAGAGTCAGAAAAACGGAAAAGGTGTCGACTCTCGACTGGCACCTCTATCGCATAGAACCCGGTTTTGAAGTCTCGGGTTGTGCCGCATTCACTTTGTACTGCGAGACATGCCCTATTGGGACATTGGCTTCGTAGCCTTGACTACAGAGCACATCGTTCGCATCCCGGGTCCACAAGATGAACCTCTGTCTGAGGCCGCTCTCTTTCTCTTCGATGACAGTGAAAGGAACGTTCTGCGAGACTCCGGGCCCGTTGGCGTGTGATGTGATTCCATGTTCGAACAATGCAGTCGCATGTGATGCAGTTAGCATTGACGGTCGGTTTGACTTAGGTTTCACAGCGCACTTGGTGCTCGGCGGGAAAAAGGTTAAGCGCCACACCTCATCAAACCTACGGAGCGCCGAACGGTCACCTTGTCGGTCGCCAACATCCGTGCCGTCGCCAGAGGGGTCTCCGCCGTACCGCAGGGTCACCTCTGCAAGTCCTTCTTTTACCTTGTGCTTTGCAAGACGAGATATCAAGACTTCGGGGATTTGGTGCCCTTCGACAATCCTCTGGATCGCATGGGTGACTGCCCCCCTCTTGATGCTGTGCGCGCTGTACATTTTCATCTGGTGAGACATCTGCCAATGTGCGTTGAGTGTGCTTGTAGTCCAAGTGGTCAGCCTGTTGAAGGGGAGCTGTGATTTCAACAAGAGGCAAATGGCCGCTGTCAGGTCGCCCTTCACTACCGTCCATCTGGATTGAGTGAACGGCATTGCTGCTCTCCCTTTCGGGAGAGTGTACCAATCGATCACTACTTCGTCTTCGCGAATGTGGATGAAGTTCGCGGTGGCCAGCATTGACACCTCCGTCCATCTGGACGCTGTCTTCCACGCAATCAGCGCTGCAAGACACACACGAGGGCTCTGCCGGAATGCCCACGCCACGAGATCCCCGAAACACCGCGGTGTACACGTATCTTGCTTCCAAAGTCAGGAAGCTGCACGATGGTCTCAACGCCCTCCAGCGGATTACGAAGAAACACCGAGCCAGTTCACACTCCCGAAGTTTACCATGCAGGGTCAAAACCTTGTGTCTTTTTGAAAATGGCAAAAAAAAAAAATCCAGAAAAAATTGGGTTTTTTGAATTTTAAAAGTTTGGAACAAACTCTGCAGTAATTTTTGAGGAAGTTGAGCAATTTTTTTTTTTCCAAAAAAAATTTGTTACCATGCAGGGTCAAAACCTTGTGTCTTTTCAAAACGCTCCCGCGGGGCTGATGGAGCTCTGAAAAAAATTTTGGAAAAAAAAAAGTTTGCTCAACTTCCTCAAAAATTACTGCAGAGTTTGTTCCAAACTTTTAAAATTCAAAAAACCCAATTTTTTTCTGGAAATAAAATTTTGGCCATTTCCAAAAAGACACAAGGTTCTGACCCTGCATGATACACACTTCCGGAAAACTGGGGAGCAGGTAGCATGCAGGGTCAGAACCTTGTGTCTTTTTGGAAATGGCCAAAAAAAATTTTCCAGAAAAAAAATGGGTTTTTTGAATTTTAAAAGTTTGGAACAAACTCTGCAGTAATTTTTGAGGAAGTTGAGAAAATTTTTTTTTTTCCGAAAAACTTTTTAGGGCTCCATCGGGCCTGCGGGAGCGTTTTAAAAAGACACAAGGTTTTGACCCTGCATGGTAGTTTCACGCGCCACAGCAACTACGAGACTTCGGAATCGAATGTGGGCGGCTTCCACGACTGCACAGCGCCGCAATCTTTGGAGGCGGTTCATCGCTTGGACGTCAAAGAACAACATGCCAGCGACTCCGGACTCTGCATGCCTGTTTGTATTGGCTACGGGGGTGCGGCCGCAAGCGATGCTGACATATGCCAAAGGACTTTCTGGAACGTTCCGGCATGGGTTTGATCAATCAGCCGCTGCTCAGCTTGGCTGCAGCTCTCAGAGCCAGTGGGGCGGCTATTCTCCTTCATCAAGCAATTCCCATGCAGGGTCAAAACCTTGTGTCTTTTTAAAACGCTCCCGCAGGGCCGATGGAGCCCTAAAAAATTTTTTGGAAAAAAAAAAATTTGCTTAACTTCCTCAAAATTTACTGCAGAGTTTGTTCCAAACTTTTAAAATTCAAAAACCCATTTTTTTTTCCGGAAATTTTTTTTGGCCATTTCCAAAAAGACACAAGGTTTTGACCCTGCATGGTAAACTGATCCTTTCCATGGTTCACCCATGTGTACCTGACTCGTGATGGTGCATCAGGCACCTGAGCATACTTCTGCCAATAGAACTCGGGAGATGAAGGGTTGAAGAGAACACGGTAAGTTGCTGCGCCATCAGTTGAAATAAACAAGGGGTCTTCCCCCCCCAGTCAATAATGTTTTCATCAAGGACTGCAATCAGCTCTGCCTTGGAAATAGGAGCAGGAGGGGGAACAACTCTTCTCCCTGTGTCATTGGTCCATTGGCCAAGTCCAGAGGGCAGCTCAACAACTTCACCACGCTCAACTGTTTGCTGCCACCTCTCTCTGGGAGTCGGCGCAAGATGCACTTTCCTGTTCCCCTTTCCACAATACCAAGGAACCTGATGTAACTGTACAAGTTGTTTCTTTCTCTGAAGACCCACAGAGAACTCATCAAATTCTAAACACATGCCAGGCCCCCCAAGAGGGAGGATGGCAGCCTCGAGACTCCGCATCCCTTCTCTTGTGATGTGCTTCAGCATCTTGTTGTACCTGCTGTGGGTGTCGTGGTCCATCCACATGTTAGAGTCTTGGACCTTGTGTTGGGATCCCAGAGAGAACCCCTGGATCTTGTTCACCAACTGCAAAGTAGAAACATGCACACCCCCTTTTTTTTGCTTCTCAGGAGCAGCAGCAGCAGCAGGAAGATCAGGCTCAGGACCAACATCAACTTTGAGACCAAGCCTCTTCAGAGCACCCGAAAATATTGTACTCCCAGCAACCAACTGCCTGCAGGGTTTGCACTTCCACAACGGCCAGTCTCCCTTACCATGCAGGGTCAAAAGCTTGTGTCTTTTTGAAAATGGCAAAAAAAAATTTCCGGAAAAAAATTGGGTTTTTTTGAATTTTAAAATTTTGGAACAAACTCTGCAGTAATTTTTGAGGAAGTTGAGCAAATTTTTTTTTTTCCAAAAAAATTTTTAGGGCTCCATCGGCCCTGCGGGAGCGTTTTAAAAAGACACAAGGTTCTGACCCTGCATGTTACCTCGACTTCCCTTGTTGACTGTCCATTCTGTGAGTGACTCCCCACATGAAGAGCAGACAACCTCAGCAGGAAGCACTCCATAGCACTGGAGATAATGGCTTCAGGACCCTCTGCTGCAACCTCCAGAAGTTGAATCTGAGGCTTGGCTCTTCTCTTCACCCAGGATGACCCTGAGTAAAGTTTTTGTCTTTCATCTGCAAGGCGTCCACCAGCTTCGGTCACCCATCGTCGATTCTTCCCCTTCTGCAGATGCTCGGACACATGTGTGGAACTCATTGCTTGTTTCCTTTTTCAATTATCCTGTATTGTTTCAATTAGCATTATTCAATGGGTTCTGTTGTCATGCAGGGTCAAAACCTTGTGTGTCTTTTTGGAAATGGCAAAAAAAAAATTTCCGGAAAAAAATTGGGTTTTTTGAATTTTAAAATTTTGGAACAACCTCTGCAGTAATTTTTGAGGAAGTTGAGCAATTTTTTTTCCAAGTTTTTTTTGGGGGCCATCGGCCCTGCGGGAGCGTTTTAAAAAGACACAAGGTTTTGACCCTGCATGCTCCCCAGCTTGTGCACTGCACGAACAGCATGAAATTGCTGGTGTTGGCTTCCTCTGGCATGTTGGGGGGTTGGCGGTGGGATCCAATCTCAGAAGCTGGAGTCAAAGCTGCAGTGAAAAAGCGGATGATCTAAAATGCAAAGAAATTGTGGCGCTACTCTGCATCTGTTCTCTCTTCGGTGGTGCTGGGTTTGCGGGGGGCTTCTGTGCCGGTCCTTTTGGTGGTCGGCCGGGGTGCTTCGGTGCGCCTGTTCTTTTGGTGGTCGGCCGGGGCGCTTCGACAGCCTTTTGCGGAGGACTTCGGCGCCTGTTCAGCCGGGACGCTTCGGTGCAGGCTTTGCGGGGGACTTCAGCACCTATTCTTTGGTCGCTCGCCAAAATGTTCGTAAAGTGGCCGAGATCACCGCTCTGAACCCGCAGGTTGGCCAGGAAGAAGACGTTGGCTGGGTGGGGTCGGTCTTTGTCTCGCTCGGCTGAGCCGGTTGTACAGCGCTTGGATTGGGTTGGAATCTGATACCGTGTTGGAGGCAGAAGCTCGACACCTGAGAAGTGTCCAGCTCCGGTAAGCGTGCCACACTCCTGCAACGCATGTTGAAATGTTCGCAGGCGAAAGCTGAGAATGTTCACTGCCGATGGCATCGCAATACTGCCCTCCATCGCTCGCATGTGAGTGCGATATACTCGCACTCCACCCCGTCTGCTCGCTACGAAGCTGCAGCGTCGCACCCCGCCGAACTCGCGTCACGACCGGTGTCTGTCCCAGCTCTCTCGCAAGAGTCGACCACCGTTACCCGCGCAAGCGTTACCACCGTTACCCGCTCAAGAGTCGACCACCGCTACCCGCCAAGCGTGGCGGCGTCGAGATGAAGCACTTCCTCGCGCACCCAGTCCTTCCCGATCTGTTGTTGTCTTCATCGCCATCCCTCTTCGTCCTCTTCCTCTGTAGCCCCACACACTCTTCATTTCCGTGGCCGCCCGCTTCCTACGAGGCATTTCATCGCCCAAGTTCCTGGGATTTCGACTGCTGATAAAAACGATAATAAATGTGGAAAAAGCTCTAAAAAAAGCCGATTTTCCGGAGTTTCCCCAATCTTGCCACATGGTTGCAAATGTCATTGCTGACGATTTTTTGACGTTCGAGGGCGGCAATGGAAAGATATGCTCGAAATGGGTGAATTCCATATTTTTGGGAAATTTTTGGCGCCCCCTGAGCACACCTACAGAAAATTCCAGATTAAATGGAAGTTTAATGTCAGCTAATTTCGTGCAAGCGTCGTCAGGAGCGAAGCGTACCAAACAGTATCCTTCCCACCCCCAGAAAATGGAAGGACGAGGAAGATGACTTGGGCCATCGGGCAGCTCGGAGGGGCGAGTTTCCGATGGGAGAGCACCGCCTCCAGAGAGGGTCTAGAGGCTACCTCCCGGGAAGCCCACGAGGTCGGGGCGGCCGCCTAGGGGGAAAGGGAACTGCATCGACGACATTGCTCGGACCCCTCCCCCCTCTTGCTATCGAGTGCTTCGGGTGGCGCCCCAGGCAGGGTCAGTTATTGTCTGGTAGAGGTCTTCTCCCGCAGAAGGAAATGACGTGAGAGCTGCTATGCCTGTTACGACGTGCTCTTCGTCCTCTGCGGTACCGGCCACGAGGGGCAGGACCTCAACCAGCAGGTCCCGGCCGGGCGAAATGGCAACGCGTACGGCACCCATAGTGCGGCTGCCGCACTCTCCCGAGGGCCAGTACGGATCCGGACCAAGTCGTCACCATGAGCGACTGGGGGCGTAAAATGGTTCGAAGGCGCGATGAGGAAGTTCTCCGCGACCCGCACTGTGTTCAATCGGTCAGGTTCTACGGCCGGATACGCTGGCACGTGTACACGTTAAGAGGCGCGGCGATCTAGCCGTGTGCCGGCTGCCTGTCCTAGCTGCTCACAGCTGCGCGTCCAGATGCCGAGGGCGTAGGTCTGTGTTCCCTGGATTGCTAGAGCTCCATGGTACCGCGTGAATTTCGCGATCGGGCCCACGGCAGCGCAAGCCAGCTAACGGTGGTCGCGCACGCAGCCTGTCTGCTCGCGGTCGCGCCGGCCCGGCCCGCAACCGCAGCCGCCATATGGCGGCCACATTCGCCCGTGCCGTGCCCACACGCCGGCCAGCTCATCCCAATACCAACCGGACATATATGTCCGGTTGGTCGGAGTTGGGTTAATAAAAGTTTTAAACGCCGAAGGCGCAACTACCGAAGCCGACTTTGTACACACGAAACAGAGATCTTATGAATCAACGAAAAGCGAGCGAAAAAGAGCGTGGAAAACCCGGGAAAAGTCGGAAAGATAGTCAGCAAAAAACTTGGAAAAAAGACGGGAAAATACGATCTTCAAGTGCTCCAAGGCCAGACGACTGTTTAGTGTTGCAAACGAATCGCAAACACGCTGAAGTTGGGACTCCCACACACTGAAATCAAGTGCTCCTAGGCTGACGAACTGTTAGTGTTGCAAACGAATCGCAAACACACTGAGATTGGGACCCCACACACTGAAATCGACTGTGAACAATCCGATCGATCCCTCCTAATAAAAGATTAAAGCGCCGAAGGCGCAACCACCCAATCCGACTTCGCAAACGCAATTGCGACTCTTCGACAGACGGCTGTTTAGTGTTGCAAACGAATCGAACACGCTGAAATGGGTCTTCCACACACTGAAATCAAGTAGCACGTCCAGCCCGAGTTGGAGGTCAAACCCCGCGACGTCCGCCGCATCGGCACCTATCGTCTCAACCAAAAACGAGGAGGCTCCTATCTTCACTGCCTCACTACAGGTCGACCCGCGAATAAAAACACGCGTCTTTCAGCGCGGCGGGGAAACGATACTCCCACTTCTCCGTGTTCGGCAGCGGCGACTGCTGGCTGTCCGACATTTCAAAAGTACGTGCGCTCGGCTAAGGCCGGCGCGTGGCGAGACTGGAGGCAGCAGTTAAAGTTCGGGGAACAGCAAAGTTCGGGCGAAGCTAAGTTCGGGCAATCCTAAGTTCTGGTGAAGCAAAGTTCGGGTGAAGCTAAGTTCGGGCGAAACAAAGTTCGGGCGAAGCAAAGTTCGGGCGAAGCTAAGTTCGGGTGAGCAAAGTTCTGGTGAAGCAAAGTTCGGGCGAAGGTGAAGCTAAGTTCGGGCGAAACAAAGTCCGGGCGAAGCTAAGTTCTGGGTGAAGCAAAGTTCGGACGTTCTGGTGAAGCTAAGATCGGGCGAAACAAAGTTCGGCGAAGCTAAGTTCGGGTGAAGCAAAGTTCGGGCGAAGCTAAGTTCTGGTGAAGCAAAGTTCGGGCGAAGCTAAGTTCGGGTGAAGCAAAGTTCTGGTGAAGCTAAGTTCGGGCGAAACAAAGTTCGGGCGAAACAAAGTTCGGGCGAAACAAAGTTCGGGCGAAACAAAGTTCGGGCGAAGCTAAGTTCGGGTGAGCAAAGTTAGGTGAAGCAAAGTTCGGGCGAAGCAAAGCTCGGGTGAAGCTAAGTTCGGGCGAAACAAAGTCCGGGCGAAGCTAAGTTCGGGTGTAAAGTTTGGCCTCGTACCCGGGGCCCAGCACGGGGGGGGGCCGCCCTGGGGCAGCCTTTTCCCGCCGCCCCCCCCTCCGGTATTTCTCCGGGGGGCTGAGAAACTCCGCAAAAAACGCAAATTTCGGGCACATCAGGCCCCGAAACGACAGCAAACCTCGAAATAATCTTCGACCGGAAAAGTGTCATGGGCGGGGTTTGAACCCGGACACACCGGCCTGAAGGTCGACACCCGCTCACTCTGCCACCCATATACATTTTCCCAGGGGGAGAAAAAGCCAGCTCCGCGCTATTATCTAGTTCAAAAACAATACACTTTTAAAAGTGGGGTTGGCTCGAATAGAGGCTATTCACATTGCATGTTCATAGGACCTCCAGTCTCGAAACATAACAAAAATGTTTCCCCCGAAGAACAGACACCCTGTATGTAGATTCGTTAAAACCTCGCAGATTCCCTCGGAAAATCCGCGAGAGGTAAAGGGGGGGTAGACCTATCATCCATCCGATTTTTTCAAGGGAAATTCCGCGAACATTAAAACGAGTGGCGTTAAAAAATTGCTATTATCCAGGCTTTATCCAATGCTCGGGACGTCCACCATCCGGCCCATTACTATCACATCAGACAGCTTTGATTATGGTTGCAGCTGGGGATGATCTGCATCAGATCGAGTATGACTCATTTAGCTCAAGCCTGTTCCGACCTGCGTCCTTTCTGGCTGGGTATGACTCCGAAAAATGTACCAGCCACGCACCCCAGACCAGAAAGCAGAATTCCTGCTAGGGAAGCTCAAGAAGCCACACCTAACAGAGGTCGTTTTCTTCAAAACAAAACTACGCACTTGTCACCCGTTAAGACCCATGTTCCCAACACCCCCATTCAGCCTCAGAATCCAACACATACAAAATACAGGTCCAACCTGGTGCGACCGCGGCGGTGAATCATTCCCTACGAACACACACTACAAAGCGCCACCGTTTGTCCTGCGGAGTGCCAACACCGCACACCGCAAACCATGGCAAACCTTGATGAGATAGAGAGTGTCTTCCCCGACGAATCGACAACAACCTTGCATCAGCTGGGAAGCCGCCTGTTGGCCTTCTTAGAGAAGTATCAGGCACTTTACACGCATCGCTTTACAGAGTTTCTGACGAAGGGCTGTGCTGCCGATGTACCCGAGACATGGATGGACTATCTGAGCCACGTAGAGGAGGTGCAACTGCGAGGGATCGCTGGCGGTGTAGTGCCCGATAGTCACTGTCCATCGGATCTGGCAGCCTTCATCAACTGCTGCACTCAGTTCAAGCTGCGGCGGACCCAAAATGCAATTGTAGACGGCAGGCACAACGTGAAGTGTGAGGGTGTCTTGAAGCGCAACATGTCTGTGAAGAAACGATATGAAGTTGAGTGCATGACTGGTCTTGTTGATGCAGTTGCGCGTGCACCTGTCCTTACAACTGGGCCGAACCCGATACCTTCCGAAGACGCACTCGCTGCACCCACGGCTTTTACCACGGCCGACGTGTCAGGTGACATACATTCAGCCGCGGTGCCAAGTGATGAACGCTTACGACCACACGCCACTACCAGCGAATGCATCATCGATGTCGGGTCTGGGCAGGGGTATCTCCCTACACTGATGTCGTACGGACTTCAGAGGCGGGTGATAGCCATCGAAGCGGCAAAGCAGAACGTTGAACGTGCCATCGAACGTGGAAAAGTTATTTCAAAGTGCAAGGCCCTCGCGAGCAAGTGCGACGAAGATGGAAATGCAGGCTTAGTGTCGTATGTACCTGCATACATATCACCAGACACGACCGACGGCGACCTGTCGCGTTTATTAGAGAGTTGCGGGGTACCAAAGGTGGCTCAGAATCGTGGACTCTGCCTCACCGGTCTTCATGCCTGCGGGGATTTGACACCACACCTTTTGCGGCTCTTCACATCGTGCAGCACGGTGACCTCGATTGCTGTTGTGGGCTGTTGCTACTACAAAATGGGATGGCCCGAACCACACAACTACCCGATGAGCACCTACTTGCGCGAATCAAAGATGAAGGCCATGCTAGGTCCAACTGCCGCTCAAATTGCATGCGAAACCAGCTTCAAGTGGTACACGGCCCCTGATCCGGAGTTCGAACACACAAAGGATCTCTCACTGAAGCGGTGCCTCCTGGAAACAGTGCTGCATACGTGCTATCCAGACTGCAAGGAGACTATCGGTGTAACAATGAGTCGAAATGCCGCAAAGGAGAAGTTCCCAGAGTATGCTCAACACTGTCTCCAGAGAGTGAAAATGCGGCGGATGGACCTGACTGTCTTGTCTGCGCCTGCTGATGCCGGTGGCCATGTCGCTGCTACCGCTGAGAATGCTCCAACACCTTCACAACCGCACCCGAGTCGCGAAGAGCTAGAAGCCCTGTACACGACGCATCTCCCTCGTATGCGGCAGCTAGTCGTGTGGCTGACGCTGCGAGAATGCGTCGCGCCGGTACTGGAGACTCTTTTTGTACTAGATCGGTTCTTGGCGCTCAAGGAGGCTCTCGGCCCAGAAGGTGGTCTGGCTCGAGCGATCCCTATTTTTGACCACGAACGCTCTCCCCGTAACGTCGCACTGGTGGCACGGAAACCGTTCACCGGAAAAGCACACAACGCACCCTCGGGTCCGCGTGCGCGGTCTGTAGCTCGTTCTGGTTCGCCATGTATCTACGGCGAATCACGAACACCCTAAGCAGCATGTCCACGGCCCGACACGCGCAGGTTTCAGAAGCGCTGAAGGATTCACTACTCTGCATCGCAGAGTGAAGGCCCGTGGCCTGTAGTAGTAGTCAGGGAAACCGCAAATGTGGACCAAGCACGAAGCCGATACCACGTCAACACGGTTGCGTTACTCCACAATAGCCGTTCGGTAGCGCTTTGACCACCTCTTCGAATCAGCATGTGATGAGAATCCTGCCAGGTGACCGTGGCCGCGTTGCCTCGACTGGCAGCCTTCATTGTACCTGGCAGTTTGACCCCTAGCTATCTTCTGTGTACCTTAGTCGTCAATCCAATTGGTTCTGCCTGACAAAAGATCAGTTTGCGCGCCTTTCTGAGTCGCAGTTCATCTGGCCAGTTCTGTTTTACGCCTCTGCAGCAGTAATTTTGGGAAGATGTCTTACAAAGAGAGAACAGTGCCAAGCGAGGGTCTTCTAAAACTTTCACGCTGCGGCGAAGGTCTTCTCACTCGCCGGGGTACTTTGTCCTGTAGCGGTGCGTTCCCGTTTCGTTAGTATTGCTTCAATCTTCGCGAGGAGCGGCGGCAGGGCGTATGCTCCTTACCTTGTCAAGGAGCGCCCGCGATGCCAGGATCTACGCACCGCCCTCGCTTTGCGGCTGGTCGGAAAACAGAGTGGATGCTGTGCAAACTGCAGACGATCTGCGCCCGTTGGAATGATGTCGTGCCTGAGTACCCGCAAGACGTGTCCTTCTTTCATGGAAGCGTGAATTTTCCCGTCAAGACGCTAGCCGCCGCCGTAGGCCGTGCAGTTTCCGAAAGAAGAGAGCCTGTGATGTCGGCCAAAACTGCAGAGATCCAGCCATTCGGAATCAGGAAGAGTGAACAGGTTCTCACGCTTCGTCCGTCTATCGCTGTTTAACCCCTTACGGACGGGAGACATATACCGTCTGGCTCCTAATTTATGTAGTTTTTAATTCATAAATATTGGGAAATTTGAAAAATAATAATTAACCCAACTCCGACCAACCGGACATATATGTCCGGTTTAATCTGGAATCTTCTGTAGGTGTGCTTAGGGGGCGCCAAAAATTCCCAAAAAGGAATATGGAATTCACCCATTTCGAGCATATCTTTTCATTGCCGCCCTCGAACGTCAAAAAGTCGTCAGCAATGGCGTTTGCAACAATGTGGCAAGATTGGGGAAACCCCGGAAAATCGGCTTTTTTTTTAGAGCTTTTTTAGCATTTATTATCTTTTGAGCAATTTACCTTATAGCCAGCAGGTACAAGTGAAATTCCCTAACAGCCAGCAAAAACAAATTTAATCTCCTTCGAGCCAGCAAAGCAAATTCTATTCCCTTCGAGCCAGCAGAAACAAATCTTTTTCCCTTCGAGCCAGCAAAACAAATTTAATTCCCTTCGAGCCATCAGAACAAATTTAATTCCCTTACAGCCAGCAAAAACAAATTTAATTCCCTTCGAGCCAGCAAAAAACAAATTTGTTTCCCTTCGAGCCAGCAAAACAAATTTAATTTCCTTCGAGCCATCAGAACAAATTTAATTCCCTTACAGCCAGCAAAAACAAATTTAATTCCCTTCGAGCCAGGAAAAACAAATTTAATTCCCTTCGAGCCAGCAAAAACAAATTTAATTCCCTTCGAGCCAGCAAAAACAAATTTAATTCCCTTCGAGCCAGCAAAAACAAATTTAGTTCCCTTATAGCCAGGCCTTGCGTTCCGCATGCGGAACGTACGGAATTCCGCACGTGAATAAAATTGTGATTTTCCGTACGTGCGGAATTCCGTACGTGTTTCCGCACGTGTTTTCCGCATGTGTTTCCGCATGTATTAAATTGGCACTCATATGTGTGCAAGGTCAGCCACCTACTATCATTGGTTTGTCACAGTCGGGAATTCCGTCCAGACCTTGGACCGAAGGGTGGGTCCGTCCTACATCCGAGTCGGGCAACAATCCATCGACTGATGCGTGGACCATTAGCACACACAAAAGCAAAAGTGGAAGTTCTTTAGGTTCTTGTACGAAATCTTGCTCTCATTTCGCCTTGTAGACCACTGTGTCCCGCCAAACCAACACATATGTTTGTTCCTGCACCGGTCCCAGCTTGCGATCATGGACTGTGAGCAGGGCTTATGTAAATGTCAACCTGCCCCGATTCTTTTCTCCTGAGATGTGTCTTTTGGCTTGGCTAATCAACCTGTGAGGCAATACTAATATGCCTGGCCGCGGACGCCTTCAATAAGCTGACAGCCAAGGAGGATGAGCAGGTTGATGTGCGGCAGTGTGAAGCGACCATCGAGCAGTGTGATATTAACTTACTTACGAACTTTCACTCTAATCAAGATCGTCCCACCTACTATTTTCTAAGAAGCAATCATGTGCTTTGTTCCTCTTTTCCCCCTTTGAAACGTCCTGCCCACACCTTACCGGAAAACAAGTATGCATTGTAAACAACTACGCACTTTTTCCTTCGTGTTCTTGCAGGAGGTCCGCAACAAGCGGATAGATCCCGTGGCACCAAGCCAACTGCACAAAACCACGAAGCCCGCAAAGTGATGCTGATGTGGACTTGGCGACCCAAATATGGCAAGTTGGGGGCAGCCTCCCTACCAGACTACACCCTGAACCCTTTTCTGGAGCTTGTACCCCTCCTGCATGAAACTCGGAAAAGTTTTTTTTTTTGGATCTTTTCCGCACGTTCCGCATGTGAATTAAATTTGAGCCCAAAAGCATCGGAAGCCATGATGCAGGGTCAAAACCTTGTGTCTTTTTGGAAATGGCCAAAAAAAAATTTCCAGAAAAAAAATGGGGTTTTTGAATTTTAAAAGTTTGGAACAAACTCTGCAGTAATTTTTGAGGAAGTTGAACAAATTTTTTTTTTTCCAAAAAAAATTTTTAGGGCTCCATCGGCCCCGCGGGAGCGTTTTAAAAGGACACAAGGTTTTGACCCTGCATGATACACGTGGTATGGTTCAATTTTGATGGGCTGTTCGGCAGTCTCCCCACAGTTTAAGCAACTTCAACGGGGGAAACTTTTTTTTAGAGTGCAAGTTCACACATTTTTAGGGGTAAAACCAAAACAAACCGGTAAATTAGCCAGTCTGTACATTCCAGCAGAACATCCAGCAGAACACATAGGAATCATGTTACATTCACGCAAAGTACTTTTGCACTTGCGAGCACTGTCCTGTAGGTAAAGCAAAGCGCAAAAAGTCATAACAAGATGCCAAGGAAAACCTTGCTGGGCCCAGGTACATCAGAAATGCTGAATGCGCGCAGAGGGAGCCAGCTGAAGCACGGAGTGGTTAGAGAAACGACACAGAGAAACGACGCCTAATTTTCCTGAGCATTTTCCATAATTAGGTACGAGTAGAATGCTGTGGCACTCTAAAACCAACAGCAGCAAAGGAAGTCTACAAAACGGTAACAAAATGTAGCGAGACTTTTGGCCGCCAGCAAGGAAATCTACAAAACGGTAACAAAATGTAGCGAGACTTTTGGCCCAGGGTGCAAACCTGAAGAACTGCTACTGTTACCTGGTGCTTGTATTTTATTGTATTTTATTGTATTTTATCGTATTTTATTTTATTTTATTTTTCAGGCTGAGTCAGTGTATTTTATCCCCCCCCCCCCCCCCCCCCCCCCCCCCCCCAGAAAACCTTGATGATGCAAGTTGCGGGCCCTTATCCAGGGGGGAGGGCCCCTCCGGACCGCCCCTGGTGAACCTTTGATGCTGAGTGCAGACCCGGAAAAAAGTCCACCGGCGGGAACCGAACCTCCCACCCGTAGGTAAGGAACGTCGTCAACTGACGACGGTGCCACGCCGTTGTCCGCCGCGAGAAGTTTTTCGACGAATTGTGGATTCTCAAAAGTACCATGAAAAAACGGTAAAAAAAAGCCCGGGGTGGGGGTACCCCACGGCCTGCCCCAGAAAAGTGGGATAGCTCGCTAGAGAGCTAAATTGAGAATTTCAATTTACCAACCTCTAGACTCGGATAAACAATGTCAATATCTAGTCACTTTCGAGACCAGATCAGGAAAGACGAAGAGGCGAAGGCGGAGGAAGAGGTGGTCCAACTGGGAACAGGGAATGTGAAGAGGACAGTCTTCACAACAAGAGATATCACAGAGCTGGCGGGCGGTGTGCAGATCGATGTGGTTAGACTGTGGAACAAGAACAACCCCAACCGCACAATCAGTGCTTGCATATTGAATAAATACGTGGCCCACAAGAAGGAGACGGGTGAGTACTTCGCCCCCAAGCAGCGCGGACCGAAGCTCTTGCTGACTCTTGCAGAAGAGGCGAGCTTGCTCAAGCTGACAGCAAGGACTCGCGAACTCGGATGGGGTATCACAGGCGGGAAGTTCTCTGCAATGGCGCTCTCAAAAGAGGCCATCGAACAGTCATGGGGGTTGTGCGGAATCCATCGTGCAATGGGGTTATCTCAACCAATCCGAAAGGACAACACACCTACCGATGTTGTGTTCGACAAGTACGTTGCTTTGCTCAAAGAACAGACCGATTGGGACAAGACCCTCAGTGAGGTTGAGGAGACCGAACGCGACCGCACAGCAAGGCAGCCCACGGAGGAGCCTGAACCTGCTATCGTCTTACCCCCAGCCTCTGCAACGCAGTCACAACCCCAAGATCAAGTTCCCCCTGTCCTTCCAGCCACACTAAGACCGAAAGCGGCAACTAAGCCGTCTGGAAAGCGTGTAGGCCGACCTCGAAAGCCACCACCGAAGGGACAACCCAGCATCTTCACGTTCTTGCAGAAAAGACCTCTTCCGACTCTGGTGAGAAAAAAGCACGCACCGAAGGTGCCACACCTGAGAGCAGGAATTAGGGATCCTCCCATCTCTCCCCCTCTCGCGCTTTTCAAAGGAATATACCAAAACTACGCTTATTTTCTTTACCCCAGTGCACCACCATCATAAATAATTAGTCCACAAAAAGTGCCGCCGAAAATAATAATTAACGATTTATAAATTAGCGGCCGATAAATTCTAAACCACGCTTATTATTGGCCTATAAATTAGAATGAGTTTGACCAACGTTGCATGGAAAAAAGTTGCTTGGTCAGTGAATAGAACCGAAAAACCAGAGTCCTAGACCACACATACTGTGGTATGGTGGTATACATACTACCTCTATACTACCTATACATACACCTGTGTACCATGTGGTACTACGTGGTGTGGTATGTGGTGGTATGTGGTTGTATACACCAACACCAACCTCCTCCTTCACCTAGGATATGATAGGTCTCAGGCATATTCCTAGCTTCTGAAAAAATGAAACAGCGGGAAAAAATTCATCATTCTGCCCTGAAAACCAAAATATTATCACCCCGATTTTTTTCCGGGGCCAAGGAACAGTCCATAGACGCCGTCTCAAGTGCTGGCTGGGATGCGCAAGGCCGCTGGGGATGAAAGGCACTCCTGCAGCCTGCACATACTCCTTTGACTTCGTTCCGTCTGCGAGCCAACGGTCGAAGCACACAAGAATGGCATCGGGGAGCGACACCCAATACGTCCCAACTTCGTGCACCGTTTCGTCACCACCGCCGGCACCGTACCGTCTTCTCACTGTCCAGGTCGGGCTGGAAGGCGCATGCTGTTCGAGTCACTCCGAATGCCGTCAGGAACGGATGCTGTGTCCACGCCTCCTGGTTCGCCAGCGCACTTTGCTCGTGCTCCTCTTGCATAGCGGTGGTCACACGACACAAATACTCCTGTGCGTCCTGCTGATAATCAGGATTGAGACCCAGTCATGTGCAACTTGTAGCATGAGCACAGGCTCAAACGGGTGAGTAGAGTACGGAGAAAGTGGCAGGTAATGCTGCCGTAGGGACTTGGGGGTGCGGGGAGTCTTGCACAGGCAAAAAACCCGGTATCGTACGCTGAAATGGGGGTTTCGGTGAGCAGTGGAAAACCTCCCAGTAGGGTTTTGCAGGGGGTTTCCACGGCTTCCCCCCGCGGGAGCGGCTACAATATAGTTAACCGATTGTACTTGACTCCCCCACACTAAGTTGCTGCCAGGTGCCTGAGCGGGCACAAACGCGCCATTTCAGCAGCGCTGGCACTGCCACAAACTCGTGCGGAACAGCGGATGTGGAATAGCGAAACAGCGAATATGACACAGCGAAACAGCGAAGTAAACAAAGCCGAAAAGTGAAACAGCGAAACAGCGGTTAGGAATATGCCTGATAGGTCTACTGGGTTTGGAGATAAATTAAGTTTTTGATTTTCCGGCGAGTTAATCTTCAGAAAGTGGACCTATCTGCCCGCGTGTGAGTGTAACAACAGCAAACCAAGTGAGAATAAGTGCAGCATATAGTGTAAATGTTGCCGACGAGCAAGAAGAGAGAAACGGGAAAGGGGCTGATCAATGGTTTCTCAAAACGTGTTTGGACGTAGTGTTTCGTGAACAAGCACACTCTGCCACCGTGTGGGTGCGCGCGCCTTGCTGGCGGCTGTGAAGAGCTCCTTCTGGCTGGTGTGGACTATTTTCCGTTGTCCCAGCGCACACAGAATTGGCCGGACCCAGGGCAGGCACAGGTGCTACACGGCTTATATGTCAACCTGTGGGTTGTTCTGTGGCACTTCTTCCTTGACTTCACCGCATCCAGTGCAGGGAATGAACGTCTCGGCCAGACAGGCGAAAAAGAACAGGAATCGTGGGAGAGAGCCTTGTGCTAACGAAATCCCTCAGTTAAACTACAATCAATATTGAAGGCGCGAAGGAAAACCACATCACCCTGGAACAAAACCCTGGATAGCCCTTGGATAACAGCAATTTCTTAGCGCCACTAATTTTAATGAATACTTCTGCTACAGGATCATATCAACCCCTTAAATTACACAAAATGTCTGACGAGTACAAGACGTTCGACGATGACGCGTGCATGGGTAACGTTGCACCTAGCACAGAGCTGGCTGACTTCGTTGAGTACCCTTCCATGGATCAGTACAGGCTTGATCTTCACCCCGGCAAAGTTAACGTAGTGTATTTCATGTGCAAGTTCGAGAAAGGTGCCTACATCTGCAACGAAGAAATGTCGCAGCTTTGTGATGAGCTGAAGGACTCAGTCCAGGTTGTCGCTCTCAGCACCGACCCGGACAGGGGCACCGTCGAGAAGTTCCTGGAGAAGAGCAGGAAGGGTGAAGTGACCGATTTGAATACTGGCAAGCCGTACCGACTCTCAATGGATGTCGCGTGGGATGAAGGAAAGAGGACGTTTGGCATGTACCGCTCGCTGTGCAAGGGTCAGTTGACCACATACCATGGGTTTGTCGTCGGCAAAGACGGTAAGATTGTTTGGCACCAGCAGTTTTCGCAGACTTGCCCGCCTTCCAAGACGAACTTCCTGGCGCAGGTCAAGAAGGCAGTCGCCGGCGAGCCGCTTGAGTCTGCTGGTGCTCGTCCGAAGAGGGACCCCGCCGACATTGAGGAGGAAGATGCGGAGTGTGACGACATGGCCCTGTTCTGAGAAGCAGTGAAACACTTCAATTCTTTTCGTTTCAACCCGCCTTGCTTTCGACAAACGAAGAGGAGCATCCTTGACATCAGAGGAGCTACGCGACAGTCACTGATCCGCGTTTAGGAAGTGCGGGGCGCGGCCGAGCTATTCAGCCTGAGGCTAAAGAAATGGAGAATCTCAAGGTTGCATTTCGGTGTTTGACTGGAGGACGCGAAGCCGCGTTAGTTTTAATCCGCGGAACGGGGGCCGCAGCTTTCGCCCCGTTCCTCTACTTGCTTCTCCCGACGTGTGTAATCGATCGCTTTGGTGTGTCGTATTTCATGAACCAACTCGACGTGATGCATGTTCTTAGCGATCATCATCTTTTGTCTTCCGCCCTGTTCACCTCTTTGTTGTCGTGCAGCTGGTGTGTAAGCCTCTTTGAAAGTTGAAGATCGACCACCTTTTGGATCACTACTACTATCATGTGCTGCATGGCACGTGTCCGGGCAGGGAGGGCTCATCATTTTGTCCGAATCAATTTGAAAGCATGGGGAGAGCAACTCGCTTCTGGTCCTTGCAACACGATGTTGATGGTCAGGGGGGTATTTTGGGTTTCCAGACTCCGCTCATCGCTCCGGTTGCTTGCCCCCTCGAGTTCCCTTTTGTTTCTGCCCAGTGTTCGAACAATTTGAATGGATGACAGAGGAAGGTTCCATGGCGGGCGCAAAAGACCGAGGCGAAGAACCAGCACCAGCACACAGTGGTGCCTCGCATTTTCTACGAGTCGTTCAGCAACAGCTGTCAAGTGTGCCACCCGTTCGCTGCGGGCTCGGGAACGGCTCGAGTCGCCCGACACTTCACACTCGGGGGGGTACAGGTTAAGGGGCGCACGCGGTTGCGAATGCTTCTGCGCGATTTCCTGCCTGGCTTTGTGATACCAGTACGCGGCCAACTATGGGCGGATCGCTTGAGCATCATCCGTTTTCGGGACCGGTGCATTCGGCAGGTGAGTTGTTACACACTCGTTATCGGATGCCGACTTCCATGGCCACCGTCCCGTTGTCAAGATGAACCGACACCCTTTGTGGGATCTGATGAGCGATCAAGTCAGCTCTCGGTTCATCCCGTCGCCAGGCCTGCTCACAGCAACCCGTCTCAAAAAACCACCACCCACCCACCCGGAGACTCTAAAATCCCGGATTCTCAAGCGAACTATAACTCTAAAAAAGCAAGAAATATAATGTCGTCCCTGCTGACCGACTTCTTCGGGCTCGATGGCTGGACCGTTTCGACTGTTAAGACCAGCACGACCGACGGCTGGGCGCTGCTGCCGCAGGCGAATTCCGAGAGCAGCGACAAAGTTTGGGTCGAGTCGTGGTTCAAATACGGCGGCCTGCAGACGAAGAGCATCGTCAGACAGAACACCGCTGACTCTTCGACCGAGATGGAATACGGCGGCGTGGTCTGGCCGTTGGTCAAGCCTGAAACGAAGACGACCTCTGTCCCGCCGCTCGTCGACCGAGCATGGGTGAAGGTGCTGGCGCCGTACTCAAACGTGGCCGCCAGTCAGGTCAGTCTCGGATACAACCAGAAGAACCCGAGCTGGAGGTCCGACTGGAAAGTCCTTGCGTCCATTTTCCCGGGTATGCCCCACCTAGACCAATATGGGGTTTCAGCTTCGTCCGTCAACTGCCGCAGCTTCAACGGAACGAACAAGGAATCCAGATCAAAGCATAGCCGCGGTAAATAGTACGGAGCGCATGAGCGAAACTACGAGCGTCTTTCTTCAAGCTGTTTCGACAAATGAAATGATGAAACTTGTGATGCGTCAAAACTTCCTGCCTTTAGAACGACCAACACAGGCTTTTTGAATCACGCGTCAAGGCGGGGTAAGCCGTTGAAAAGAAGAGGCATTTCTTCCAACGTCTCAGAACCAACCAACAGGCGCGCCTACAGTCACATACAACCACACGCTGTACGCTGGAGATGATCACGACGTTCCGACGAACAACGCACACATAGCGGTGAGCACAGATTTGCTGGCGGCTCAGGGCCAGTCTAACGTGTCGTTGGCGACCACTTTCACGCTTGGCCAGCTGCACCGGCTGCTTGCACCGAACCCTGTAACGCCCGCAGCTGTTGACAACGTGAAGTGCACCGTCGCCCACGCGCGCACGTGCGGCGCGTCGAACGACGGTTCATCTCTGGCGAAGACCGTCGTCGCCTCGGTGGAGAAGCCGTTCTTCGTGTTGCAGTACCCCGTCACCCTGGGCGCGATGCACGCGACGCGGACCGAGGACATGACCGACCCCAAGGGCGTCGTCCACCGTACGGTCGCGCCGGCTTCCTTTTCCGTTGCGGCTGCAATCCAGGCGACCCCCACGCTCATGGCCAAGGTCAAGCGTGACATCACGTCTCGGGCCACGTCCCTCGCTCTCATCCAAACTGGCCTCCCGGGAGGATGGCAAGCCATCGCATCTGCCACACACATGGCAGACAATAGCGAGCCTACCTTTGGGCTGATGCTCACCCAAGCCTGCTAAGCATAGTGCCGAAACTGTGCTGTTTCACTGCGTGCGGCAGGCCAAGAGCAGTTTCTGGTCCGCGTTCGTACACTAGAAAATACCGTTCTGCAGAACGCAACTTAAGCAAGCTTATTGCAGCGTGTCTGCTATCCAAAATGCTTTAATCGTGCTATCGCACCTCCCTTTTCCCACATCGAACTGACATGAGAGAACGCATGTGCCTGACCTCGTCTTTGCCAGAGAAGATCGTGTCAGCGTGCTCTGTGTGTTCTCCTACCCTCCCTCTTCTAGCCTTGGCAGCCGCCCTTGTTGTTAGCAAAGCGGCAAAAATTCTTTCCATCGTTCGCTTCCTCTCCTCCTGTGCTCCCGAGGGTACCCTGCTGTGGTGCTTTTCGGGCGGCGGCAGCACATTGCCGTGTATGACTTTCCCAGTTGGGAGGGACTTTCTTAGCCGTGAGACATTTGGTCACGGACGGACGCGTACTTCCACCTTCGCACCTGCGTCAACCATTGCACAAAGACCCCTGCTTCACCTCCCAGTTGACTGAGCTTCTCACAGCGCATTCCTGCTCCCTTGCGTCAATTGTTTTCCGTTTCGACGCTGCTTCAAGACCGCTGTAAGTGGTCCAGTGCCCCTTTTTCTTCGAGTACGGAGTGCTACGGAGTCGTACGCTTTGACACCTATCCGTTTCTTTCGCTTGCTCTAAAAAAAAACCGGTTCGTGTGTTACTTCCGGATGGTAGTTCTGAGATGCCAACTCTCACAGCATGATCTGCAAGTGAATGGTCTGCAGGTGACTTCAACTTGGCAGCGGAGGAACGCCGGCATGTGTTTGTCCAAGGTAGAGCCGGTCGAATACAAAAGTCCGACCGAATCGACCCAGGTGAAACCGAGCAAGCCTATGATTTGGGGATTCTGAAGCCGCTGTAAGTGCGCGGAAGTGCCAAGCAGTGCTTTCGGGTGCTCTAATGCCGAGGCGGAAAAACCCTTGCGTTCCCGGCTGTTGACTTCCCCCCCCACCCAAGACACTGGGGCCTCAACAAATAAGTGCAAATGAACAACGATGCCTCTTTGCAACCTCGAATCATAGGACCACCAATTAATAGTTGATACCAAGATGAAGAACGCCACGACTGCTCCGGCCTTCCGCCTGTGGACACCCACAGGCGAGACTTTCCCCGGCGTTGGCGCCAGCGCAGTCGGCTTCGGAAAGACGATGACCGACATCGACACGAAGTGGTTCAACAAGGACGCATGGAGAATCGAGTCGTTCCTCAAGCGTGGCCCCACCACCGAAATGTGGATCGACCCTTCCGCCATCAAGGTCTGCCCGTTTTTCGCCGGCTGTGGCATGCCAGGATTGGCAGCTAGGACCACGACCTCGTCTTTAACCTTTCCTCCCTGCTCTTGATGCCGTCAGGGTTGGCGACAAACTCGCTGCAAAAGTGTTCCCGTATCACGTGTCACGTGACGAAAAGCAGGCACGGAGTGGTAGTGACGTGCCACTCCCCCACTAATCCGACAGAAGGACGAACCATTGTAGATCTTTCTGGCTGGGCCCGACTCTTTGACGTTTTGATCGTGTGTGATGGCGGGCTGTACGGGCTTGGGTCCTTGAAACCCGCAGTTGCTGACTACTCTGGCCCAACCTGACACGGCTAAGTGCCACCGAGGGAAAGTTTGCACAAACGCCAGTCGAACAAGACATGGTCTGAGGGGCAAGCAAAACAAGAAGATGATCAAAAAACTCTATCAGAATTAGGAGCCGACTGAGTTCGAGTGAACGTGTGCCCCGCAGCCACGGAACGCAGGTTTTGCGCGTGCACACCGTTCCACTTTTCTTTTTTCGTAGTACCAATCAGTGCTCCCGCTAACCTCACTTTTGGTGAGGAATTCCAAAACCTGCTTTTGGAGCTTTTTTTTTCGTGCCCCCCAATTTTTTTTTCCCTGTGCTGCGCAGGTTAATAGTTTTGTTTCTGCCTCGGTTTCTCGACCAACTTTCTGAGACCGAGAAGCTTTTCTCCAGGGGAGCACCACTCAAGGGGGGTCCGGGGGGTCTGCCCCCCGGCGAACGGTACGGTACAGGTGGAGAAAGTTTGCACTTCTCAGTCTGTTTGTCACAATAAACACTGCACATTCCTGAAGGCAACAGCCCATTTCAAATTCAACCACCACTCGATACTGTGTGCTGGTAAATCATTGCCACGAGTAGATGCAGACCAGAGATCACATGGAACAAGGCACTTGTGTCGACTCGGAGAGAATCTGTCAAGAAATCCAGGGCTGCTTCTGAGCCTCGACTCTCTTTCTCAGCTCCAGCCCCCAGCTTCTACCCGCCAGCCCACCATGCCCAGCAGAGAGTAGACCGTGATGCAGTGCTTTGGCTACACGATACCACCAATCGGAAAAAGGTGAGGAATTCCTCATGAGGAATTCCTCACCCTCTTTTTCCGAGCCTCTTTTTTTTTGAGGAATTCCTCGCACTGTTTCGTTAGCGGGAGCACTGGTAACAATGCATCGTAAATACGAAAGAGAACGCTGGCAGCGTGTTTGGATTAGCCAAACGAGCATATTCACTCACTATCATCACTAGCAGGCTAATCCTCCCCCGGCACGTACAAAATCGCACCTACTTTGTAGGAAATACGGAAATACTTGAGGGAGGCTGCCAGTTGCGAAAATATCAAGGACGTAAATAGTGTAGTCCACACGAAACACAGGTAAATCTGGATATAGTGGCGGGCGTAAGCGTTCAACAAAAGGACCCCCTTTGTAGTTGTATTCTTTCTGCCCTCTTTAGCCTCCGTCAAAATAAGCAGCCCCTCGAGTATTTTTGGTACATGCGCCGCGTCCTGTGTGTAGCAGTTTAGAACACAAAACCACCTACAGAACGCGAAGGGCGGCTCCGTCTCCGCAGTCTTCGGTTACGATGACATGGAGCGCAACATCAAATACCGCGGAACGACCGACGACTCCCTCAACCACACCTCCGAACTCGCGTACACGCTCCCCCTGCAGAACGGCGTCCAGCGTGTGAAGGCCTCCGTCAAGACCTCTCTCGACAAGGGTACCTTCGTTCCCAACACCCAGAAGGTCGAAACTAAGGTACTGCTGTATTTTTGCTTGTGCAGGTTTTATTCTAGGATGCTGGGTTTTTGTTTTTGAGGGGCCCGACTCTATTCACCGAGCCGGAAATTATTTGTTCCGTGCAGTGTTGGTCTCAACAAAGGTGTGTAATTGCATGGCAGTGTCAGGTGGAGAGCAGACACATGATCATGTGGGACACAGGCTTTCTGAGAGCTACAATCTGGAATGTTGTTGGACCCCTAGGGCTCCTTAGTAGACTCTCCAATTCTTTTTTGAGGGGTCCGCTGGACCCGGTTGGACCCCAAGAATTATCCTGTGGCAGTAAACAGTGTGAAAGGAAGACTCTGGCCTAACTTTACAACAGAGCCCCCCACCGCCTCGACACGTCATTCGGAGACGTAGAAACACCCGACTTCTTAACAGACACGGGACAGCCTAAAAAGGGTTTCCCTCGAGACACGGCTGACAGGGCCAAGTGTACACGAACCAAGCGTGCCTCCGACCCTGTGGCTGGATCCCCCCGTGACCTTCCATGATCCTCCTGCTGGCAGCGAGAAAAGCCAAGCGTTTCTTGCATTCGCGCACCCACGCTCAAAGTGCGAATTCTAGACTGTTTCTTGTAGTAAGCGGTCGGTGTTTTGAAGTCTCCGTTTGACTCGTGAGGCGGGGGAAGGGTGCTGTTAGAGCAGGGATGTTTTATTCACGAGAGTTCATCGTAGAGACATCAACGGCAACCACGCAGCTTTTCTGGAAGGCGATGATGCCGCAGTTCACGGCGGAGGCGATCCTGAAGCAAACCGCGTCCGGACCGCAGGCGTTCAACGTTTGGGTGCAAGGTGAGGTGACGCCGGACATCGCCTACGGAGGGATCGTCGAGTACGACATCCCGAAGGGCAGCATCAAGAACTGGGAGCTCGGAGTGCTCGACACTCTGCCGTTCATGGGCAACGTCCTCGCGGCGAGGTTCGTCACGCGCAACGCTGAAGACTTCGAGCTCGGAGTCATGCCCCCCCCGCAGTTGGTGTCCGGCAAGCCCGTGAACGTGTACACGAAGGTCAACCACAACGCCAAGAGCAGCGTCACCGACGTTTCCCTCGCGACCGAGGTCAAGTACTGCTCGAAGCTCGACCTCAAGGCGAGATTCGCCTACATGGGCCTCAACAGGCTCCAGACTGCTTTCGCTGCGATCTGGGCGGCCCCGGTATGTTTCCCGTTTTCACATATCTTTTTTGTATGAGCACCTGCTTTGAAGGAAATACTTGCGGAGACTGCCAGTTGCGAAGTCTCAGAGGATAGTGTGGTACTCATCAGCATGCCGATGTCTCCCCATTACCGCAATAATATTCCAATCCCAAAGAATCTGACTACGAACTTGTCACAAGCGACCAGCAGCACTTGCAACCGTCGCGGGTTGCACCACGACGGAAACGCGCCAAGAGTGGCCCATCCGGTGTTACGTAGCGAAAGGCAGGCGTGTGGTACTCATCGGCATGCCGATGACTCCCCACTATCGCAACAAAGTTCCAATCTCAAAGGAGGGAGGTAAATTTGCTGTAGCCCACACGAAACCCAGGGAGAAATTCCGAACGTTTGTGGACTCACACGCGTTTTGGTTGTAGCACACCCGCTTTTCGGGTGCATCCTGTCTCTACCTCCAGCTTCTGAGGCTGGACTCCACCGTGTATCTAATTACCGGGCATATTCAGGTACAGGCCTGTGTACACCCTACGGTTCCTTGTCAGCGATGAAGAGGTGTTCGTCTTACGAAAGTGCAATACCATTATGTCCGAGGTGTTCGTCTTACGAAAGTGCAATAATATTATGTCCGAGGTGTTAGTCTTACGAAAGTGCAATAATATTATGTCCTTCCCCCCCCTTCACACAGAACGGCTGGCGTGTTGCCGCGTCCATCACGGACCCGGGAACGAGCAAGATGCTGTTCGGCGTTCGCTTCGCCCAGGGCTCGACCCCGGCCCCGCTGTAGTTGCCGCCGGCCAGAGAACTATCCGTCCCGCCAAGACGCACACTCACACACACTTAACGAACGCAAACTTACGAAGAAGAATAGACAAAAAAGAATGCAACAGAAAAAAAAAAAAAGGTATCTCGTCCCTCGAGATCGACGGTAACACAAATAAAACGAGAACGGCACGCGAGGCATGCTTCACGGGTTTAAAACCAAGTGTTTCCGCTTCTCCTCTCCTCTTCTCTTTCATGCGGGGTTCTCCTTTGTTTCGTTCTACTGCCTTCCCGTTGACAAGGTGTCCCAGCAATTGATAGGGCGCGATTGTTCGTGGATTATCAAGATACTGAGCCAATTTACCCCGCTGCGCAATGCATACTCAAATGCTCAGCAGAAACAATGTCCTTCTTCAGCAGTTGTGCGTTTCTGTTGGTGTGCTCTGCACTGAGCAGGTTTGCACTTTCAGGTCAAAGTCCCTGCAAGACCGATCTCGGTCGAATGGCCGCTGCTTCTGACTCAGCACCAACTCACAAGCGTAGAAAATGCGTTCGCTTTGTGTCCTTGCAAGGCTGCGTGATGTTCCCTGTGTCTCCGTGCTTTGTTCTTCGGTGCTCTGCAGGCGCTCTTGTCTAAGCCGGGAGCTGGTACCCGATTCCTACACAGTTAACAGACGTACTGTTCGGTGCCGGGATGAGTCGCTGACCTGCATCATCCTCGTGAAACGGACTCCAAGCTGCGACACTCCGGCACGGCTGCCCCTTGAAACAGTTGTGCAATAGAATGGTAAGCGGACCAGTGACAACAACGAGCATTCGCACCCCCTCCCCCTCATGGCAGGTGGTCACAGCGCTTTGCTTTTCAGTTCTTTTGTTGTTTTCCTTTGCACCTTTTTTTGTTTTGTTTTGAAGCAAGGGATAGTTGTTTCAACCTCTTATTGATAGGCTGCTCACGATTACGAGAGTCGGAATTGAACGAATGCAAAGCAGCACCGACCTTATCTAATTGTAACACCTCAACTATCCCTCGTTTCGTTCTTCTTTTCTGCCGTATTCTTGTCTGGAAAGAACGGAAAGAAGCAGTCTCGGGCGTGGACGGCACATTCGGGAGTTGTTGCCCCGATCTGTTTTCCACGATATTCTTCGACACTTTTTTTTTCTCTTTCTTTTTGCCTGACTTTCTTTTCTTTCTGGTCTTCTTCTTGTCGTCCCCATCCCTTTCTTTGCCCCACCACCCGGCGGGCCCGCTTCGCCAGCATCTTTTTCGTGAACGTTGAAACCGTCTCCTTTTCATGCCTATTCGGCTGCCCGTTCCCGGCGCTGACTCTCTTCTATGCTAGCGCTCGCTATGACTCCCACGTGCAAGCCCAACCCGGCTGCGGAGGGGCAGTGCAGACAGCGTTCACACTCTTTATCATGCAGGGTCAAAACCGTGTGTCTTTTTTTAACGCTGCCGCGGGGCCGATGGCCCCCAATATGTTTTTTTGGAATTTTTTTTTTTTTGCTCAACCTCAGTCAGGGTATTAGTTTGAAGGCTTCCGGGATTTGCAGATTTAGACCGTTACTATGGGGTGGTTTTGGGCGGTGTTTCGGTGCCGTTTTCGCCGATGTACGGCGTCTTGGGGCAGAGCCGACACATCTCCACAACTTCGTTCAGCAAAAGAGGGGTCTTCATGGGTCCTTTATGGGTCAATTATGGTCACCCCGTGAGTTTGGCGACACATTTTGCGGGCGTTTTTTCAACGTACACCAGCCTGGATCAAGCTTTTCGGGGTTTTCCGAATGCTTCTGGGTTCCCTGTGGGGGGGTGCCATATGGGGACGCGCTCCAAAAACAGTCAAAATCGTAAACAGACAGTCTCGTCAGGCAGCTGAAGGGGGGTGACCTGGGGACCTATTTTCCTATGATTCCTATGATAATAGGTCCACGGTTTTGGTGTGCACCGCCGTGCTTACAACAACATTTTTAGCGTTATTTTTAGCAACATCGCGCCGAAGGCGCGACGGAAAATTTGGGCAAAAAGTGTGTGGGCAACTCTTAGCTCGTGTGGGATACTCAACTGTCACACAGGACCTTGGCCCGGTAATGAAGCACAGTGGCTGCCGACCCGAAGCTGAACCCAATTGAACGGCAGCGGCTGGGTCTCAGCAGCGGAGGCTCAGCAGCCATCCAGCACCTTCAGCACACCCCCCGCCTTTATTTACTTTGAACACCGTTTTTTGAACATTTTTTTTTTTTTTTCCCGGCCAAGCAGTGCTCCCGCTTACCTCCGAAATGCCGGAGGAAGCCTAAATCAGGAAAAGTTTTTTTTTTTTTTTTGGCGCTGTCGCAGTGTCGCGCTTTTTTTAGCAGTGTCTGTCAGTGCTCTCAGGGTGAGCTGGAGCTAGAGATGGGTTGCTCCACCACAACCAAAATGCGCGTGAATCCGCACCACACCCGCTTTTTTCACTGTAGCTTTGACTCCAGCTTCTGAGATTGGATCCCACCGCCAACACCCCAACATGCCAGAGGAAGCAAACACCAGCAATTTCATGCTGTTCGTGCAGTGCACAAGCTGGGTAGTGACCCTGCGTGGTAGGCTGGTAGGCAGTGTCAGCCGAAGGTGCTGAGCATTGGAAATCCCCACAAGCGAGATCTCATGCCGGGATATCACTGCACTCCTTATAAATTTGATATGGTACGATGCCAAAAGGGGGGGGGGGGGTTTGGGCGGAAAAATCCCCGCATAGTTCACCAGGGTCTGACGGGTACTGAGGCCCCATACCCTTCCTAAAACATCATTCTGCGTTCAAATACGCCCTCAGAAGCCTCCGGAGAGCCTTCTATGATGTCCCAAATGCGATTTTGTGGGTTTTTAGGGGGTCCCCCCGCCTGCTGGCCGTAAACCACCATAGAAGACACATACGCAACCTGATGCTGGGTCGCTTCTCTGTGCAAGATCCCAGCCCAAACACACGTTTTCGGCGTTCTCTAGCACTCTCCAGGTGCATTCGACCCTCGGGCTTCGTGGTTTCTTTCACTCACAGGTGTTCCGGGACGTGCAAAGATAAGGAGAATGGCCCCCTGCATTGGGGACAGACCGAACTACGCCCTGCCTGTCTATACAGGCTTTGGGGTCAACCTGCACTGGCTTTGGCGCCACATCCACCGTTTCGGGCTTCGTTTGTGCTGCTTTGGAGTCCATTAAGAACTCTGGTCTGATTTGCGGGACGCTTTCCTCGGTTTTGGCGCCCACTTTCACTGTTCTAAGGCCTGTTCAGGCTTCTACCTGCATCATGTTATGCTATTCTGGTGATTCTGCAAGGCTTGGTGAACGAAGTAGGACAAGCGTTAAGTAACAGGCGATCATCAGCCGTTCTCAAGCGGTTGACTACGACGCGTTCACTTCATGATTTTGAAGCAGGCTTCACCGCTTTCAGGGCAGGCTTTCAGAGCTTTCCTGGCAATGTCTTCCCTTCTGGCATCTTTCTCACCCATGGCTGCAAAGTGCTTCTCGCTGGATGTCTTTGCACAGGCGGCACATGACCCGAGGGATGTGTGGCAAGCTCCTGTGCAGTGAGCTTGGTCAGACAAACTGTGTGGCGCACACACCCGCCATGGTCGGCAGTATCACCTGGGCCACAGTTTGAGTCCTGTTCCGAGACCCGCTCACGGTGAAGTGGCGCCTACTGGGTCGCTTCCTCTCCAGCTTCGGCGCAAAGTCTTCACCACTGGATGCACTTTGAACGGTGAAGTGGGCACCAAAACCGAGCAAAGCGTCCCGCAAATCAGACTAGAGTTCTTAGTGGATCCCAAAGCAGCACAAACGAGACCAAAACGGTGCACATGGCGCCAAGGCGGCGCAATTCGACCCCAAAGCCTGTATAGACAGGCAGGGCGTGGTACGGTCTGTAGGGTCCATTCGCCTTGTTTTTGCACACCCCGGAACACCTGTAAGCGAGATAATTTATGAAGTCCGAGGGTCGAATGCACCTGGAGAATGATAGAGAACGCCGAAAACGTGTGTTTAGGCCGAGATTTTGCTCCGAGGAGCGACCCAGCATCAGGTTGCATATGTGTCTTCTATGGCGGTTTACGGCCAGCAGACGGGGGGACCCCCTAAAAACCCAACAAAAATTGCATTTGGGACATCATAGAAGGCTCTCCGGAGGCTTCTGAGGGCGTATTTGAACGCAGAATGATGTTTTAGGAAGGGTATGGGGCCTCAGTACCCGTCAGACCCTGGTGAACTATGCGGGGATTTTTCCGCCCAAACCCCCCCCCCCCCTTTTGGCATCGACTCATATGAATCCTTTGCCAGTGGACACTTGGACGAAACGAGACAAATGATGAGATAGTCCTACATATTCAAGAATACCTGCGCCGCAGGCGCGGAAAAAAGTTGGAGGCCTTGTCAGGGGCAGTACGAAGATCCCGAAAACTGGCATGGTGTCACACACAGCGGTCTGCCCAAAGAGTATTTGAGAGCACAAAGACTCCTGATAAGCATGAGGATAGACACTGTCCTTCCCTCTTCACAGTTTTGTGGTGGACTCAGTCAGTTTTGACGCCAAATGTGACAACATGCTCGCACCATCAGCCACATCTTGTGCCCCAGGCGCGGTTTTTTGAAGCAGTCCATGCCGCAGGTGCCAAAGTCACACGGAAAGATTCGGCAAAGACTTCATGACCAGTACTAGTCGCGAGCTACACCCACACGGGTTCACTCCTACGCCAGGTACCAGGCCGGAGGAATTCCTCAGGTCCCCCCGGAGGAATTCCTCCGGAGGAATTCCTCCGGAGGAATTCCTCCGGGGCATTTTTCAGCACGTTTTTTTTTTGAGGAATTCCTCCGGTTTTTTCCTTAGTGGGAGCACTGCGGCCAAGTCCGGTTTGCAGATTTAGACCGTCGGTCTAAATCTGCAACGGAAACTAATCCCCTGCATTTGAGGCCAGGGTATTAGTTTGAAGGCTTCCGGGATTTGCAGATTTAGACCGTTACTATGGGGTGGTTTTGGGCGGTGTTTCGGTGCCGTTTTCGCCGATGTACGGCGTCTTGGGGCAGAGCCGACACATCTCCACAACTTCGTTCGGCAAAAGAGGGGTCTTCATGGGTCCTTTATGGGTCAATTATGGTCACAGCGTCAGTTTGGCGACACATTTTGCGGGCGTTTTTTCAACGTATACCAGCCTGGATCAAGCTTTTCGGGGTTTTCCGAATGCTTCTGGGTTCCCTGTGGGGGGGTGCCATATGGGGACGCGCTCCAAAAACAGTCAAAATCGTAAACAGACAGTCTCGTCAGGCAGCTGAAGGGGGGTGACCTGGGGACCTATTTTCCTATGATTCCTATGATAATAGGTCCACGGTTTTGGTGTGCACCGCCGTGCTTACACCAACATTTTTAGCGTTATTTTTAGCAACATCGCGCCGAAGGCGCGACGGAAAATTTGGGCAAAAAGTGTGTGGGCAACTCTTAGCTCGTGTGGGATACTCAACTGTCAAACAGGACCTTGGCCCGGTAATGAAGCGCAGTGGCTGCCGACCCGAAGCTGAACCCAATTGAACGGCAGCGGCTGGGTCTCAGCAGCGGAGGCTCAGCAGCCATCCAGCACCTTCAGCACACCCCCCGCCTATATTTACTTTGAACACCGTTTTTTGAACATTTTTTTTTTTCCCCGGCCAACAGGGGTTATTCTAATCCCCGAAATTCTGAAAAATCCCGGTTAAAAAATCTTTGATATGGCCAGAAAAATTTTTCCCCACGCTGCGCATGGGAAGCATGGATTGCTGAAGCAAGCAGTGTCCCACACAGTAGCGTCATACGTTAGCACAGTGTCGACCACAGTGGCAGCACCACTAACCAAATGCGGCGAGCGACATCTCTTTTAGTTTCAAAATCCTTTCAGGCCTGTGTGCTTCAGGATAGCAAACGATCCTCCAGTGACTGATTACTGGGTGTGATGGAAAACACAATCTGGCTGCTGCTTCTCCACTTTGTTGTAGCCTTCACTTGTCAGTCCCAGTGGGCACTACGGCATGATGGCCTCAACGCCTTTCAACGAATCGAGGCAGGGCGAAGCTGCTCACGACAGGCGCCCCCCAACACGCTAATCCCAACGCCCCTCATGCCCCATAGATATTTCTGGACCAGGCTGTGTACACACAAAACAGCAACTACGACTCCAGGATCTGAGCCTGTAGCCTGGGTCCCTTGCCAAAAAGTTTTCACCAGAAATCCCCATGGTTAAAAAATCTTTTTTCACCGGCCTGTTTTCAGAATTTTTTTTTTTTTTGGTGAATTTTTTTTTTTTAACCATACAGGATAATCCCTGCCGGCCAAGTCCGGTTTGCAGATTTAGACCGTCGGTCTAAATCTGCAACGGAAACTAATCCCCTGCCTCAGTGCTCCCGCTAACGAAAAAGTGCGAGGAATTCCTCAAAAAAAAAGACGCTCGAAAAAAGAGGGTGAGGAATTCCTCATGAGGAATTCCTCACCTTTTTCCCGTTGGTGGTATCGTGTAGCCAAAGCACTGCCTCACAGTCTCGTGGGCTGGCGGGCAGAAGTCAGTGGCTGCCACGGGGGCTGGAGCCGAGAAAGAGAGAGTCGAGGATCAGAAGCAGCCCTGGATTACTTGACAGATTCTCTCCCAGTCGACACAACTGCCTTGTTCCACGTGATCTCTGGTCTGCGTCTACTCGTGCCAATGATTTACCAGCACACAGTATCGAGTGGTGATTGATTTTGAAATGGGCTGTTGCCTCCAGTGTTTACTGTGACAAACAGACTGAGAAGTGCAAACTTTCTCCACCTGTACCGTACCGTTCGCCGGGGGCAAGCCCCCCGGACCCTCCCTGGAGAAAAGCTTCTCGGTCTCAGAGCGGCAAAAGAAAGTTGGTCGGGAAACCAAGGCAAAAACGAAGCTAATAACCTGCACAACACGGGGGTAAAAAATTTGGGGGGCACCAAAAAAAAAACAAGGCCCAAACAGGGTTTTGAATTCCTCACCAAAAGTGAGGTTAGCGGGAGCACTGCTCAACCTCATCAAAAATTACTGCAGTGTTTGTTCCAAAATCTTAAAATTTAAAAAATCCCAATTTTCTTCCGGAAGAAATGGGTGGCCATTTACCAAAAAGACACAAGGTTTTGACCCTGCATGTTATCGGCAGGTGGTGATGTAGTGTAGACACGGCTGTCACCGACCTACATGTATGTCTACGCAGGCGCTCTCGAACATGCGTCAGATGCGGGTTGACGAGCTTGCTATGGAAAGGGAATCTCCATCGGCTATCCTCAGTGTTGGGCATTGCAGTAGGACATCGCAGTCAGGCATTGCTGCTGTGCCATTGCAGCAGCGGTTTTCGTTCACTGAGAGGAAAGGAATGAAGAAATCCGAATGACAACTTACGATGGGGTGATACCCCAAGGTACTTTGGACACCCTGCGGGCAAGGTGGGAGGGATCTCGGCCCCGGCTCTCAAGAAGTACTCGTGGACGGCTAGGAAAACGGATGACAATTTCACTCCGGCGTCGCGCCATTCCTGCCACTGGGTGAAAACAATCGCAGATTCCCTCGGAAAATCCGTGAGAACCTGCCAGGAAGGTGGGCTAGTCCGGCACAACAGCTGTCGTCGGGATGAACCGATGATGAGCGATCACTCGGGCACCACAAGTCAGCTCTCGATCCATCCCGCGCCGCAGTCCTGCTTACCAGAAGTGGCCCACTTAGAACGAGGGTTCTATGGCAGGTTCAATGAAGTAACCCCAGGTCGATGCCGCAGTACGTACGAGTGGGCAGGTCGAGAAGTTGAAGGCGAAGATCTCAACTGGGGTGACCACCCCAAGGGAAGGCGCAGATTCAGCGAGCTCCGCACAAGCCAGCAGGACGGGTCACACGACACGTTAGAACCGGAATGGGCACGAATCCACGAACGGCAGACAGGCAGCATCGTTCTTCTCGCGTTTGCAGCCACCTCCTTGCGATGGCCACGACAGTGCTTGGGGAAAGGAATCCGGAGTACGGACCAAGAAGCAGACAGCGCGCAAACACACGAACTGGGTCGAGACCGTAACGTGTGCAGCTCCAGAAACTGCAGGTGGTGATCTCAACTGGCGTGGCCACTAATGGCTGGAAGCCCGGAGTTTCAAGCGCATCCACGTACGAAAGGCACCGAGCGGCGAGTCACAACGGGAAGGAGCCGAAAAGCGGGGCGCCTCGCTGGAAGCAAGCGCGGCCGGCCCGCAGCGTGCGATACATGTCCGAAGAGTCCACCTCGTTTCAATTCCGTGGCCCTAAAACCATGGGGTTGAGGTGAATGCAACTTGCCAAGACAAGAACCAACACTAGGAATAGCAGCGGTGTCGATGAACCATGCCAGTCGTGTGATAGCACACGACTTCAAGTCGGTGTGCAAGCCCGCATGAGTTCTGCCCTATCAGCCTTTGCCGGTAGCGTAGCCGACTACCGAGGCTATAACGGGTCACGGGGAAATAGAGTTCGATTCCCGGAAACGGACAATCTCAGTGTTCAATCACGCTCTCAGGTCATTTCTTTACAACCGCCACCCCCGGAACCAAAAGAACTTTCTTTCGACACGATGAAGTCCGCCAGCACCGCGCCCGCCTTCCGCCTGTGGACCCCCACGGGTGAACTCTTCCCCGGCGTTGGCGCCAGCGCCGTCGGCTTCGGAAAGGCGATGACTGACATCGACACGAAGTGGTTCAACAAGGATGCCTGGAGAATCGAGTCGTTCCTCAAGCGTGGCACCACGACCGAGATGTGGATCGACCCGGCTGCCAACAAGGTAATGCATTTGATCTTCTTCGCAACACATTACTACTATGGCACATACACAGAGTTCTGCCATACACACGGGGTAAATAGCTGCAATTTTGCCTGCCCACTCATAGATTGCAATCAACCCATTGCATGTATACCAAGGATCTTGGTGTCGGTCTCATCAATCACAACTTGGCTACCCAAGCTAGCCAGAGTCAAAGTGTGCGAATAACTACATCCCTTTCACCAACCGACTCCCAGCGTCGAAAGTCCTTGAAACCTCAAACAACGCCAAAAACCTTGCGACGAGAAGCAAACCAAGAAACCACACGCAGAACTCGAAGGGATCTACCATCTCCGCTGTCTTTGGCTACGACGACATGGAGCGCGGCATCAAGTACCGAGGGACCACCGACGACTCGCTCGGCCACACGTCCGAAGTGTCGTACGCCCTCCCGCTCCAGAACGGCACCCAGCGTATGAAGGTTGCCGTCAGTACCGGGCTCGACAAGGCCACGTTCCTCCCGAAGACCGACAAGGTCACCACCAAGGTCTGCTTCTCTTCTCACATGTATCTTGCGACAACCTTTTCTGCTTCCCGGGAGACAGTATTTGCTACAGCTGAACAACACGTTGGTAGTGGTTGAACCAGAACACATGTAGGTTAAATCGCACAAACAAAAAACAAATCGGAGAGATGGTCCCTGCACTCTACTTCGTCACTCCCTCTTTCTCTCTCTCTCCCTATTCAGCAATGCAGGCACTCCTTTCCCTCCTGAGCTCTTAACTTTGGTTTGGTCTGATCAGATTGCAAGTGTTGCCGGGTTTGTGCCGGGTTCTTGCTGAGTCATTATCGGGTTTGTGCCTGGTTCTTGCCGGGTTTGTGCTTAGTTTTTGCCGGGTTTGTGCCTGAGTTTGTGCAGAGTTCTTACCGGGTTGTGTCTGGTTCTTGCCAGGTTTGTGTGTGCCTGGTTCTTGCCGGGTTTGTGTCTGAGTTTGTGCAGAGTTCTTACCGGGTTGTGTCTGGTTCTTGCCAGGTTTGTGTGTGCCTGGTTCTTGCCGGGTTTGTGTCTGAGTTTGTGCAGAGTTCTTACCGGGTTGTGTCTGGTTCTTGCCAGGTTTGTGTGTGCCTGGTTCTTGCCGGGTTTGTGTCTGAGTTTGTGCAGAGTTCTTACCGGGTTGTGTCTGGTTCTTGCCAGGTTTGTGTGTGCCTGGTTCTTGCCGGGTTTGTGTCTGAGTTTGTGCAGAGTTCTTACCGGGTTGTGTCTGGTTCTTGCCAGGTTTGTGTGTGCCTGGTTCTTGCCGGGTTTGTGTCTGAGTTTGTGCAGAGTTCTTACCGGGTTGTGTCTGGTTCTTGCCAGGTTTGTGTGTGCCTGGTTCTTGCCGGGTTTGTGTCTGAGTTTGTGCAGAGTTCTTACCGGGTTGTGTCTGGTTCTTGCCAGGTTTGTGTGTGCCTGGTTCTTGCCGGGTTTGTGTCTGAGTTTGTGCAGAGTTCTTACCGGGTTGTGTCTGGTTCTTGCCAGGTTTGTGTGTGCCTGGTTCTTGCCGGGTTTGTGTCTGAGTTTGTGCAGAGTTCTTACCGGGTTGTGTCTGGTTCTTGCCAGGTTTGTGTGTGCCTGGTTCTTGCCGGGTTTGTGTCTGAGTTTGTGCAGAGTTCTTACCGGGTTGTGTCTGGTTCTTGCCAGGTTTGTGTGTGCCTGGTTCTTGCCGGGTTTGTGTCTGAGTTTGTGCAGAGTTCTTACCGGGTTGTGTCTGGTTCTTGCCAGGTTTGTGTGTGCCTGGTTCTTGCCGGGTTTGTGTCTGAGTTTGTGCAGAGTTCTTACCGGGTTGTGTCTGGTTCTTGCCAGGTTTGTGTGTGCCTGGTTCTTGCCGGGTTTGTGTCTGAGTTTGTGCAGAGTTCTTACCGGGTTGTGTCTGGTTCTTGCCAGGTTTGTGTGTGCCTGGTTCTTGCCGGGTTTGTGTCTGAGTTTGTGCAGAGTTCTTACCGGGTTGTGTCTGGTTCTTGCCAGGTTTGTGTGTGCCTGGTTCTTGCCGGGTTTGTGCCTGAGTTTGTGCAGAGTTCTTACCGGGTTGTGTCTGGTTCTTGCCGGGTTTGTGCCTGGGTTTGTGCAGAGTTCTTACCGGGCTTGTGACTGGTTCTTGCCGGGTTCCATTCAAGCATGCGGACCACACCACATTATAGCTCATCCCCCAATACTGCAGATCTTCTGGAAGGCGATGCTGCCCCTGGTCACGACCGAGGCGATGCTGAAGCAGGGTCCGTCGGGCACCGAGGGGCTGAACGTTTGGGCGCAGGGCGAGATCAACGAGAACCTCGGCTACGGTGGTATGGTTGAGTACTCGGTCGCCGAGGGCAAGTTGAAGCAGTGGGAGGCTGGTCTCCTCAGCACGCTCCCCGTCGCGGGTGGTGTGATGGCAACGCGTCTTGTGACGAGGAACGGCAACCAGATCGAGGCCGGTGTCCTCCCGCCGAAGCAGATCGTCTCCGGCCACGGCATGTCCACCTACTTCAAGGTCAACCACGACATCGCCAAGGGCAAGACCGACGGCAGCATCGCGACTGAGGTCAACGTGTGCTCGAGACTCGACATCAAGGCGAAGTTCGCGTACGAGAACCTCTCCACCTTGTCCAGCGCCTTCGCCGCCATCTGGACCGCACCGGTATCTCGTTTACCTTTTGTTTTTAGCCACATGCAATGTGTGAGGAAACTGAACCGTCCAAGTAGGACCTTCTGATCATGATCGTTTGCCAATTTGCCACCTGAAACCACGTCCAGGATTTGGGCTCAGGGTAGTGCGGTCAACGAAAACTCTAGTTTCCCTTTCTACGTTCTCCTACTCTCGCGGTGTACGGTTTTCGCTTATCGAGCTTCCCGTCTGAAGGGTTTTCTACAGTTTTACCCTTACGACGGGCCTTGTTGCACGGGTAGTGGTGAGTCATTTGCACATCCACACACCTGCCCTGGGGACATAGGACAGTGTGTTTATTCAGACAACGCCTCTCCAGGACACGGTTACATACGAGCCAATCTTCACCCCGAAGGTTCGCACGCTAACTTTCACTCGTTGGCCCGTAGTTTTCTAAAAATCTGAAGAGAAGTTATGCAATCCGTAACCTTTTCATGCGCTAAGACCTGTCAAACGCACCAGTAAATGAGCGAAAAACAAAGCCCACCCAACTGTCAACGACCACTGCAACTTTGTTTACTCGCCCTTCAATACTGTTGAGACTCAAAGATACCGGCATCTTGAAATCGAAACAGTCTAAAAAATGTTCAGTCCAACAACTAAGGTACCCACCGATCCTCTTACCTCGTGTAAACCACCACTCTTACGGCACTCAGAGTACAAAGCATGTTCCCATAACGACGAAGGTCACCCGGAGACTTTAAAACCCCGGAGTTTCAAGCGAACCTTCACTCAAAAAACACGACCAAATCCCACGCAGAACGGCTGGAGAGTGGCAGCGTCGCTCGCCAACCCGGGCGCCAGCAACCAGCAGTTCGGCGTTCGCTTCGCGCAGGGCTCCACGCCGCCCCCTCTGTAGAAGGTGCGACATGAACATCTAAAAACGAGGGTTCGAGGTGCTGAGTTGGGGGGCTGGGGTGGGGGAAGAGTCGGAGGGGAGTCAACATAAAGGGCGTCCGTCGATAGAACGAAAGATCGATGCCCCACGGCTTTCTCTTCCCTGGGCTCTCCCCTCTTTCCCCCACCCATCCCCGGAATGGGGGGGGATGGTGAGCCATCCGTTTTCGTCGACTCCGCCGCGCACCTCACCGGTTATTATATATACTTTTTTGGTACTTCCTCTTTTTCTCTGAAAGCCCACACAACACGTCCTTCTCTAAGAGGTCTGTTCCTTTTTCTTTTTTTTTTTGTCCCGCGGTAGCAACACCAAAACGCAGCATTTCAAGTTCTTCTGCAAGGTTCCGTAGACTCCGGCGATGCTTGGAAGTTGGTCTACTTGCTTGCTTAAGCCACACCATGGAAGAACTGTTTTTGCGTGACCAGGCGCCAATTCGAAATCGGACGTTTCCTTTCACAAAACCACACATTTCTTCCGGTGTTGCTCGCGCGGGCTTCTGCCTCCTTCGCGCCCTCATTCTCCGCATAGCCCCCAGGCATCTTGTTAAGAACCATCCATCCATCCATCAGCCGGCTGACCGCCCCCCCCCCCCCCCTCAGGCTATTTTCACTGTGGAGGGGGGAGACGCTACCTGTCACACTCTAAGGTGGTCACCATGGTGGGCGGTCATAAAAAAAAAATTTTTTTTTGCCCCAAATACCCCAAATACCACACTTTGGAAAATTTTTGTGGGCCCACTTTTGGCAGGGAATTTTGACCATTTCACCTTAGAGAATTTGACCACCCAGCCTCCAAGGCAACTGCACTGTAGAGGGGGGGGAGGGGGGGTCTGGTTTATCCGGCCATCCGGCCAAAGTGGCTGATCCTTAACAAGAGCGCTGATAGCCCCCCCATGCCGCTCCTCTTTTTGTTCCACACTTTCCTTTCTCCTCGTTTTTTTTCTTCTTCTCCAGTACCTTTCCGGAGGGAAAACACAAAGAAAATGCCGCCCCGCCCTTCTTACCTGGCCCCTTGTGCAGTACAGCAACGGCCGTTGCACTTTCCCACGGCGTAGCCCAGGTCCCTGCCCCTTCTAAGGTGGGCACCCTGCACATCAACACCGTTCTCTGTGAAAATCCTCCATATTCTTCCGGACCGGACCCCGTCTTCGGAAGTAAAGAACAACAACAACGAAGCATTGCGTTGCGTCCGGCCATGCGGACGTTGCATACAAATTCGTGTTCGGAAACCGCTTGCAACGGCGTGAACCTTTAGCAAACGTTCTGGTTCTACGTGGGCCCTTCCCGGCAGTGACGACACCGCAAGCGGATGTACCTGTATTATATGGGTCCGAGAAGATTTTCCCAGAGTCAGTGGTACCTTGTTTAGCATAGTGAAAACATCCCGGGCAAAAGTGAAAGGAAAAAAACAAAAGAAACAACGGGTTTTTGGAAGAAAACAAAAAAAAAAAACAAAGTGATGCCAACGATACGCCCGCATTTTGCCCCCGCGCCGTTTGGAAGGCGTCTTTTTTTCTCTGGTAACAAGCTTGCTTGTATGTATCAAAAAGTGCAACCTTTATCTTTAGCCCATACTTCAACGTTATTTCGTCTTTGGAAATCCCGGGGGGAAAATGTTTCTTGGGTTTGAAGAGCGCGTGGTGCTTGCACCACTGAGGCCAGGTTATTTAACCGCGGATTTAGTGAAGGATTGTTCAGGAAACGGTCGCGAGCGGGGAGGGGGCCAATGCGGGTAAAACAGTGAAAAAAGTCAACAAAACGAGCTACTTGCCCTCTTGATCCGGCTGGCTTCGACTTCGTCGATGGGCACGAGCGAACCTGCTGCTGCGACCATTTCGTGCTCGCAATACGGGTCGCTCGATGAGCATCACGCACGGCGAATCAGAGGTCCGATCCGATCAAGTTCACAAACGAACAGTCTTCACACGAAAAACACGTAAAAAAAACAACAAAACGAATAAAAGAAGGAACCACTAAAAAGAAAACCCGAAGTAAAGCAGGCGAGTTTGGTGTGCCTTCCCAGGATCTCTTTCCACCCTCTATTCCAGTTCGGGGGGGGAGTGGACGTTCAGCTCAAAAGGCCCAAGGGTGGTCACCACCCAAGAACGTCCGGCATCTGCGGTGGCTTTTGCAAGAATTCTGCCGTCAACGGTTTCCCCCCTACCTACCCGCGGCAGCCAATTCCCTCGTGTCTTCTAATTTTCTTCGTGCCCCACACCGCCCGCCCACCCACCCCAAAAAATAGGATATGCGGAGATGATGAGGCGAAGAGGAAGTCTTCTCCTTTTTTTTTTTTTTACCTATAATACTACTCCGACGAGAACTAACACTTGTACAAAGGTTATTACCCCGTCGCTCTCGAGAAGAACACCGTAATTTTACCCCTCGTGGCATACACACGAGAATCTCTGCATGACCTTTCTACGTTTGTTACGCACCATCGATCTGACATCACGCAGCAGCAAGGACGAGAGCAGCGAGTACGGAGCAGCGAGACGGGCGAGGAGGAGAGTATTATTTTGAAAAACTGATTTTCTTTTTTTCTTCAATACTTGTTCCAGTTTTCTCCTCTTTTTTTTATTTTTCGATGGACTCGCTTTTTTTTTTTTTTCTGCTCTTCCGAAAGGCTGACTTTTTTCTTCTGGTGCGCCTGCACGCAGAGCACCGAAGAAGAAAGCACGAAGCAGGGCGACACGGGGAACATCCCGCAGCCTTGCAAGAACACAAAACGGACCTGTTTTCATTTGTCTCCACGCTCGTGTGAGTCGGTACTGAGTCAAAACCACCAACCATCGGATCTCGAACGGCCCTGTCAATGCGGGCATAGGGGAATAGCATGACCAAAGAAGGAGAGAAGAAGCACCTCAGCAAATCACCGGATGCCTGGCCACTGACAAGTCTAGTAAGGGATTGCATTAGTACTATCGTCCCTCGGGACTACTGACAGGCCTTCAACTACCCTGAACAGCGCACTGTGCACGTGTTGCCATGAGCCCTGCTTACGCACGCGGACGGGAACCACCGCGAGGACGTTGGCAACTCCGGTTTAGATCCCCAGATAGGTCAGACAGGCCACAAGGCACAACCAAGCGCCAGCTCGTCCCACGGGGTCGACGGCACTACTAAGACCAAACGGAAGGGGGGTGAGTCCGCTTCGCAGGAGAACAGCCGATTGCAGCCAGCGCATGATAGGTAGGAGGAGCTGGGGTAGTGGCTGGGGCGCATGGCCTCCGTGTCGGTGTTGGCGCTCTTGGCCGGGATCGTGCAGAGCGCCAACCCGTCGTGCAGCCCGAAAGGTCTGCGCACGGCCGCCGGCGCTGTTCTGCACAATGACGACCTCTGACAAGTAAACGGAAGTCCGACAGGGCTATGTATCATGCAGGGTCAAAACCTTGTGTCTTTTTGGATGTGCTGCCACGCTTCGGAGAGGAGTCACAGGACCGGTCACAGCGACAAGTAGGCAACACTTCGCTTCAGACGCACGCACCGCGCACGGTGAAAAGATGCCGTGCGCGCAAAGCCGAGCAAAGGGTCAGCACACTGCCCCAGTCCCGATTCATGCTGAGAACACAGCGACAACCGAGCTGCACCGAGTGGTAGCTGCCGCTGGCTGGATTGAGAGTGGCGCCTTGGTTGGCCAGACTTCCTTCTCGGGGTCTCAAGCAAACGTTCAGTTCATGAATGCGCGTGTCCATCGGAGTTGTTGCACCGTGCTCCGTCAGACAACACGGAGTTGTTGCACCGTGCTCCGTCAGACAACACGGAGTCGTTGCACCGTGCTCCGGTCACAGCGTCGAAATGCATCGAAAGGGAAAGCAGGCGCGGTCGGTTCGAGAAGCGGCAGGCGCGGTGAAGGGAACGGGTACAGAGCAGTCCACACGCAGACGAGCGGCGAAGCAGCCCGCGTCGCAGGCGACACAAACGGAAGAAGCCCGCGCAGCAGGGGAGTGGAGACGAGGTGATGCAAAACGAAGAAGAAAGCGCGAAGCAACCAGCCCGGACGAACCAGCGAGATTCAAAACCAGGACTAAGAGAAGGAGGGGGAACGCGAACCACCGACCGAAGGGCTAAGCAGTCTGGACCCAGTGTGACGGGGCCCACGCACTCAAAGGTCGACTTATATGCACTGCACTCCCTCAGAAACGGCGCAAGGTGAAGGTTGCGCGGAGGTCCATGTTGACTCTCGAACAGCGTCTCGTTTGCAACACAAAGCGTCACGACTCCCCAGTTTTCACGCAAAGAAACCGCTAACCAAAGAAAGTCAAGCAATAAAATGATGTCCGCCCGCTTTGTTGCGCTGTCCTGCCTGCTCGCCGCTGTCCAAGGCGCGTACTGCACGAACCCGAGCAAGCCCGCGGCGGGCCAGTGCGAGGCGGCTTCCGCGGTCACAGGGTTCAACACCACCGAGTATTTTGGCAAGTGGTACCAAGTCGGCGTCAGCAAGCAGTTCTTCGAGGGATTCGAGCGGAACTTCCCCATCTGCGTGACGGCGGAGTACAGCCTGAACGCGGGGGGTTACGTCAACGTCGTGAACAAAGGGTACAACAGCACGGGCGGGATGAACGAAGCCACCGGGAAGGCGACGCAGGCGGACCCCACCGTGGCAGCTCTCGAGGTGACTTTCGGCGGGCCTGTTGCGGCGCCGTACAACGTGATCAAGGTGCTCTACGATGCGGAGGGCAGGTATTCGGCCGCTCTGGTGTGGTCGTGCAGCCTTGGCGGGCTCACGCAGGCCCTTTGGATCCTTTCCCGCGATAAGATCCTGCCCGAGACCACCTTCGTACAGCTCGCCCGCTTTGCCTGTGACACCGGAATCGACGCCGACCAGCTGGGCCTCATGCGCACCGTGCAGAACTGCACCAACGCGTAAAGTTCTTGCCTACTTCCCTCACCGCACTTCCGTGGCCATCGTTGAGCTTGCGCCAACATGACCTGCTAGCATTTCGCCTTTGAGACTTCTGGCCGACTGCGCTCTACCTGCAACAACAACAACAACAACAACAAATCTTCGGTTCCGGGTCAAGCAGCTGTGTTTTCGAATCAATACCTCTTGGCGGTATCTCGACCCGGGGTGCACATGAGGTAAGGAAAGCGAGTCGCACGAAGTTCGCCTCAAAAAACCGTGTTTTGGGTTCACGTTGTGTTGGAACGGGTTGCCGTCTGGCACCTAAATTTATTATTGCCACGGTCCGAAACGGTCCAACCTGAATCCAGATGCTGTGGTCCAAAACAATCCATGTACCGGCATTCAAACCCCCCGGGTCTTTCGCAAAAGTCCAACTGGGATCTCCGCGTGTACTTGTTTCCCGCTCCCATTGTTTTGCTGCGCAGTTCGGTTCCTGAACGCTCGGCTGAGCAAACGGAGAATCGAACACTTCTCTTTCTGCCCTGTCTGACGCAGCCAAGGGGACAGGGCGGGCGTGGGGTTGCCAAGCTGTGCCCGCGTCGGCCTGCTGGATCCCACACACTCTCCGTCCGAGGCGAACCTCTCTTTTTTTCGCAGCAGCTCTTCCCTTCCTCGGAGCTGCACCTTCCACTCAAATTGACGGACCTTCACGGCACACCTGACTTGCCGAAGCGCGCTCTCTGCAACGCCGTTCCTGCTTTTCTTGCGTTAACACTCGCAAAAACCTCGGCGCGACCGAAAGCCGAACCCCCCGAGAAATTCGGGACAGCGTTCGAAGGTTCCGAAAAGCCCAGTTTTTAGAGTAGTAGTTCGCTTTGAGAATCCGGAATTTTAGAGTCTACGGGTGACGATCGAGGCATGCGGTGTCTTCTGAGGAATTCGCAGCACAACTGCCCCACCTTCGTGGGACAGCCTGCCTAGGGGTCGACCCGATCTCTCTCCAATAAGCGCCTTGTACCATCATCCTGGGGTACAGTAGCAGGGAGAGAGTACCTACGTGCTATGTGGAATGTGCACACATATCTGTAGGATAGTTGCAACACAAACGACACGCCATACCATCCCCATGCAAAACCGCCCCGGTTGGCGGTATTTTGAGACCTTCAAACGCCGTCTCTTCACTACACAAAGCGTCATGAACCCAGCCTTTTTGCAAAGAGACCGACGAACAAATAAAGGCAAACAATAAAATGATGTCCGCCCGCTTTGTTGCGCTGTCCTGCCTGCTCGCCGCTGTCCAAGGCGCGTACTGCACGAACCCGAGCAAGCCCGCGGCGGGCCAGTGCGAGGCGGCTTCCGCGGTCACAGGGTTCAACACCACCGAGTATTTTGGCAAGTGGTACCAAGTCGGCGTCAGCAAGCAGTTCTTCGAGGAGTTCGAGCGGAACTTCCCCATCTGCGTGACGGCGGAGTACAGCCTGAACGCGGGGGGTTACGTCAACGTCGTGAACAAAGGGTACAACAGCACGGGCGGGATGAACGAAGCCACCGGGAAGGCGACGCAGGCGGACCCCACCGTGGCAGCTCTCGAGGTGACTTTCGGCGGGCCTGTTGCGGCGCCGTACAACGTGATCAAGGTGCTGTACGATGCGGAGGGCAGGTATTCGGCCGCTCTGGTGTGGTCGTGCAGCCTTGGCGGGCTCACGCAAGCCCTTTGGATCCTTTCCCGCGACAAGATCCTGCCCGAGACCACCTTCGTACAGCTTGCCCGCTTTGCCTGTGACACCGGAATCGACGCCGACCAGCTGGGCCTCATGCGCACCGTGCAGAACTGCACCAACGCGTAATAATATCGCTTGTTTGCCTCTGGCGGCCGTAGTTTGAGCTAAATCCATCCGGAAGCACCATCAATGTGACTCTTCCGTGGGTTTCCGCTGGACTGACCGACTGCACTCTACCTATCACCACTACAAACAATCTTCGATACCGAACTCGATCAAAGGGAATACCTCGGGTCCATGTTTCGACCCAGAGAAAGAGCTCATAAGGAAGGAAAACGAGGTCCATCGCACTACAGGCCTCGGGATGAGCCTGGGCCTGCAGAGCAAGAAGCACCCACAACCGTGGGAATTCTGCTCAATATAAAATGCCCCTCAACCTGGGAATGCGTCTCTACATGAATCCAGATACTGTATGCGAGCATCCACGTCCCGGTAAGCGAGCCCTCGAAATTAGTGTATTTTCAACAACAACAAAAAAATGCGCACTTTTTTTCCGCGCCCGTTGTCTGCAGGGTAGTCTGTTGCTGATTCTGCAACCAAACACGCTGTGTTCACGCTTGGGAGCCGAGCCGAGTTCCGTCTGAAAAGGGTCACATAGCAGTCGGGAAATCCGATAGCGGAGAACAGCTTGGCTGTAGCTGACTTTCAGTTGCCAGTCGTTGTAATCAGACGGCGTCGACACCACATATCATGCAGGGTCAAAACCTTGTGTCTTTTTAAAACGCTCCCGCGGGGCCGATGGACCCCAAAAAAAAAATTTGGAAAAAAAAAAAATTGCTCATCTTCCTCAGAAATTACCGCAGTTTTTGTTCCAAAATTTTAAAATTCAAAAAGCCCAATTTTTTTCTGGAATTTTTTTTTTTGGCCATTTCCAGTGCTCCCGCTAACCTCACTTTTGGTGAGGAAATCCAAAACCTGCTTTGGGAGGTCACATTTTTACCTTACCGGGGAAAATCCCCGGTGGTGTCAACCAAAAGGTCGAAGGTCCCCCCCCCGGGTGGTTTTTTTTTTTGTTTGAAACCCCACAAAATGTGCACCCAGTTTTTTTTTTGCCCCATTGGACAGTAGCCCAGTCGCAAGATCACCGCCTTCGAGGCCGACGGTGCACGGTTCGAATCCCGCAGCTGGCATTTTTCTCGAGATCCAATCTTCAATCAATTCCGTCAACGTTGAACTTGTTCCCAGATTCGTGTGGCACTGGTATGCCGCATACTATGCGTGTCACGGCGACTGTACAACCTACTACTGTCGTCGTACTGCTACTCCGTCACGTCAGTACTGTAGTCCTACAACACCCCAAATTGGGCCCAACCAGCCTGTCGTTGCATCGAGTCGTCGCTGTCAGTCGGCGCCACCACATTGATGACAATCCCACCTTGACTTTTTGCACCGCACTTTCTAGCGTTATTTCGTGAGTTTCCCCACCCGGACTCCGCCGACCAAGGAATCCTGGTGTTCATTTTGTCGATAGAAGGCACTCTCGACGAGTCTCGTCAAGTCTCGAACCAGCTGAATCGAGGAATCCAGTTGAGCCTTGAGCCTCGAACTTGAGCTTAAATGCCTCCCGTTTCCGTTCCAAATCGAGGCTCTCGGATTCGGGACGGAAGTTTCATTTGGCAGTAGCTGAGTTACAGTGAGTAACCGTCATCAAGACATGGGCGTATTCAGTCTGACAGTCATCACACCGTCATTCAGTTGCGACCCGGCCTACCGTCGTATCAAGCATTCAAGTCTCATCAACAATCAAGTTTGGATGAACTTCTTCTTCGCAATATTCACGTCATTGGAAGCTTGCCACTCAGGGAAAGGACGAAGGAGATCCTGATTCAGGACTGAAGAACACGTTGAGTCAGACTCAGAGAGAGCGGTCCGCAGCGGATGACACTGTGACACTGACAGTGTCACACAAAAAAAAAAGTGCGCTGACACCACACGCGGCCGATGTCATGGGCCGACATGGGTTGTAAATTTGTTGCATTAGTGTGTGTGTGGGCCTTTGAAGCGTGGATGATGCCTCTCGCGCTGCTCCCCTTGAGGTTCCTGGCTCATACCAAAGCGCCGCCGCCCGGGTTAAGGGGTTGCGGCATCAGGCGTGGGCCAGGGCCAGGGAGACTGTTCGGAGGGGTCACCACCCACCGTTCGCGGGCTTCGTTACTTCACTGCCCCCGGCTCTCCCCGGCCTTCGTCATCCCGGGGGAGGGTTGGAGGCCATCTCCCCCCGCGTGGGGAATGGACTGGTGCTGTGCCGCGGGTCCTTCCGTATGTCCTCGCGACGTCGCCGCTGTCGATGTCACTGCCGCTGTTGCTGCCGCTGCAGCCGCTGTCGGGCGGTTGGTTGACGATCCCGGTCTGCACCCCGCCCGTTGCGCGTCGGCTTTCTTCTTCTCGGCGTTCGCTAGGACGTCCCAAAGGTGGCGGCTGCCGCCGCCGCGTGCGCGACGGTGCGTCGCCCGGTCGTGTCTTGCCCGTGCCTTCCACTTCTCGCCGCTGTGTTGCCACCCCCGTGGGTAATGGGCCTGGGGTCGGAAGCTGCCGGTCAGGACACCCGCCTTCTCCCAGTGGCCGCCCTGGTCGCCCCGTCCTTTGTTCGCCATCTTTTTGGGCACGTGCCGTACGGCGGCGACTTCGAACGCCCGCATCACCGCTTCGAAGGCCTCCCGGTTGTTGATCTGCGGCCGTTTGTTGAGGCCCTGGAGGATGGGTCCCCCGAGGCTGGTGAGGTGGTTGACGCGCATCTCGAGGGCCGGGTGGACGGCTTTCACGCGCGCAATCTTGCCCAACCTGCTCAGCGCGGTCCTCATCGCCCACCCTTTCGCGGTCGCCGAGTCGCTGTAGGCCTGTGCCGCCTGTCGCTGTGCGGTGTCCATGGCGCGGTTCGACAGTTCGTCCGCATCCTTGTTGAGCTCGCGAGGAATGTGCACCGGCTCGATCGTCGTCCGTCGGTCGTGCAGCTTCGCCAACAGGTTCTGCGCCTGGTCGTAGTATCGCCGGAGTGTTTCGTTGCACCTCTTCGTGCCCTTTATCTGACCAATGACCAGTTCGCTGTCGCCCTTGACGACGATGGTGCGGGGTGTCGGCGGCACGGGGTCCCGCAGCAACCTCGCCAACACGCTGACGAACCCGACGTATTCCGCCACGTTGTTCGTCGCTCTCCCGGCAATGGGCTTCTCAACTTCCCACTGCTTGACGCCTTTGTCGTAGAAGACCGCCCCGGCTCCCGCGACCGCGCCGTTGGTCCCGTTCCCCCGACTGCCGCCGTCGAAGAACGCCGCCGTCTCCTCTCCCGGCAGCGTGTCCGCCACGGTCGTGAGGGTCAGGCCGCTGTGCAGCTCAAAATCGACAGCGAGCTCGAAATACGAGATGGAGGCCTCCTTGCCGGTTTCGGACCACCGCTTCGTCGAGCACCATTCTGCCAGCGCCAGGAGCATCTCGTGGGTGTCCTTCCATGCGTTGCGGTCCGGCCGCGCACCGTCGACGTTGATGGTCTGGCTGGCCGTCGGCCGTTGCGGCTCCCACCCCCACGGATATGTCGACACCTTGAGCTCCTTGCGCCGGCAGTCCTGCTCGAGGATGCCGTCGGCCCGCTGCCTCCCGAGCAGGATCTCGACGCACATCAGCTGCATCCCGGCCGCCAGCTCCCTGCATTCGTCGAAGTCGAGTCCCATCGCGTCCTTGGGCATGACGCCGCATAGAGCCATGCACGGCTTCATCTCGGGCCGCCGAGCGAGCACATTCGGATACGCGCCGCGCACGTCGCTCCACTTGACGCAGTCCCACCACATGTGTTGTTCGTCCTCCGGGACACCCGCGTCGCAGAATCTGCAGGTTGCTTGCTCCCATCGCTTGCCGGTGTGTACCGCGTTGGCAATGACAGCTCTGACCAGGCCCTGCTGGTAGCCGGTGATGGCGCCCTTCTCCAGCAGGTCTCGCGTGGCACCCCCGTCGATGCCGTCCTCGATGCCGAGGAGGGATGCCCTCGTCTTGACCACGTCCTTGTAGCGCATCGTCCGCCCGGCCTCCCGCAGCTCGTGCTGGAAGTTGTGCCGAGCGGTCTGCGCCCGCTGCCTCTCCTCTTTCGTCAGCGGCTCGACGTTCTGCACCACCGTCCATTCGCGCCGCCGGCCCGTTCCTTCCTGCAGGGTGTCGAACCTGGGCCACGTCCATCCGATGTCTGCGATCGCTCGCTCGAGCAGGAACACTGGCCCCTCCTTGCTTCGCCCCGGTGCCTCTGGAGCGCCGGGGGGGCGGTCCCGCCTTGCTTGTCGAGCTGCTCGGATGGCAACAACCAGCGGCGCCAAGTGCGACTGCTTCACCATCTGCTGTGAAAACGTGTTTACCCGCCGATGAATCGCGGCGACACGCGGGTCCAATCTGTGCCCCCGACACAGCGTGTTCAGCACGACGGCATCGCACCTCCTGTTGCCGCCGGTCCACAGCCCCGCCAGGGTAGCAACTCGCAGGCCTTCCATGTACGTCCCCGCCGGTTGCCACACCGAGACGCCGTACAACGCCTTCGCTGTGGCCGACGCAGCCACGTAGCCTTCCTTCTGGTCCATCGGGATCGGCAGGCTTCTCGCCCTTCTCGCGATGTTCTTCGCGGCCTCGAACCGGGTTTGAATCCGCCTGCTGGGGGGAATTTGTTGCATTAGTGTGATTGTCAGACCTTCGACTACCCTTAGCAACGCACTACGACATGGGTTGGATGATGGGTCGTCCACTCCAGACCATGATGGGACAGACGATTCGAGGGAACGTCACAAGGCTACACTATCTATAGGCCGACCAAAGCAGCGACAACGTCAACAATCAGAACTTCTCACGGAAGTCAGTTGCATGGCATGAGACCATCGCTGGTTGGCGTGACGTAGCAGTCTGAGCAGACCTTTTCAACGACGTTTTGCTCGAGAACAGCTTCGATGAAGAGATGTGCAGAAAATAGACCCGGGGGTAGTAGGGAAGTTCATAAAACAACGCTGTCACGTCACGTGCGCACGCTCATTCGAAATCCTGTCACTCGGAGTCCTGAGTCTGGCCCTGAGTCTGGGAGTCGGCAGGGTCGGTCTTCGGGACATGGAACCTTGCGTCAGGTTGTGCCTCCAACTCTTGGAGCAACCCCACAACTCTGTCCCATGCCGCGAGAAGGCAGCTTACCACCAGACCCTTTTCTGTCCCGACGACGTTGTTGGGAAGTTCAACGCTCGCTTTCCTTGCCAAACCACACAACTGCGGCTTTGTCCAAAGCGAGAGCCGTGCTTCCCTACCCTTGTCGGTGTCCGGTGCCTGCTTCGCGATGCGGACGTGGGCGCGCCACAAAGGAAGTTTCGACTTCGTAGCTGCTGTTGTGGACACGAGGTTGGCGTGGTGGAGGCGGTAGTGCCGGTGGACATCCGCGTCGTTGAGGCACAATTTTTTGCAGTTGGTGGTTGGACAGCGCCACCTGTGCTCATTGCCCTTGAGCGAAGGCCGAAAGAAGTCCGTCGGAACTTCGAAGTGGACCCTTTCACGGAGCTGATTGAAGCTCAGGTAGTGCCCCTTCTCCCCGGGTCTTGGGACGTCGGTGTCCTTCTCGTCGGTACCCTGAAGCTCCAAGTTCTCGTTGCCGCTGTCTTCGTCGGTATCGACACCGCTAGCCTGGGTGAGCTCCGCCGCGTCGCTTCGGCCCGAAGATTCGCCGAAAGGATGGGTGTCTTCCTGCGACGGAGGCGCTGGGTGCTGGGAAGCCGGATGCAGCGACGCGTGTGCGCTGTCGGGCTCGTTCTCCGGAATGGGGGTGTAGAACAACCCCGAGGTCGTTTCCTGCATTGACCTGCAGAAAGAACGGTGCGCGCAGCGGAGGGATGCTCTTGCAATGCGCACACTCCCTTGTTGCACAGTGTCCTCCCTTTTGGACTTTTTTTTTTCGTGCCCCCCAATTTTTTTTTCCCCTGTGCTGCGCAGGTTATTAGCTTCGTTTCTGCCTCGGTTTCTCGACCAACTTTCTGAGACCGAGAAGCTTTTCTCCAGGGGAGCACCACTCAAGGGGGGTCCGGGGGGTCTGCCCCCCGGCGAACGGTACGGTACAGGTGGAGAAAGTTTGCACTTCTCAGTCTGTTGTCACAATAAACACTGCACATTCCTGAAGGCAACAGCCCATTTCAAATTCAACCACCACTCGATACTGTGTGCTGGTAAACCATTGCCACGAGTAGATGCAGACCAGAGATCACATGGAACAAGGCACTTGTGTCGACTCGGAGAGAATCTGTCAAGAAATTCAGGGCTGCTTCTGAGCCTCGACTCTCTTTCTCAGCTCCAGCCCCCAACTTCTACCCGCCAGCCCACCATGTCCAGCAGAGAGTAGACCGTGATGCAGTGCTTTGGCTACACGATACCACCAATCGGAAAAAGGTGAGGAATTCCTCATGAGGAATTCCTCACCCTCTTTTTCGAGCCTCTTTTTTTTTGAGGAATTCCTCGCACTTTTTCGTTAGCGGGAGCACTGGCCATTTCCAAAAAGACACAAGGCTTTGACTAGCGGCCCACGATGATCGTAACCCACACGTCTTAGAATGCGTAATGATCAGAAGCCGGGCGGAGAGGCCCTGCCTGCCCAAGTCGGAGTAGACGGCCGTGCCGTCAGACTAGAGCCGACCAAAGGTCAGACCATGAGGTCGCCGGTTGCTGAGCATGGAACCTACTCCCTACCTGTTGCATGAGAGGCAGTCAGTACTGCCTAAACACTGAACGAAGATTGCCTATCTCATGTATATTCGATGCTCGCATCAACCATAGTGAGAGGGGTGATTCTGCCCGAACACCCTACGAAGATCCTCCCTCCAAGTGCTTGAGAACAACTGAAGGTGGCTTCCACCAGCGGCGCTCGCAGTGTCCTTTTGGCTGCCAACATGCGCCCTCAGGCCGCCAGAGGCACCTCAATGGTACATGCCGGTCCGCAACCATTCGAACGTCTCCCTTTTTCTGAACCACCCCCCCTGAAACCCCTTGCAACGGGTTCGCTCTATCTCTTTCTTTTGTTGCTGCTTCTCGAGCTTCAGTTCAGAAGAAAACAGCCATTTAAGCCGTTCTCTTTACTCCCCGAAAGCTGGGGCGACCCGGTTTTTTCCTTCCCTTCCTTTTTTTTGCACATGCATTGCGTGGCAGTGTGCGGAAACTGAACTGACCGCGTAGGGCTTTCTGATCAAGACCGTTTGCCAATTCGCCACCTGAAACCACGTCCACGATTTGGGTTCAGGGTAGTGCAGTACTGCCTAAACACTGAACGAAGATTGCCTATCTCATGTATTTGATGCTCGCATCAACCATAGTGAGAGGGGTGATTCTGCCCGAACACCCTACGAAGATCCTCCCTCCAAGTGCTTGAGAACAACTGAAGGTGGCTTCCACCAGCGGCGCTCGCAGCGTCCTTTTTGGCTGCCAACATGCGCCCTCAGGCCGCCAGAGGCACCCCAACGATACATGCCGGGTCCGCAACCATTCGAACGTCTCCCTTTTTCTGAACCACACCGGTCAACGAAAACTCTAGTTCTCCCTTCTTCTTTCACCTACTCTCTCGCGGTGTACGGTTTTTGCACAGCCTTTCCCTTCCCTGTGGAGCCTCATCTTACACTCAAGTTGAACGTACCCTTACGGCGCACACCTGACTTGCCGAAGCTGCGTGCTCTTCAAAATCGTGGGTCCTTTCACCCGTTTCTTTCACGTCATCTGCGAACCAGCTCGGGGCAGTTCTGACCAAAACCACGAACCCACGGTTTCTGGGCGTTCTGGGGCACCTAGCTCATCACCATGTTTCGCCCTCCAGTGGAAAACTGGGGCAACTGCGCCTGTTGTGTCTCGTTGCATTTTTTAGAGTGCAAGTTCGCTTAGGGATCCGGGGTTTTAAAGTCTCCGGGTGACCAATTGTCGTTAAGGTTCCTGTAGGCTGTTGTATGTTAGCGTGGGTATCGTATTTGCTGTAGTGGCAGTACGTGTACTTTGTGCGTGTATCTTTGTTGCCTGTTGCCGACTATACGACTTATTTTTAGCGCGCGCTCTTTTTCCTATGTGCTTTGCCATTTCCGCGGCTCTTGTTACCGACACCGAGTTCACGTTCGCGAGGAAAGCGAACTCGGCCCCCCCCCACTTTTTGCAAGTATGGGTACGGGGTGCATGCAGAGCAACATTTAGCCACAGTGCGTCCCCGAGGGTTAACCGCGGGGGTTTCGTACCAATATTCTTGCGGGTTGCCCTTCAACGTATCGTGCCTAACGGCCGTCGGCAGCGTGTTTTGGGGGTTTATCAGAATTCCTTATGCTGCAAAAGGGCACAGGGTAAAAACAAGCGGGAAAACGATCAACCGGCACGCACACACGAAGCGCCTGTCTTTTTCCCCCACCAAAGTACCCATCCGCCATACCACAAGGGAACCCATGCAGCGATGGTCATCCGGTGACTTTACACCCTCGGATTCTCAAGCGACCTTTTCACACCAAAAGCGAGCATCTCATCATCAACACAAGCAGGGAGGGTTCGGGCGGCACGAAGGCAGAAAGGAACATCCTTGCTCAAAAGGAAAAACACACAGCAAAAAGCAGCGAAAATGTCGACGGCCAAACTCCAAAATGTGATGACGCAGCCGCTGCACTTGATCTTCAGGTTCTTCCAGAACAAGTCGCGAGTGCAGGTGTGGCTGCACGAGAACAGCGACCTGCGTATTGAGGGTGTTATCATTGGGTTCGATGAGTTCATGAACCTGACACTCGACGATGCGGAGGAGATTCACATGAAGAAGAAGACCCGAAAGACCATCGATCGGGTGCTGCTGAAGGGCGACAACGTCAGCCTGGTGCTGAACACGGGTAAGTAGACGGAAAATATCACGGCGAACCACTCGGCGGGTGAACTAAGCAGAAGAAGGCATCGCCTCGGGCGGTGCCCGAACCGTGCGCAGCGGCCGCCCAGCCGGGCTCGCAACATCAGCGAGCGGGCGCGGCCCAGCCGCGAAGCGAAGGCACCTTCTTCAGGGTCGGTCTTCGCGTTCCTATCGTGCCGGGGAGACGACGATTCGAGCCCTTTTACTTCCCACCGATCCGCCAGGGTATGAGCTTCGACCTGCGTATTAGGAACCACTGTTGCTGCGTGGTCGGCCAGACGGATGCCGTCGGGGAGACATGTCGGCTTTCACAGCTTGGCCAGCGGAGCAGCGACGGGTGGGCGCTGTACCATCCAGCACCCTGTGTCGCCTCTTCGTCGCATGCAGCTCTGTCCTCCGTAAGAGCTGGGATTGCCTTGGTGTCGCAGAAGGCCCAGAAAGACAGCATCACTTTATTTTCAAAAACGCTAAAAATATGCTGTCTTTCTGGCAAGGCAAACCCCCGTTTGCACATTTCTTTTCCGACTCTCGGCGGTTTGCAGGGGTTTGGTCCTTTTTTGGTTCAAAACTGCAATATAAAAAAAGCTGATACCTTGGATCAGCCCGTTCCCGCTTGTCCAGGCAACGCGGCGTCGCTTGGGGGCCAATGCCAAAACGAAACGTGAGCATTCGCGTCGCGCGCATTGCCGCTCGCAACGTGTTGCTGCTGCGGTCAAGGCACGGCAAGGCGTGGGATACCGGGCTGTACAACTGAACGGAGCACCCACGCAAAACGCTTCGCTGCCAAGACCGTACACAAAAGCACGGGCTTCCGATGGACGTGTTCGACGGCACACGTGCCGGTGTCCTCATCTCAAGGGGCGGGACTCGAGACGCTATATCGGAACCGTGGAGACAGCCACGCCCCTTCAGCAGCGTTTGGCCCCCTGACTCCGGCGGCTTCTGCAGCCCACGCGCGCCTGATCCTTATTAGATAATGTCTAATCCGACGCAGAAGGTGCAGAAGCAGTGCAAAAAGCAGGACAAGAGGGTTGAAATCGCATCGAATCCGACTCACGGCGTTGACGGTGGCACCTTACAGACGTCGCACCAGAGCCGGAAAGACACCGCAGCCGGTTCTACTTCGACGGGTTGGTTTCTCAGAAGTGTGCGAAAATCCTGCAGGGAATAATCGACCAGACTTTTTTGAATCTGCGCCGCTCACCGTTGCGGGAGTCGGAGAAAACCTAGCAGGACCGACTCCTCCTTTCGCAAGAGCTGCGACTATACCTGAAATGAAAGAAGGCTGCCCCCAGAGCTCGTTGGCTTGAAGTCTTTCCGGAGTTTCTGAGTTTCGTTCAGTTTTTCGACAGGGGTTCGAAAGCTGGGTGCAGATCAAACTGCGGGCATTACAAGTGCGAATCTTCAAGCACACTGAGGAAGATGGGACACAGTGAAAACCACCTTTGAGAGTTCCCACCACTAGCTCGAAGCAGTTGCGCGCCAATGCAAGCTCCTGCGCGCATGCAGGGGTGGCTCAGACTGATCGACTCTTCAGTCAACTGTGCGTAGATTGCTGGAGCATACATCCGGCGAGTGAAGAATGAAGGCCCGAGGACAGCACGTGTCTGGTCCATCTGGTCTCGAGCTCGCAGTGCGATACGTCACTCTTTCCTTTCTCACTGGGTTCTACAGTTGTCGCCTTTCCGGTTTTCAGCTTTTCTTTTTCTCTTGTCCGATTATGTGCTTTTTATTTTTTTTGATCTTCTCGTTGTGTGCTCGTTTCAGCACGTTGGTCATGGTTCGGTGATTTTTCCACCGCTTTCTGCTCGCTAGAATCTTTCAGAACAGCACAGAAAGGGACGCGAGGGTAGGTACACCGGTTCCTGCCAGCATCTGCTGTTGACGTTCGAGCATTGTTCCCATCTGACCATGGCACGTTGTGTGTGCTTCTGGGGCGATCAAATGAGCAAAAATGTTACCGTTCAGGCACCGACCTCGCCTTAGCCTCTCGACTCGCAGAGGGTAGCCCTAGCACCGCCCACGTCCTATCACACGCGAATGCTCACGAACGCACATAAAGGCCACCCGGAGACTCTAAAATCCCGGATTCTTAAGCGCACTTTAGCTCTAAAAAGAAAGAGGACCCGCTGTTTTTCCATGGATACGCACCTGCTTCGTAGGAAAAATGCTTGAAGAGGCTGCCAGTTGCGAAATCTCAGTTCGCCCCTGCCGCATCTCGCCGTGCCGCTCGGAGAAACGAGGGAACGAGACATTGGCTCACTCTGTCGAAGGACACTACCACTATCACACCAAGAGTCCGATACCTTAAAGGAGAGAAGGTGCTATAGCCTACACACGAAGCACAGGTACATCTGAATTTAGTGGCGGGCGCAAGCTATCAACAAACGGGGCGGAACATGAGCGACCTCCTCGACAAGCGGCCGCGGGTGGGCAACACTGGCGTCGGCGCGCGTCTCAACCGGGTAACTTCCGCCAAGTTTCTGCCTAAAAGAGGCAAACCGGTACCCAAGTTTTGGGTCCAGATTTTGGGGTCCAAGTTTTTGGTCCAGATTTTGGGTCCGATTCCAACAAATAGTTCAGCTGGCTGTAGCCCACACACGAAATACAAAGGTAAATCTGAATTTAGTTTCAACAAATGGCGCGGAACATGAGCGACCTCCTCAACAAGCGGCCGCGGGTGGGCAACACTGGCGTCGGCGCGCGTCTCAACCGGGTAACTTCCGCCAAGTTTCTGCCTAAAAGAGGCAAACCGGTACCCAAGTTTTGGGTCCAGATTTTGGGGTCCAAGTTTTTGGTCCAGATTTTGGGTCCGATTCCAACAAATAGTTCAGCTGGCTGTAGCCCACACACGAAACACAAAGGTAAATCTGAATTTAGTTTCAACAAATGGCGCGGAACATGAGCGACCTCCTCGGCAAGCGGCCGCGGGAGGGCAACATTGTCGTCGGCGCCGGGCAACTTTCGCAAACCGGTACCCAACTTTTGGGTCCAGATTTTGGGTCCGATTCCAACCAATAATGAATGCTCGCTGTAGCCCACCCACACACGAAACACAGGTAATCCGCATTTAGTATCAACAAACGGGGGAACATGAGCGACCTCCTCGGCAAGCGGCCGCGGGAGGGCAACACTGGCGTCGGCGCGTGCTTCGGCACGATGCGGAAGGAGGAAGCCACGGACCAGAAGCTGGCGACGGCGCTGGAGGCGTTCTTCGGCTACACGGAGTTCCGGCCTGGGCAGCTCGAGGCGCAGCGGGCGATCCTGCAGGGCAAGGACGCCGTCGCGGTGATGGCCACGGGGCAGGGGAAGTCGATGTGCTTCCAGCTGCCGGCGCTCGCCACCGCGACGCCCATCGTTTGCGTCTCTCCGCTCGTCTCGCTCATGGTCGATCAGGTCGTGAAGCTGAACGAGTCCGTCGGTCGCTTGCTCAAACGCTCGGGAGCTACGACGACTCATAACATAGCGACGCACCTCTCCTCCACGCAGTCGAACGCGAAGCTCGTCGACGAGGAGGCCGCCGCAGGCAACCACCTCTTCGTGTATCTCTCCCCCGAAAAAGTTCAAACCAACGGCTTGCACATCCTGCAGAGCCTGTACAAGGCCCGGGGCCTCCTCGCCATCGTCGTCGACGAGGCGCACTGCGTGTCCGAGTGGGGGCACGACTTCCGGCCGAGTTTCCTGGCCCTGTCGGTCCTCAGGCAGACGTTCCCGACGGTGCCCATCATGGCGCTGACGGCGACCGCGCCTCCCGCGGTCCTGCAGGGGATGACGCGTGCCCTGGGGCTGCGGGCGCCTGAGATATTCGTCGGGAGCCTCATGCGGAGGAACCTGGCGCTGGAGATGCAGCGGAAGACGAGCAACCGGTTCGACGCCGCGGCCGTCATCAAAGCGAAGCCGGGCGAAGCCGTCCTGGTGTACTGCATCTCGAAGGCGTCGGTGGACACGCTGCACCAGTACCTGTCGGCCACGCTGCGTCAGACGCGGGGGGAGGTGGTGAGGTACCACGCGGGGCTGTCGCCGGCGGAGAGGGAGCGAGCGCATCTGAGCTTTTTGAGCGGGAAGACGCCGGAGGGTGCACCGTGCAATACCCTGATCGCGACCGTCGCGTTCGGGATGGGTATCGACAAGCCGGACATCCGGCAGGTCATCCACATGGGCGCGCCGCAAACCATCGAGGCGTACTACCAGCAGGCCGGGAGGGCCGGGCGAGACGGTCTTCCAGCGACGTGCACGATGATCTTCACGTCGCAGGAGTTCGTCGAGTACCAGCAGTCCTCGTTCTACAACCGGGTGGCCGCGGGGGACGGCGGCGCGCAGCACAAGGACGCGCTGAACGCGTCGACCGCGGCGCTGCGCGCGGTGGCGGAGTCGACGACGGCGTGCCGGCAAGCCGGCGTCGTAGCCCACTTGACCAGCAGCCCAGCGGCAGGTGTCCCGCCCTGCGGCACGTGCGACAACTGCGTGAAAAGCGGGGTCTCACACCCGTCGCGTCGTGTCGAGGCGGCGGACTTCTCGAAGGAGCTGCGGCCGCTGCTCGCTGCACTGCAGGCGTTCCCAGGGCTAACTGCGCGGCACCTCTCGGACCTTACCCTCGGGCTCTCGGAGAAGACCCTGCGCGACAAGCTCGCGAAGCACCCGACCGCGATCCAAGCGTTCTCCGCTTGCTTCGGGGCGCTGCGCGGGTGGACGGCGCCGTGTATCGCGGCCTTCGTCGACCAGCTGGTGGCCTGCCGGCTGGTCCAGAGGACCCAGCGGTCGTTCACTCCTCCGGGTTCCAAGCGGGAGGTGTGCTACGAAGTGCTGTACGCGACCCCTGCGGGGGTAGCCGCGGCGAAGGCGCCGCCCGCGCCGGCTGGTACTGGTACGACCGCTACAAATACACCCGCCGACGGCCGACCGACTCCCCCTCAGGCTGGCCAACCGAACCTCCCCCAGGCTGGCCAAACGAACCCCCCCCAGGCTGGCCAACCGACTCACCCCCAGGCTGGCCAAACGAACACCCCCCAGGTTGGCCAACCGAACTTCCCTCAGGCTGGCCAACCGAACCTCCCCCAGGCTGGCCAAACGAACCCCCCCCAGGCTGGCCAACCGACTCACCCCCAGGCTGGCCAAACGAACACCCCCCAGGTTGGCCAACCGAACTTCCCTCAGGCTGGCCAACCGAACCTCCCCCAGGCTGGCCAAACGAACCCCCCCCAGGCTGGCCAACCGACTCACCCCCAGGCTGGCCAAACGAACAACCTTCAGGTTGGCCAACCGAACTTCCCTCAGGCTGGCCAACCGAACCTCCCCCAGGCTGGCCAAACGAACCCCCCCCAGGCTGGCCAACCGACTCACCCCCAGGCTGGCCAAACGAACACCCGCCAGGTTGGCCAACCGAACTTCCCCCAGGCTGCCCAATCGAACCTTTCCCAGGCTGGTCAACCGACTCCTTCCCAGGTTGGCCAACCAACACCGTCCCAGGCTGGCCAACCGACCTCCACCCAGGGGCAGGGCGCGGGCGGCTGGGCTTGGTTCGTCCCGCCAGCCGCCGTCGCGGAAGTGCTGGCGAAGCGCGAGAGCCAGGTGAACGGCACCCCCGCCGCCGGCGGCGGCCACGCCGCGGCTGCGCCGAAGCCGGGGGCGCGGGACTACGCGCAGGTGCGATGGGATTCGATGATGGCCCGGTGCGGCGACGAGCGGCGGGCGGAGCTGCTGAAGCTCCTCGAGCTGGTGGACGGCTGGAGGAAGAAGGAGGCGGCGCGGTTGCAGCTTGCGTTCGCGAGCGTGATGTCCGACGTGCTGCTGGTCAGGACGGCCTACGCGTGCGCCACGGTGGGCGTCAGTGACGCCGTGTTGTTCGAAATCGGCGTCCGCGTGGGAGACATGGACGACCTCCTGAGCACGGTGAAGGAGTGGAAGGCAACCGCGCAGTCCGCGGACACCGGGAGCCAACCCGCCGCCGGACCGGCCGACGCCACTCCGCTGCCACTCCCCGCGAATTGGAAGCCGCACGCTGCTTCAGCGCCGCCGAAGCTCAGCCCGACGGTGCTGCAGTCGGCGGACCTGTTCTCGCAGGGCGTCGAGCCGGCGCTGGTCGCCGTGCGCCGTGAGAAGCAGATCGCGGAGGCGACCGTGGCGAACCACCTGATGACCGCGCTGCAGCACGCGTACCCGCCGCTGCTCGCGTGCCTGCCGCGGCTGCAGCTGCTGTTTCCGACCGTCGCCGAGATCGCGGCGATCCGCGCGGTGGTCGACGGCGGCGTCGCCGTCACCGACCCCGCGAACCGGAAGGCTTCCATCGAGGCGCTGGGCGGCGACAAGAAGTGGTACAAGACCCTTTCGTGGTACACGACGCTCACGAGCGTCGGGTACCCCATCGACGAAGTCTTCGCCAACCTCACCGCGCCGAAACCCGCGGATGCCGAGGAACCCGCAGATGAACGGGCGGCTAAGAAAGCGAAGGTCGAGTAGAGCCAGCCAGCCTTTGGAGAGACGATATCACCTTCTCATCCTGGCTCCTTCTTACCTGTGAGTCCGCTGCAGAAAGGCGCGCCACGGTGGGCGTCAGCGTGGGACATGGAAGACCTCCTGAGCACAGCGAAAGAGTGGGCGGACAAAAAGACGAACGCGCCGCTGCCACTCCCCGCGAATTGGAAGCCGCACGCTGCTTCAGCGCCGCCGAAGCTCAGCGCAGTCGGCGGACCTGTTCTCGCAGGGCGTCGAGCCGGCGCTGGTCGCCGTGCGCCGTGAGAAGCAGATCGCGGAGGCGACCGTGGCGAACCACCTGATGACCGCGCTGCAGCACGCGTACCCGCCGCTGCTCGCGTGCCTGCCGCGGCTGCAGCTGCTGTTTCCGACCGTCGCCGAGATCGCGGCGATCCGCGCGGTGGTCGACGGCGGCGTCGCCGTCACCGACCCCGCGAACCGGAAGGCTTCCATCGAGGCGCTGGGCGGCGACAAGAAGTGGTACAAGACCCTTTCGTGGTACACGACGCTCACGAGCGTCGGGTACCCCATCGACGAAGTCTTCGCCAACCTCACCGCGCCGAAACCCGCGGATGCCGAGGAACCCGCAGATGAACGGGCGGCTAAGAAAGCGAAGGTCGAGTAGAGCCAGCCAGCCTTTGGAGAGACGATATCACCTTCTCATCCTGGCTCCTTCTTACCTGTGAGTCCGCTGCAGAAAGGCGCGCCACGGTGGGCGTCAGCGTGGGACATGGAAGACCTCCTGAGCACAGCGAAAGAGTGGGCGGACAAAAAGACGAACGCGCCGCTGCCACTCCCCGCGAATTGGAAGCCGCACGCTGCTTCAGCGCCGCCGAAGCTCAGCCCGACGGTGCTGCAGTCGGCGGACCTGTTCTCGCAGGGCGTCGAGCCGGCGCTGGTCGCCGTGCGCCGTGAGAAGCAGATCGCGGAGGCGACCGTGGCGAACCACCTGATGACCGCGCTGCAGCACGCGTACCCGCCGCTGCTCGCGTGCCTGCCGCGGCTGCAGCTGCTGTTTCCGACCGTCGCCGAGATCGCGGCGATCCGCGCGGTGGTCGACGGCGGCGTCGCCGTCACCGACCCCGCGAACCGGAAGGCTTCCATCGAGGCGCTGGGCGGCGACAAGAAGTGGTACAAGACCCTTTCGTGGTACACGACGCTCACGAGCGTCGGGTACCCCATCGACGAAGTCTTCGCCAACCTCACCGCGCCGAAACCCGCGGATGCCGAGGAACCCGCAGATGAACGGGCGGCTAAGAAAGCGAAGGTCGAGTAGAGCCAGCCAGCCTTTGGAGAGACGATATCACCTTCTCATCCTGGCTCCTTCTTACCTGTGAGTCCGCTGCAGAAAGGCGCGCCACGGTGGGCGTCAGCGTGGGACATGGAAGACCTCCTGAGCACAGCGAAAGAGTGGGCGGACAAAAAGACGAACGCGCCGCTGCCACTCCCCGCGAATTGGAAGCCGCACGCTGCTTCTGCGCCGCCGAAGCTCAGCCCGACGGTGCTGCAGTCGGCGGACCTGTTCTCGCAGGGCGTCGAGCCGGCGCTGGTCGCCGTGCGCCGTGAGAAAGAAGCAGATCGTGGAGGCGACCGTGGCGAACCACCTGATGACCGCGCTGCAGCACGCGTACCCGGCGCTGCTCGCGTGCCTGCCGCGGCTGCAGCTGCTGATTCCGACCGTCGCCGAATCGCGGCGTCGCCGTCACCGACCCCGCGAACCGGAAGGCCCCATCGAGGCGCTGGGCGACAAGAAGTGGTACAAAACCCTTTCGTGGTACACGACGCACACGAGCGTCGGGTACCCCATCGACGAAGTCTTCGCCACCTCACCGCGCCGAAACCTGCGGATGCAGATGAACGGGCGGCTAACAAAGTGAAGGTCGAGTAGAGCCAGCCAGCCTTTCGCCCGTCAACGAAGACGAATATCACCGTCCATTCCTGACCCTCATTTCCTGAGTCCGCTGCGGAAAAGTGCGCCTACTCGCTTGTAAGGTACCGTCCAGCATAATAACCTCACTGCGGGCATTCGGGCAAGCAATACCGGCGCGCTGACCAACCCAGATGCTGCCGGATGCTGTCCGGCGGACCCTATTCTGTAGGGGGTGGCCTGCTCGCAACGGAGCGTCTCCGATACTGTACCCTACACAGACACACAGATACACACGCGCACTCACGAACCATGCAAGACCAATCCGCACTCTGGATGGAGCCTTCTTTCTGTTTCTGCGCAAAAAGATGAAGGAATTAGAAGCCATTGGCAGTGCTTCGGTTGTCAGTTTTGCTCCTGCTTGCGACTGAACCTCCTTCCCCGGTTCTCACATTCGCAATGAAACCCCCCCCCCCCTAGCTGGAGCGTGTGAAACACGGCGACCGAGTCGCCACCGCATGGCCAACCATCAGAGGCATATCCGACCTCTTGTCTCAGCGGCCAGCCGCTATCGCCCTCTAGCATTCTTTGTCCAGCCCACCGTTTACAGAGCAACATGGTTATCCCAGCCTTCTGAATACCGGCGCTACGCTGGATGCCCCCTGGGCCACCTTGCAACCGAGGTTTTTTAGCAACAACAGCATTGGCACACGCTATTGGTGCTGCGGACCGTGGCTTTGGCCACGACTCTGTTGCCGTGACACACGCACGCACAGCCACGCACTCGCTCTCTTTCTCTGCACAACGTTGTGGAATCGGATACGAAGGGACTTGCCACCTTCATCAAACTACACGATGGTGCCCAGTCTTGGAAGCTGCCGTTAGAGATGGGTATGAGACCATCAAAACGTGTGCAAATGTACTCCCACACAGCGGGAGTGACACCCGCTGTCTAGCTCCATCTTTGGCTCCAGCTTCTGAGGCTGGACTCCACCGTGTAGTTGTCGGCGTCCTCCCTCCCTCTTCACCCCCTGCGTCTCCTAGCGCTGCACGTCGACCCGTGATGGGAACAATGAACAGATTTTCCTGCGTTCCCCGTGCCTCCTGCTTGCATGTCTTCTCACTCTTTTTGGCACGCGTCAGGCGGCTACAACAGCGGCTACAACAGCGGCTGCAAAGAGCGCATTCTGGCCCTTCACTACATCGATGAACTGGTCTGCTGGGCGCCGCGGTGTAATGACAAAGCCTGTGCAGAACGCTGCGTCAATTGTCATTTTTTAGAGTGCAAGTCTTCGCTGACGGAGGAGATCCGACCACATAGCCTTCAAAAGGGGGCAAAAGGGGCGCAATTCAACAACTGTAATGCGCGCCAATGCTCGGCGGCTGCAACAGCATGTGGCCCGCAGAGCGACGCGGAGGCAGGTAGGTACCTGCAGGCGAAGTACACGGCGCAGACGCCGCGGTCGCGCGAGCGGATGGCCAACTACGGGGTCATCCGCAAGCTCCGGCTCTCGTTCTTCAAAGACACCCTGGCCCTGTATCAATGGGTGATGCAGCGACAATATTGTCACTCCTCCAGACAACCCATCCCCGCGCCCAGTCAATTGGTTTCCCCCCCGAGAGGCACCAAAACACGCCGAGTTCACCGAACCAGTGCAGTGAAACATGTCACAAGGACAAACCTTCTTTTGAAAGTATCTTGAGTTTGTGCTTACTAGAGAAGAACTTAACATAGCCTCAAAAAAGGGGGCAAAAGGGGCGCAATTCAAATGTAATGCGCGCCAACGCTCGGCGGCTGCAACAGCAGGTGGCCCTGCGATGGCCGCAGAGCGACGCGGAGGCAGGCCGGTACCTGCAGGCGAAGTACACGGCGCAGACGCCGCGGTCGCGCGAGCGGATGGCCAACTATGGGGTCATCCGCAAGCTCCGGCTCTCGTTCTTTAAAGACTTTGCCGGGCTCCGGCGGGGAGGCGTCGCAGGGATCCAAGCGTACACTGAGGCGCTCAAGTTCTTCGGCAAGCTCGGCATGCCGGCTCGGTCGCAGCTGCTTCTCGACTTGGCGATGGAAGACCACATATCCCCCAGCGTCAGCATGTACCTGCGGGTCCTCCAAAGCAACGCGCTGGTAGGCGAGCTCGAGGGGATCTCCTACATTTTGAGGCGGACGTGGAACTTGACGGCGTCGGCCGACGTGTCGGCGCGGTTCCTCACGTACTGCATCATGGGCCTCCGGCACGCGGGCGAGCGGTACAAGTGCTTCGAAGTGGCTGTCACGACGTGGCCCATTCACAAAGGCCACCCCGCGGTCTTCACGACGCTGCTGACTGCCTGCCGCAACTTCGAGGAAGGCAGCACGCTGTTCACGGACATGGCCAACTCCGGAATGCAGTTGTCCGTCGCTGACTGGGGGTCGCTGCTCGATTCCAGCGTGCTGAGCGGAGACGTGGAATCCGCGATGCACGTAGTGCGGCTCATGCGGGAGTTCAAGGTGGACGTGACCGCCGTCCAGCGAACGATGTTTGCGAGTTCCTACGTGCACGCCGGGGACAGCCAGGGGTTCTTGGAAGTGTTCAAGGTCTTCGAAGACAAGAAGCGCGCGGACGACGACCAGCTGCTGCAGATGGTGTTCCTGCGGCACGCCGAGGTGGCGCGGATCCTCCCCGAAGACGGGAAGCTGCTGCAGGCGGGCGGGATGCGGGCGGTTGAGGTCAACATCGGCATCCACGGGTCGCTCGCGGACTTCGCCCGCGCGTTCCGGGCCTACGAAAAGAGGGGGCTGATCATCAATTCGGGGAAGACGTGGCCGGCCGCCGTCGTGCGGCTGGTCACCGCGGGGTGGTTCGCCGTCGCCGTGGCGAAGGGGTCCCGCGCGGCGGACCTGCACCGGCTGACCGCCGGGCCGCGGGCCCGGTTCGCGGAGGAGAAGGGCGGCTTCAACGAGGCGTACCTGCAGTGCCTGCTGCACCTGTCGCAGGCGAACCACGGCCACGGGTGCGTCCGGATCTGGGGCATGCTGCGGGTTTTCCTGGACGCCGCCGTCGACATGAAGCGCCTCCGCGTGTCAGTGTACACGCTCCGGCAGCTATGCTTCTGCTTTGTTCGCAGGCTGCACGCCGTGTCCGCCGCTTTGCAAGCCCATTCGCGCGTCTACAACCCGATGTCGGCACTGACCGGGGTTGACAGAGATAGTGCCGTTCGTGTGGAGCCATGTGGCCTCGAGGTGGGGGAGTTGAGGACGCGGGTTGCGGAGTTGCTCCGCTCGCTGCGGGAAGTGTACGACTACTTGTACGCGCACAGCCCGCACATGGCCTCGTTCCTGGTGTCGCCGATGGTCGCCGCCTACAGCGCGCTCGGCAGGGTCGACGACGCGTGCGCGTTGTACCGGCTGCAGCTGCTCGCAGGGCACCCCGCGCACCTGTTGGTGCACGCGGAAGCTTTCCGCGAAATCTTCGCCGTCCGGGGCGACACGGTCGCCATCAGCCACCTGGACAAGCTGCAGGAGCGCACGGACGTCATGCGCCGCTTCGCGCAGAGTTTTCGGTAGTGCAGGTGTCCAACAAAACACGCGCGTGCGTGCAGCGTTGCTACATGCGCGTCTTTCCTGAACCGGTGTTCTACGAACATCCGGAACGTGGCGAAGCTGCTTCGGGACCCAACTAGCATATGGCTTCGTTCCTCGTTCCTGGTTTCACGGATGATCCGCCTAAGGTGCGCTCGGCAAGTGCGCTTTGTACCGGCTGCAGCTCCCCGCGCCTGTTAATGCACGCGAACACGTACAGTGATGGAAAGATATGATGCAAGGAACACCGAAAAAGAGGGTTACAACCGATGAGTGGAGTTGGAGATGCGTTCAAAATGGTAATCATCGCTCCTTCAACTGGGGTTTATGGTTGAGACGTGGCCCCCTTTCGGTCTTTGCCGCTGCTTTTCGGCGCAACATACTGCACCCCTCGTGCAGGCGTATCGAGAGATGGTTCCTGCGCTCTACTCGTCTCTTTGTCTTCGTCGGTCTCTTTCGACCTGAGGCCTTTTCCCCAACCCCACGAGTCGGCATTCCAACGGGAAGCCCCGGCTCATGGGTTGCATCTCGAATCAAACCGCGCACAGCCGAACACCCATTCGAGCTTGTCGGCGGCTTTTTTCAACATTTGCGGAAAGATCTCCGCTGGTCTGTTTTTGCAGCCTTTCTTGCCTTCGTTCGAAAACTGGAGCGTACCCGTGGCTCAAGTTAGGGTGTCGACTTGCCAGGCATCAGGGGCGGTTGAACTGACTGCCTGCAAGCGAGAATTCTACTTCGGCACCTTGCACGTGTCACTTTGAACCAAGAAAGGTAGAAAGAGGAGCAGTGGCATTACTAGCGATGGGGTAAACCCCGCAGAGGCCTTAGAGAGTGAGAGAAGATGGCTACTGCGAGGTCACCACCTACCCGGAGAGAAAAGCAAATTGATTTGCCCAAACAACCCAAGTACCCTGTACGTTTAGGTGCCTCAAGGATTCCCTCGATGAATCGGGAGAAACTACACGGCAAAGGCGTGGAATGCGCGGGTCAATAGGGACTGCCAGGGTCGTACGTACTCCTACGTTAGAGGTGAAATTCTTAGATAGTGGGAAGACGAACTTCTGCGAAAGCATTCGACAAGAATGTCTTCATTAATCAAGAACGAGAGCCAACATGATCAGATACCGTCGTAGTCCACTGCTGTAAACGATGTCGTAGGATCGAGGGAAGTCATTTTGGCACCCATGGCACTCCCCGAACGAGAAATCAAAGATTGTGGGTTCAGGGAATGACACCACCAGGAGTGGAGTATGCAGCACCTACCTTCGGAAGCCACCGCGGGCGGTCGCATGTCTTTCGTTCGGGCCTCGCTTCGGCGTCTTGCGCTCTGGGAAAGAAGTTCCCTTTTTAGATGTCACCCAAGCTGCCATAAAGCATTCGCGTGTTCAGCAGAAGTGTACACCGAAGACTCACTTTATACGATAGCAGGAGACGTGCAAAAGTACGTCCTGCTAAAGGCGGTCTAAGGCATACCCACGTACCCAACATGCCACGCGACAGCCACCGCCCGACTAGGGTCTAACAGAAGCCTGTATCACCTCAACATCGCTGTTGACTAATCTGCCTGCGCTTGGTTGCAGAAAGACACAAGTCGCCCCCACTTGTGTCTTTCTACGTCCGCAGTTTTACCGTCAGTCGCGTTTGCGTAGAGAGTGACCGTGGCCTGGCCCCGGTTTGCAGCTGTGTACGCCATCTCGTTGGCCCAGTCACATTTGCTTTCCGAGACCGAATCTACCATCGTTCTCGCTGGCACAGACGTGCAAGCTGTCCACAAGGCGTACCACGAGCTGCAATGGAGGTATGCTGATGAGTGTGTGGGCCTTTGAAGCGTGGATGATGCGCTGCTCCCCTTGAGGTTCCTTCATGCCAAAGCGCCGCCGCCCGGGTTAAGGGGTTGGGCCAGGGCCAGAGAGGCTGCTCGGAGGCGGCACCACCTAGTATGCCTCTGCAGTGCCGAGTCGCTGAGCTCCTTGGCAACGAACTGAGCCACCGCGTGCGGGCTCTTTGGGATCCTGCTGGGCGGAAAAGAAGAAGAGCTCCCATGTCAAACAAATGCAAGCAGGAGGGGAAGGGCTGCAAAAGAGGCGGAGGAGGGGGAAATGGGGCTCTTCGATGATCATTTCGACCTGAGCGGGTGGACGGTGAAGACGTCCCGGGAGGCGTCCGCGGAGGGCTGGGGCGTTCTTCCGCAGGCGAGCAGCGCCGCGGCCGACCACGTGTGGCTCGAAGCGTGGTACAAGAAAGGAAACGTCACCGCGAAAACGACCCTCCGCAACGACCTGGACCAAAGCAAGCAGGAGATCGAGGTAGGCACCGCCTGCTGGCCTGCCACGGCAGCCGCCGAACCAGGGAAGCCGGGGGTTTGCCAGGTTACAGACCGACTCTGGGCTCGACTTGGGTTTGACCAAAGGTCAATTACACGCTCCAACGTTGCAGTCGGGTACTCAGCGCACGATCGAAGAAGCAAAACTGACTCGTCTGTGACCGCGTCGTCGACGGTCGGAACCAAGTCCGTCCTTCTCTCGGGCGCGACGCTTCTGTACATGGACACCGGCTGCACCAAACCATCTGCGAACCCGCACGTCTCCTTCTCAGCCGAAACCTCGCTCCCGTCGCTCGCCCCTTTTTCCTTCACCAGCGGCACCGAGTTCAAGCTCGAACACGCGCTCTCCTTCGTCCCCGAGCTGCACCAACCAGCAATCCCGCCGCTCCCCCCCGCGCTTTCCGCGCTCACCTTCGGTTTCCGGTACTCCCACGACCAGGCCCTCGGCACCCTCGCCACCACGATACAGTCGCCTACCACAATAGCCGACTGCCCGGGATCCTGGGGCATCCAGCACACCGCGAAGTCGTCGTCCGGCGGGACAGCGGTGGGCCTCGCGTTGGCGGGCTCCGTGGATGCGTCCGAGAATCTGACGCTGAAGGCGAAGTGGGACGTCTTGGGGCCTCTTTACTTGGCTGCCGTCCTGCGGCAGCTGCCGGGGAACTGGCAGTTTGTCACTTCGCTGACGTACTCGAGAGACTCGAAGGTGCCGTCAGTTGGTATCGCGTTGTCTCAGTCGTTCTAGAGACGATGGGACCGGATTCGATGGATGGGTTATTGCGAGCGCAGAGGGCGGCGCGTGCCGAGCTGCACAGAAAGTTTCGCACATTCACTTCCACGCCCAAGGAAATACAACTGCTCCCCAAGTCTCAACCGTGGTCGATCGAGGATGACCAGTGCACTTATCGGTTGATGTCAGGGAACGATGAAGACCGCGGCTAGACACGATGCACAATGGGAATCGCGGAAGCATGAGATAGTCATGGCTCTGGGGACGATGAAGACCGTGGCCACACACGATGGGAATTGCAGAAGCACGAGACCTTCACACCGTCTGATCACATTTCGTGAGAAAGCGAGTGCCTTGCGACCCCTCGCAAACAGCTGGGAAGATGTTGCTCTTTGGGGAACCTTCCCCATGCAAAACAGTTCAGCGAAAGTGTGTCCGCCACACGAGTTGTCACACTTGAAACCAGGGCAGTTCCACACCGGCGCTCGCTCGTGCACCAGCAGACCCAGACTGGTGGTAAATTTGTTGCATTAGTGTGATTATCAGGCCTTCGACTACCCTGAGCAACGCACTGTGCACACTCCGTGTCTACGTCACAGCAGATGGAACGCGTCTGTTGCGCCGCCGCGGAGGCGGCCTGCGAGTGGGTATCGTTGTGGCCTCCCAGAATTATTCTGGATTCAGGCAGGGGATCGGCAAGGGATACATCTCGTCTTTAGCCATACTTCAACTCTCTTCAGTTTCCAGTAAACCTTCGGAATAATTGAACTAGGCCACGTCGGGACCCCCCCACCCATTGGGGACGAAGTATTTTCTGACCTTTCTTGAAGCGCCAAGAGCTCAGCTACAACCGTCCCGCACCACCAACGATCTGCATAGGATCCTTCCCCTGTAACCGAATAAAAGAAACCCTGTGGGGAACCTTTCAATCTCGTTTTCTTCTGCAGAGTGCAACGTCAGTAGGAAAAAGACTCGTCCGGTGTTTGACATGAGTCGCGACCTTAGTAGGTGCAACGTGTGAAGCCCTTCGGTACACAAAGCTTTCAAACGTGCAAACACCGAAGGCACCAAGGATCCCAATCCCAGCAAGCGGATTAGTGCCCCAGCTAGGTTAGAATACTCCAAGAACCGTCCATTCTAACGATAACCCAGGCTGTCAGGGTCAGATCAAGGCACTAGGACTGTGTGTGTTCGACTGAGGCGAGCTGCTGGCTTACAGTGCATGTCCAGTACGTGCGTGGCACGTGTTCACGATCGGTTTCTCCTGCAGCGGGTGGAAGTTGAACGGCGCCCAGCCCTGCGTCCCGCTCCACACGGAGCTGCTGGCGCGGCTCCGTGTGGAGCGGGACGCGACGCAGGGCTGGGCGCCGTTCAACTTCCACCCGCTGTACGACGTCTGCGACATCCTGTCCGTGCACCCCGTGTCCTCGTGGGTGCCACCGTCGCCCGGCCGCGATCTTCGAAGAGGACGTGCCGGTGCCGGCGGGCGCGGCGCCGCAGCCGAACGTGTACGCGTGCTGCCTGCTGTGGACGGCAGACGAGAAGTACTTCATCCTCTGGTCCACCGGTACAGCTGGCTTTTCGGTACAAGCTTTCAAATGCACAAACGCCGAAGCAGCGATTTGTCCTAGAATGCTCCGAAAACCTCCCTGGCCCACGTTCAAATCTTCGGTACAAGTTTTTAAATGTGTACAGACACTGAACCAACAATCCCGATCCCAGCAATCAATTTGTGCCCTAGATACGACTAGAATCCACCAAAAACTTCCGACTTCAACGATAAACCAGGCTGTCGGGGTCAGAGGCAGGCACCATGACTGTGTGTATGTAAGGCGCCGAAGGGAAAAACAGGGTCTCATAAAGATGGACCTCCACTTCGACACGTCGCACCTCGGCTTCGACCGGAGCGAGCTGCTGGCGCGGCTCCGTGTGGAGCGGGACGCGACGCAGGGCTGGGCGCCGTTCAATTTCCACCCGCTGTACGACGTCTGCGACATCCTGTCCGATCCAGACACTGAACCAACTATTCCAATCCCAGCAAGCAATTTGTGCCCTAGATGTGACTAGAATCCACCAAAAACTTCCCACATTAACGAAAAACCAGGCTGTCGGGGTCAGAGGAAGGCACCAGAACTGTGTGTATGTAAGGCGCCGAAGGGAAGAACAGGGTCTCATAAAAATGGACCTCCACTTCGACACGTCGCACCTCGGCTTCGACCGGAGCGAGCTGCTGGCGCGGCTCCGTGTGGAGCGGGACGCGACGCAGGGCTGGGCGCCGTTCAACTTCCACCCGCTGTACGACGTCTGCGACATCCTGTCCGTGCACCCCGTGTCCTCGTGGGCGCCGCCGTCGCCCGGGAAGCGCCCGGCCGCGATCTTCGAAGAGGACGTGCCGGTGCCGGCGGGCGCGGCGCCGCAGCCGAACGTGTACGCGTGCTGCCTGCTGTGGACGGCAGACGAGAAGTACTTCATCCCCTGGTCCACCGGAACCGTGCTGCAAGTCGGAACTTGCCGGTCGACTCCATACTTCAAAAGCAAGGCCGGTGAAGGCTGGGGCGCGGCCATCCCCGAAGCGCAGCAAACCGAAGGCGGAGTCGTCCGAGTCAACTATTACGACCCTCGGTTCGCCGAAAAATCGGCTGCGATGCGGAAGCCGAAGCCGTTTCAGTTCATCGTCGTGGTGAGGCTGTCCCCCGAGCTCGCGCAATCCGAGACCGTGCGGCGGCTGATGCTATCCGGAAGCGGCAAATACAGCCTCCCGCAGTGCGACTTCGAACCACCGGAGTCACTCACCGCCGAAGCGGATGAAGACCTCGCAGTGACCAGCGACACCATATCCTTGCAGTGCCCGTTTTCCCTGGTGAGGATCGAGACCCCCGTGCGCCACAGGAGCGAAACTGTGCACGAGCAGTGCTTCGAGCTGAACTCGTTGGTGAGCTGCTGGGACCAGAAGCGGCCGGGGGGTCTGCGGTGCTTCGTGTGCAACGCCGTGTTCTACATGAAGGACCTGGTCATCGACACCACGTTCCTCTCGTTCCTGCAGGCGCACCGCTCGTCGCCGCAGACGAAGTTCCAAATCTCGCGCGAGCAGTACGTGCGGCAGTATTCGACGGCGCACGCAGCGACGAACCCCATCCTGCGGGGGCTCAGCGGCTTCTCCCCCCGCTACCGTGTCGTGCGGAGCCGGTCTACGCGGGGCCTATACTCGATTGTGCAGGACGGAAACGGCGGCAGCAACCCAGCCACGCACACCGCCCTCAAGATGCTGCCGTTCGTCGGCGTCAAGGACCACTTCGTGCTCACCGGCCAGCGGGAGACCGTCGAAGTGGTCGACTGCGACCCCGCGCAGGGGCAGTGGAAGCAGTACCCGAATATCTCGCAGCCGTACTTCGTTGCCGAGCCTTGCAACTCGGGCTGATGACTGGCCGTGACGGCAGAGCTGAACTGGCATCACCAATTCGGACGTGAACGCCGCTACCCAGACCGCCCAGAGCCACCCCGCTGCTCACCGGCCAGCAGGAGGCTGGATAAATTGCACGTACTCGAATATCTCTCAGCCGTGCTTCGTTGCCGAGCCTTGCAACTCTAGCTGAGGGCTGGCCGTGACGGCAGATGCTGAACTGGCATCACCAATTCGGATCTTCCGAGCCTTGCGGCAAGACGTGAATGTCGCTACCCACACTGCTGACTTCGTGTCCTGGATCTGACCCTGGTTCGTTTCAGCAAGACGGGAACGTAGCCTCGTTACCCACACTGCCCGCAAGCTGCCGCCGTGTCAAGAACCACTTCGTTGCTCATTTTCTTTGCAGCTGAGCGGCTACTGGTTCCTAGCGTCCTTGGGTGAAAACTATCCTGCCACTTTGCAGCTGAGCGTAGACACGGCACTGTGTGAACGGCTATCGAGGCACTTCGCAGCCGAGAGCGTGGTTACTAGATCCAAAGCTTGCAGCTCTGATCCTTGGTTGAAGCGTCTATCTGGGCGCTTGGGTGTCTTAGTGCTATAGTCGGCGCTCTCCTCCCTGTCTCTCTCTTGGCTTGTACCCGACTTCCACGCATTCGCAAAGACCCTGTTGCCGCCAGCCGGGGTCCGTGGGTTTAACAGAGTCTAGGTCGCAACAAGAAGCCATCGAAAGGACCTTTTGGGGGGTTTCCGGAGTTTGCTTTCCGACTGTAGAAGATCGCGTGGGGGGCGAGGATATCTCTTCTGTTTTTCTTTGATCAAACACCCTCGGCGGCACAGCAGAAGGCACCAGTCTACCAAGTAAAGTCGTCAAAAGGACGCTGCGGTCGAGGCACCGCGTTGCATGCTGCGGGTGGCCATCCCGCACGCACCCTTGTGTGTTCGAAATAACTGGATTCGTACGTGGCACCGGTTTCGCGTCCAGTGGTACGCAATCATGCGTAGTCGGACAGTGCTTCCCGCATATTTATTGCCAGTCCGCGAGCACGAGTGCCACCCCCGTCAAGGGCATCCCCGGGTGTCAGCGTTGCGTTTGGAATCCAGAAATGTCTCTTTCTAGACTGTTTCTCTTCGAAAGATTCTGGGTGTCTCAGGTGATGCCATGTGTGGTGGGCGGTCAACGTTTTGCCGCTCCTTGTGTCTCTCTTATGCAAGACCGACGTGCCCTCGTTCACCGAAAGCTGAAGTTTCCCACCAGAACGCCAGCCGCCCGCGCAGTACCCGACAAGACGGCAGGGCCCTGTGTACAGAGTCGCCCGCCGACTGCAAACCTGCAGTCTGCAGTTCAAGAAAATCCTACAGTCCTCGAAGGACTTCCAAAAGGGGACTGTGGTCAATACCCACATCGTATACACCACCAGGACCTAAGGGAAGGGATTCCACAGGACCTACTCAGGTCGAATCCTGACTCCAACCTCAGATACACCGGTACCATGGGTCCTGACGTCACTACGAGTTGCTGGATGGTTGGATGGTCCTGGCCCAGTACCAAATTCCACCAGAGCGTGAGTATCCCTTGGTGTGTGTGTCTACACCTGCCAGCACCGGGTTTCCTCAGCAGGACCTATGTGGTACTACAGACGGCATATTAGTGTTAAGAGGTGTCGATACACACTTGTAGCCACGGTGTGGTATCTGGTACGAACGTCCCCAGCTGAACATAAGTTCTTGCCGTCACCCACCGTGCCAGGGCCGCGGTCCCCTCTGAGGAAACGACTGCCGTCGTATTCGTACGGAGTACTGAGGAGAGACCGCGTCGTCACGTTCCACGACTGTGAGTGTGAGCAGGGTCTACAATTCGGCCGTGACTACCCGTTCCTCCGCCGAAAGTGCCCATGCAGGTCTGTATCGAAAACGTCCGCGTGCAACAGGAAAGGTGTCAGGGGGGTGCAGTACAGCTTCGCCAAGTTCGGTGGAATTTCGGTTACCGAGGCTGATGCTTGCGTTCTGCTCGCTCTTCAATCTTGTGTCTCGTTGGAGGCGCCTTGATCTCCGCGCCAAGCTTCTTTGGCTGCTCCGGGGTCCTTGTCTCCTTGGAGGCATCTTAAGATCTCGGCGTTAAACTTCTTTGGCTGCTCTGGGATCCTTCAATCCTGCGTCTCGTTGGAGGCACCTTAGGATCTCCGCCCCAAGCTTGATCTCGGCGTCAAACTTCTTTGGCTGCTCTGGGGTCCTTCAATCCTGCGTCTTGTCGAAGGCACCTTAAGATCTCCGCCAAGCTTCTTTGGCTGCTCTGGGGTCCTTCAATCCTGCGTCTTGTCGGAGGCACCTTAAGATCTCCGCCACACTTCTTTGGCTGCTCTGGGGTCCTTCCTGCGTCTTGTCGGAGGCACCTTAAGATCTCCGCCAAGCTTCTTTGGCTGCTCTGGGGTCCTTCAATCCGTCTACTTGGAGGCATCTTCAGATCTTGGCGTCAAACTTCTTTGGCTGCTCTGGGGTCCTTCAATCCTTCGTCTACTTTGGAGGCATCTTAAGATCTCCGCGTCAGCTTCTTTGGCTGCTCTGGGGTCCTTCAATCCTGCGTCTTGTCGGAGGCACCTTAAGATCTCCGCCAAACTTCTTTGGCTGCTCTGGGGTCCTTCAATCCTGCGTCTTGTCGGAGGCACCTTAAGATCTCCGCCAAGCTTCTTTGGCTGCTCTGGGGTCCTTCAATCCGTCTACTTGGAGGCATCTTCAGATCTTGGCGTCAAACTTCTTTGGCTGCTCTGGGGTCCTTCAATCCTTCGTCTACTTTGGAGGCATCTTAAGATCTCCGCGTCAGCTTCTTTGGCTGCTCCGGGGGTCCTCCTGCGTCTCCTCGGTATCATCTTGAAGTCTCCGCCAGACCCTTCTGACCCGGCCCTGGACGTAATCTTGTTCATCGTGCTGCTCGGAATGACACCTGTCGTCAGGCATGGCGGCAATCAGGGGCGGCGGCTTTTGCCGCCGCCCCGCGGAAGTTGAAGACACATTGGATCGCATCATCGCCGAAGAACTGTCGCCGTCCATGGAAGGGTGGAATCCGCAGTTGGAAGATGTGCGAGAGGTCGATGCTGGCCCGAGGCACGAAGAGAAGGCGCCCCGTTCGGAATGCCCTGCTGTACTCCGCCGAAGAGTATGGTTGCTGCAGACTCGTCGTCTCGTGGGAGTACTTCACACATCGAATAGCGGCTTGCATGGGCCTGGTTGGGCAGCGCAAGAATGTAAGCGCGAGGGCTATGGCTGTGCACCACCCTAGCTGTTAGCGAAACCTCGGGGCTACGTTCAGGAGCCGTCGAGGAGTTTGCCAAACGACACTGCATCGGGTACCTCTGCAAGAGCGAACTACTAGGCATCTGCAAGGGCAACGGAAGGGCGCTGTATGAGAAGCACATCGTGTTCTTGCCGTCGCACCACGGGTTCAGCCGAGCCGGACATTTTCTCCATATCTTCCTGCCGAAGGACGGGTTTCAATAGATGGATCACCCTCTGGTCCTTGGAACTGGAGATCAATGAATCGGCACTGTACCGCTATTGACCTGCACCACCCGCTGCACCACACGACAGTCGGGCGATAGATTGGCAGCGAGCTCAACGTACTTACTCGGCAGTCGAGCGATGCCAAGAAGTGGCGCACTGGCAATGCTGCCCGGGGGACAGAGACTGATTCCTTTGGGGGTATGGGTGGCATTGGGGGTGTTGCCGCTCCCTTGGTGCTAACGCGTAGAGTTGGGGCTGGGCCCCCTGACTCCCTGTGCTTTTCCCGGCGGGACTCCACCTTCTCGACGCGTTGCCTTCGGCTGCTCGACGCCGGCCTGCGCGTCGTTCCTTCAATCTGAGCCCAGACCTAAACCCGCACCGACAATCCGCATGTGTCCTCAGAGCCAATCCTCTCCCCGAAGTTACGGATCCAGTTTGCCTACTTCCCTTTTCTACATTGTTCTGTCGGCCAGAGGCTTTTAGCCTAAAGACCTCTTGCGATTAGCGGTACGGTCCGATGCAAGAGAATGCGATTTCCCCTGGGGTTTCCATGCACATCCACAAAACTTTGAGAGACGAAGAAATTGCAGCTTTCGGGGATAGTTAACCCTGTCCCCGCGTGAAGCGTTCCAAGGGTCAACCCTTCCTTCAAAAAGAGACTGCTGCATCATCAGGGGCCTGTGGACATGGTCCAACAGGATCGTCAATGTGTCACCACTTCAGACCTCTGCATCCGGCGTCCCCGCCGCCTTTCGGGGTCGTCTGCTTCACCGGGAAGCTCCGTCCCTCTGTGCCACCAAGGAGGGAGCCACCCTCCCCGCGTGTCCCACCCATTAAACAGGATTTCGAAAGAGCGGTCAAGTCGGGGTGGGGGTGGGCCCGGGGGGGGGGGGAGGATGGCCATTCGGCTGCGGCTCGAGCGATGCCTGGTGACCGTTCGCGGCCAGCGGCGGTGGTTCCGGAAGCAGTACCAGCTCCAGCCGCTGATGGCTGTCGACGAGTCGGGCCTCGGACCGAAGCAGATGCTGAGCGAGCTCGACACGTACGTCATCGGGCAGCTCGACGCCAAGCGCGAGGTCAGCGTCGCCGTGCGCGAGCGGTGGCGCCGGCTGCAGCTGCCCGAAGAAAAAGCCGAGGAAATCAGCCCGAAGAACATCCTCGTCAGCGGGCCCAGCGGCTGCGGCAAGACCGAGATCATCCGCAGGGTGTCGAAGCTGCTGCACGCGCCGTTCGTCAAAGTCGACGCCAGCACCTTCACCAGGCGTGGGGTCGTTGGCGCGAACGTGACCGACATGGTGGTCGACTTGTACGATGCGGCGGAGGACCAGAGCAAGGCATACTTCGCCCGCATGGTGCAGCACATTGCCCGTGAGGCAGCGGAAGACATCGTCATCGACGCAATCGATCGAATCCTGCGGGACGTCCGTGCACGCGAGACCGAGAAGCTGAAGCGGCGGCAGGCAGGCAAGCCGACCGACGCGTCCGCCACCGCGCAACCTCCCAACGGCCCCGTGCAGCAGGAGCAGCTCAAAAACATGATCTCCGGCCTGCAAGACATCATCCGCGACTTCGGAAGCAACCAAGGAGGCCACCAACTCGTCGTCATGTCCGACGGCGGGGCAGCCGCCGCGGGGGCCGACGGAAAGGACGACGAGCACGACGGCGACGCCGACCCCCCGTTCCTTCCCTTTTTGTCGATGCTGTCCGACCAGGAAAGCGCGAAGGACAGCCTCCGGGCCTACATTCTCGAAGAAGAGAACGAGGCGAAGACAACGAGCGCGTATGTCGTTTTTCTTCGTATCTGCACCGTAATTGGATGAATGTTGAACCGGGTAAGCGCTCAACAAACTTGCGTACTTTGCAGAATGTCGACCCTGGTGCTTGCCCGCGCCTTGGGGGACGTTCGCTTGCTCAATACTCACTCTCGACCAGACCCACACCCAAGGTAAAATAGTCCACCGATCTACGAGTGAGGTCCTGCATCCTATGACAGCTGGAGGATGTGCTGCTAGCTGGTCCTACATACCCAGCTGTCCCATGTTTTTCCCGGTCTGTCAATATCTCGTTCCAGCTTGAAATCTTCTGAGGATGGACCCCTTTCACTACCCGACTCCCAGCCTTAGGTCAACCGGAGGCTCGAGTTCGAATATCCGGACTTGAAAAATCGCTACTATAAGAAGAGGGTGCGTTGATATGTACAACATAATATCTCGCCTTGTTCAATGATGCAACTCGAGCACACCCACAGCTTTGAGGCTGGACCCCCCCGTGTATGAAACCACCCCTTCCCTACCCGACACCAGCCTCCATGAGAATATTTTGCTTTATTCGATGATGAAACCCGAACAAACCGACCCACAGGAACTTGCATCGCTTCGCGAAGCAAATCATGAAGCACACCGTCAAAGTGGAGCAGGGCGACGTGGAAGACGCGGTGGTGGTGGCCCTGAAGAAGCAGTCCGAGCGCAGCTTTCCGCAGATGCTGTTCAACGCCCAAGGCGGCGACGACGGCGCGAGCGACGTGAACACGATGAAGGAGCTGCTGAAGCAGCTGGAGGAGAGGGTCCTCGACGCTTTGCAGTCGTTCAGGTTCTCGTCGATCCGGTCGCCCGTGAAGAAGCTGGTCGAGCACTGGGGGATCATATGCATCGACGAAATTGACAAGGTCGTCGGCAAAAAACATGAAGGCGGCGACCGCTGGATGAACACAGACGTGCAGCAGGAGCTGCTGACCCTCGTCGAAGGCACGAAAGTTAACATCGAGAGCGCCCGCGCGCTCAAGAGCGGCGGCCAGCTGTCGATCAAGGTCGGCGGGCAGGGCCAGGAGCGCATCATCGTCGACACGACGCACATCCTCTTCGTTTGCGCCGGCGCCTTCACGCTCGTCAAGCCGAGGGTACGCTCTCACGTTTTCGAAGAAAGAAACCTCAAAATACCGTCACCACAAGGCATGAGAAGACGTTGAAAGTAAATAAATCTTACGGCAGCAAACGCGTTCGTCGTTGTTAAAAAGAGGCGGTTGACAGCGTAGCATACCGTAGCCATTAGCCAGGGAGTACACACGTTCGCACAAACAAGTTGGCCGAACTTCATATCTCAGGCTTATTTGAATACAGCGTTGCTGCCCTCAAACCTTGCATTCGTGTGCTTGCCAACAAGAAAAGCAAACCAAGACCACTCGGCTGCACTACCTGCGCCGAAGAAGATAATGCGAGCTCCAGCCGAGTCAGTCTTTTTGTATAAGCACCTGCTTTGTAGGAAATCCTGGGGAGGCTGCCAGTTGCGAAGTCTTAAAAGGAGGAAAATATGCTTCAGCCCACACCAAGTAAACCTCGGTCCAGTGGCGGACGTAAGCGTCCAACAGCTTTGAAGTAAGCACAGGGCAGCTTCTCGAGTATCTTGACTGAATCGGAGGATTCAAACCTCACGGCCCGGTTCCTGCGGTTCGCTCCATTCGAAAGAGCGGGGGTGTGGATTTGAAAGGAATCCGATGAAGAAGTGGTCGCCCCGATGCTGTCGGAAACTCAAAAAAAAACGACTGATGAAAAGTGACTCATGGGGCCATGTCAGCACGTCTCAAAAGCTACCTTGCAAAACGTGGCCACGTTCAAGTCGCGACAAAAGCGTTGCGCGGGGGTCCCTGCTCCCCCCTACCGTTCCTATGCGAAGGTTCTGAGCTCGGATTGACGATTTCTATATCGCTTCAGCCGTCACCCGCGTTAACCACTTAAACTATAGGGGTAGTTATTTCAAGAAAGATCGCGGGTGTCAAGTTCGCGGGTGAGAGGCCAAAGAATGGTCGAAAGTGGTCGCTGTTTGCTTTATAAAGATCTGACACAAATCTTTGAAATGCGTCCTTCGTCGGGCAGAAATCCTGCTCCGAGCGCTCAACGGATACCTGAGGTTTGCTATGGACCCCGCCCCTTTTCCCAAATTAACTCTCCTCCCCTCCGTCCTTAAGTGGTTAATCTTTAAACTTTAAGACACACCCACATCGTGCAGGACATGCTCGTGGAACTTCTCGGACGGCTGCCGGTTCGCGTGCAGATCAACTCCCTCGGGGAGGATGACCTGTACAAAATTTTGACCGCCACCAAGTACCCCATGGTCGAGCAGCAATCCGACTTGTTCAGCACCGAGGGGGTCACGCTGAAGTGGACCGACGACGCGATCCGGCAGGTGGCCCGTGTTGGGTACCTGCTCAACATCGAGACGGAAAACACCGGTGCCCGGGTCCTTAACTCGGTGCTGCGGGCGGTGCTCTCCGAACTTTCCTTCGACGCGGACGAGTACAACGGCCAGAGCATCGAGATCACCAAGGAGTACGTAATCGAGCGCACCAAGGCAATGTTCCCGCATGCGAACCTCAGCACCTTCGTCCTGTGATCCAGCGTCCGTGAATTGTTGACGACCCGAGTCTATGTCGTACAAGAGGAACCATCCCAAACCCTGACCACCACGAACTACCTGATGTTCCCAGCAGGGGGTGGTCTCAGACAAGGCGTTCGTGCTGACATGAAACAACTGCTCTACACCAGCTTGAGTCCTCAATGCAGCGATACGGGCAGGTGTCCTTTGACGCAGATCAGTGCAGTGGGCACATCATAAGATCACCAAGGAGTACGTAATCGAGCGGACCAAGGCAATGTTCCCGCATGCGAACCTCAGCACCTTCGTCCTGTGATCCAGCGCTAGTGAGTCGTTGTCGACGAACCCGAGTCTATGTCGTACAAGAGGAACCACCCCAAAACCTGACCACCACGAACTACCTGATGCTCCCAGCAGGGGGTGGTCTCAGACAAGGCGTACTGAAACAACTGCTCTACACCAGCTTGAGTCCTCAATGCAGCGATACGGGCAGGGCTTTCGACCTGTCCTTTGACGCAGATCAGTGCAGTGGGCACAACATAAGATCACCAAGGAGTACGTAATCGAGCGGACCAAGGCAATGTTCCCGCATGCGAACCTCAGCACCTTCGTCCTGTGATCCAGCGCTAGTGAGTCGTTGTCGATGAACCCGAGTCGTCTAAGTCGTGGAAGAGAACCATTCCCAACCTGACCACCACGAATACCTGATGTTCCCAGCAGGTAGTAGTCTCAGACAAGGCACATGGGCTGCTGGCCCGTGCATGACAACTGCTCTACGCCAGCTTGAGTCCTCAATGCAGTGAAACGGGCAAGGCTTTCGAGCTGTCCTTTGACGCAGATCAGTGCAGTGGACACAGCATCGCGACCACCGTAGAGTATTTCATCGCGCGGACTCAGGCAGTGGAGTCCTCAATCGAGTACCTCAAGATTCTTGCTCTTCCGGCAAATAGAAGCACTTGTACCCAGTCATAGCCCGGCTGCTATCGTACGTTTACCCTCGCTTGACTGGCACCATCCTTGGACCTCGCGAAGAAAATGAGTCAAGCAAGCTCTTTGTTCGAGCTGAATGACGTTCAGGTTTCTTCAATAGGTGAATGCACACGTGCACACCAACGAAAAAGAGTTTCGCTCTGCGTCTCCGCCGCAGAAGAAGTCGGCGGGAGGGTGACCACGGCCCATCGCGCGGGACTACTAAACCACAAAGCAAGCCCGGAGCTTCTTTTCTTCTCGTTTTCCTTCGTTTCTTGTTCCTTTTCCTTTTTTTTTTTGTCGCATCCCGGCGCGGCGGCGGTAGCCGCATGCTGACGGGCTGATGCCGGCGACCGTCCCCGGTGACGCACTTGCCTGTGCTCTGGTAGCATGGGTGGTCCCGGCTGTCGAGCTACGAACCGCCGCCTGACAAAACAGACTCACACCACTGCCCTGTCTGCAGGCACGCAGGTTCCGCCCGTTAGTCCGCCTTGTGTCCGAGTTAGAATCGAGCATCTATTTGGTATCGGAAAGTAGGTGCGAAATCAGGCAAACCTTGTGCGCTAGCTTCGTTCAACAGTGAATCTAATAGTGCGGCGTTGTGAGCACGTGTCCGGTCCAAGCACGTTCTAGCAAGCCCGTCCCCCCTGCTGCTGTTTCTGCGCTCGGATCGGGCGCGACCGCCTTGCGTCGCTCGTTTGTTTGTAAAAGATTGCCCACTTTAGCCATACTTCAACCCCCTTGTTCTTCTTTCACACCTTGCCCACGATCTACGACTGCGCACCACGACGGCTACACAGCCGCATACCAACATCCTCGGACCTAATAGGCTAGGGGGGCCGAGTCTGTTCTAGATCCCCAGCGGTGGTCATCAAAAAGGAACGATTTAGCGGCTTACTGTGACGAGAGGCTTCAAGAGGTGCTTGCGCGAAACTGCGCTCCTTCCAAAAAGTGTGCCGAGGTCATGTTAAATGACAATTCAAGGAGTGTCCACAAGCTTCCGTTGAATGTTGCGTCAGTTTTCTAATGGTAGACTAGGAGAACCAACCCACTACCTGTGTTGTTCGTACGTGCACTTCCGCACACAAGTTCCCTTACTGCAACTCACGGGCGGGCTTCCTAGCGGCTTGCACAACTGAGGAGGGAATACGAAGAAGGTGAAGTGTTGTGTAAACGGGAAAGTTCTTGCCATCAGCGCTCGGGGCCTTCAATTCGTGGAGGTCGCTGATCCGGGTTGGATGACATTCCAGGTCCGTGTCCTACAACCACGCCACCAATGCATAGAACGTTCATAATTTCCAGGCTTTGTTCCTCTCCCACGGCCCAGGCCGGGGCAATCCGCGCATGGGGGAAGTCGAATTTCTCAGCGCAGGAGAAACCTGCGAATGGTGTGCTTGCACCGTCGGAACACCCTGTTCGACAGCAAGAACAGTCCCTAGTGTTTGCAACCAGTCACAATAAGCTTCCATTTGTTAGCTGGACAACTTCTCGACCGCTGCTTAGGTATGGTCAGCTACTGTGCGAAGAATGAACGGAATGGGTCACTGGGCATCAATCTAGCACGCAAAGAAGCAAGCAAACATGGCAAGCGTATCGAGTCTTAACCACACGCAGGATGGAGGGCCGGCAAAGGCGGGTGGAAAGGAAAGCAAAAATAGGAGATTGACAGCAGCGCCACCGCCCGAAGGAAGGATACCGCGAGCCAGAAGAACGCGCCCGTCCACCCCGGGTTGACCGCCGGCAAACGCGAAGCCGCAAAGGGAAAATGCCCAGCCTGTCAAGCGAGGTTGCCCTGGCGGACGAGCCGTTGGTGCGCGTGCAGAAGACGACGCGGGCGGAGCGAGACATGATCGCGCGGCTGCGGGAGCAGGCCGGGCTGCCGCCCGACGACGAGGACGACGAGGAGGAGCCGACGACGGCGGTGACGACCTCAGCAACCGCGGTGGAAGTCTCGATCGCAGATGAACCCATCGTTCGCGTCCAGCGGACGTCGATGGCGGAGCGTGAGATGATCGCCCGGCTCGAAGCTGAAGGAGGGGGATCCGAGTGCCTGTCTAGATCGACGAGTGCGGTGAGCGTCTGTTTGGTGAAGCATGAAAGCACCCACGCCACCGTCGGCACGCAAAGCGAAGCGTTGCCGGTCAACCGGCAAGTCTCGAGGGATACCGGTATCGCGCACGACGATTCGATCATCCGCGTCGCGCGAACCACCATGGCCGAGCGCGATTTGCTTTCCCGCTTGGAAAGAGACGCCGGCGTGACTTCGCACATGGGCCAGCCTGCTGCGTCGATCATCTCCCTGGCGTCGTCCGCCACCACGCCGATCACCATCGCAGAAGAACCCATGACCTACGTCCCGACGTTGAACCTCGGCGCGACCTCGATCCCCACAGACGACCCCCCACCGCGCACGGTTGCAGACAAGCCGCTGTTCCACTTGTCCACGCAGCGGCGGCCGCCACCGCACCTCCACCCGACGTCGAGAACATCTACCCCCGTCGCCGCAGCACTCGAGCCGGTGCGCAGCGGGCAGAAGTTCGGGTCTTTCCGGAGGGACCGGGGAGGCGGCGGCAAACCGAGCGAAACCGACGCCGGCGAAGCACCCACGACGCCCCGCGCGATGCCGAAGCGCACCGCGTCTGCGTCTTCGAGCTTTTCGGCGAGGGCTGGCAGGAAGCCGGCGCCGAAGGGCGACGGCGGACGCAATCCGCCGGATGGAGAACCGCAGGCACCGCCGCCGCCGCTTTCGCGGCTGAAGGCGTGGGAGATCGAGCGCGAGCTCGTGCGGGACCCGGGGCTGGTCGCAACGCTCGTCGAGGCTCTGTTCTACCACGCGGACGCCGACGTGGGAAAGCTGGTGGAAACCGTCCTCCTCCACTGCCCGGAAGAATCGCTCGCTGGGCGGCAGGCGCCATCCGTCGTGCAGAGCGACCGGGGCACTGTGGTCACTCTGCCACACAAGCAGCCGGGAGACGGCGGGCGGCCCTCGGCCTTCTCGAGCCCGTCCCCCCGCCGGAGGGCGTGCGGCAAGCCGCAGGCACGCAGACCCGGCCGCCTCGTCCGCCACCAGGAGGCGGTGCTGCAGGCGCAGCGCAGCAGCCGCGCGGCCCGCCTGGCCGTCGTCTTCGAGCGGGTGGATCCCCTCGGCAACGGCTTCGTGACCGCTCGGCAGTTCTCGGCGCTCCTCGCGGGCGACCCGTCGGCCAGGCGGCTCGTCGCGGCCGCGTATCAGAACACGTACCTGTTCGCCCGCAAGCTGCAAGAGTCCCTCAAGAGCTTGCCTCCAGATGCCATCCTCACCTTAGAGGACATCGAAGCCCGGGCGTCGACCATCGAGTGCCCATGAGCGTCAACCACGCTGCCATCGGATGATGTCATCCCCACTTTGCAACGAACATCGAAACACGACGACTGGCCATCGATCAGTACGTCTGTTAGCTGTGTAGGAATCGGGTACCTGCTCCCGGCTTAAACAGGTACGCCTGCACGCAGAGCACCAAAGCACAAAGCACGGTATACGATACAGGGGCGTCATGCAGCCTGGCAAGAACATAAAGTGGACGCGGTTTCTCTTGTATCTACGCTTGTGAGTTGGTGCTGAGTAAGAACCATGGCCATTGGACCTCAAACGGTCCCGCGCTTGTCCATACACGTGCCCTTATTTGCTCGCGGCTTTGTTCGCCGTGTGTAGATATTTGGACTTCGATCTTTCGAAGGTGAAGCAGCAGCCGCGCGGCCCGCCTGGCCGTCGTCTTCGAGCAAGGTGGATCCCCTCGGCAACGGCTTCGTGACCGCTCGGCAGTTCTCGGCGCTCCTCGCGGGCGACCCGTCGGCCAGGCGGCTCGTCGCGGCCGCGTATCAGAACACGTACCTGTTCGCCCGCAAGCTGCAAGAGTCCCTCAAGAGCTTGCCTCCAGATGCCATCCTCACCTTAGAGGACATCGAAGCCCGGGCGTCGACCATCGAGTGCCCATGAGCGTCAACCACGCTGCCATCGGATGATGTCATCCCCACTTTGCAACGAACATCGAAACACGACGACTGGCCATCGATCAGTACGTCTGTTAGCTGTGTAGGAATCGGGTACCTGCTCCCGGCTTAAACAGGTACGCCTGCACGCAGAGCACCAAAGCACAAAGCACGGTATACGATACAGGGGCGTCATGCAGCCTGGCAAGAACATAAAGTGGACGCGGTTTCTCTTGTATCTACGCTTGTGAGTTGGTGCTGAGTAAGAACCATGGCCATTGGACCTCAAACGGTCCCGCGCTTGTCCATACACGTGCCCTTATTTGCTCGCGGCTTTGTTCGCCGTGTGTAGATATTTGGACTTCGATCTTTCGAAGGTGAAGCAGCAGCCGCGCGGCCCGCCTGGCCGTCGTCTTCGAGCAAGGTGGATCCCCTCGGCAACGGCTTCGTGACCGCTCGGCAGTTCTCGGCGCTCCTCGCGGGCGACCCGTCGGCCAGGCGGCTCGTCGCGGCCGCGCATCAGAACACGTACCTGTTCGCCCGCAAGCTGCAAGAGTCCCTCAAGAGCTTGCCTCCAGATGCCATCCTCACCTTAGAGGACATCGAAGCCCGGGCGTCGACCATCGAGTGCCCATGAGCGTCAACCACGCTGCCATCGGATGAGGCCGCAGACAGCCGGATGACGACCCGCTGGCATCCCTCCCGCCGGAGGACGTTCGGTAAGCCGCAGGCACTTTTTCTAAACAACATCTCCCTCGAGGAAGACTTGATGCTATCACCAACCAGGCATATAGAGGCAGGGCCCTGCCTAAACATTAAGCTACTATTGTGTCCCGCTGCCGCCGCCGCTTTCGCGGCTGAAGGCGTGGGAGATCGAGCGTGAGCTCGCGTGGGACCCTGGACTGGTTGCAACGCTCGTCGAGGCTCTGTTCTACCACGCGGACGCCGACGTGGGAAAACTGGTGGAAACTGTCCGGAAGAATTGCTCGCTGGGCGGCACGCGCCTTCCGTCGTGCAGAGTGACCACAGTGCCCCGGCACTCTGCCCCACAAGCAGGCGCGCGGCACTCGGCCTTCTCGAGCCCGTCCCCCCGCCGGAGGGCGGGCGGCAAGCAAATTGGTTTCAGATGCCGTTCTCACCTTCGAGGACTCTGTGAAAGGTGACTGATATTGGCGATGAAACGCAAACCGAGAAATTAAAACTACGCGTGCCTTTGCACACCGACCGCCAGAAACGGGCCCTCTCACGAAGGTTTGTTTGGCCATTGGGCAGAGCTCGCCGGGTTGCTGACGCCAACAAGAGTTTTGCTGCCCTGCTGGGGTAGCGATCTTCATTGACCCCCCACGGTGAAGGTGCCTGGAACGCGCTTAGGAACGCGAATGGGAGCTGGCTCAAATCCTATGAGGTTTATCACGTCCGGACAGCTCGAGAGTGTTAATCACCATGGTTCGAAAAGGCTGCCTTGATACTGATCGATTTCAAACAACCACTTAGCTGACACACACTACCGATGAACCTTTCCGAAAATGTGTTCCCAGCTGAGCACCGCAAACATACAAGGTCGAAAGCCACCGGGAGCGTCGGAAACGCAAGGACCAAAGCACGGTACCTGGTCCGAGCCACGGTACCTGATCCGAGCAACGTTCCTGCATTCCTCACGAAACCTGAAGCCTCTTGGCTGAAAGGGGTTGCCGTATTTGTGAAAATAGCATAAGTTTAGCAGTTTTGCCGTGTACAGCTTTGTTTGCCTAGCTTCTAGCCCACGCTGGCGCGTTGTCGTGTGTCGATACCCCCGAATGCTGTACGATACTTGTTTCTTTCCCCTTTGAACGAACGTCTCTGCGGGTCGAAGCGTCTGCAGACAAGGGGACGTGCGTGCCGGCATGAATCGTAGCCGGCATGCTGACTTCCACTCCCTAGCTTTTGCAGCCGTCCCAATTTTTGCAGCCGCCCGAGTTGAGCTCGGCCCTTCCAGCACCAAGGCGAAAAGCTTGCATACCGCCTCCGTACCGGGTCGAGCAGGCGAGAGACGAACTGCGCGGAAAATGCGCACGGGTGCAAGAGCAAATCGAGACGTTGGAACCGTGCGAAGTCGAAGAAAGAGTTCAAAGGCGATGCAACAATACCGACAAGAAATACTCGACGTTGCTGCTTCGACTCCGAATGGAAAGGAGGAAATATAGAGGTAAGGGGCACATACAATACAAACACAATCTGATTTGTTCTTCGCTTACACCACCGTATGTGCTTTCTCACTCAGGACTTTGACCTGTTGTGTTTGTGTGATTTGTCGTGTAGGGTAGACCCGCATGACCTCACGTCCGTTCAACACGTGGTTCGGTAGTTACAGCACTTGAGATCCCTTCTGTTCTTTGTCGGGCAGCATCGTCGAGCATTTCCTTTCAAGCTGGCGCGTATGTAAAAGCACAACCCGAAGACAGTCAAGCAGACCTCCAAGGGCAGGGAGAGCGTGCGGCGGCGAAGTAACGAAGCTCGTTCGAGTGCCCAATGAAACCCCTCGTCATTGCCACCTGGCGACTGCGATATGCATGCTTATTGCCGAGCCAATGCTAGCATTTGCCTATTAAGCGACGCGTTGATCCGAAACAGTGGCCACTCACTCCTGCACGAGAGGATAAATGCTGCTGCGTTTCAGGCTTTACGGATGCAGGAGCACAGCGATTCGATGCGTGTGGTTGCTTGGTCCCACATTAGCCTTTCGGGGGGGAAACTCCGAGCTCAAACTCAAGAGCTTGTAAGAGTCCACCAAATGAGGAATCTATTCGCAGCATCAATCACTGATCTTTTCTTCGCCCTGCGCGCAGTGTCCGGTCACTAGCTTGATATGAGAACTACAAGTGGGTCGTATTTTTTGGACGGTTACCAACTAAAAGTCGGCAGCTACCACAGTAAGATGTGCATACCAGCAAACGATACCATAAAAGGACCTTTTCGATAGTCACCTGGTGAAGTTAAAATCCCATATCCTCAAGCGAATTTTCACGCGAAAAATAGTTCTCGTCGAGAGGGTGAGGAAGTTGGTCTCAAGGTTCGTCGCCGAAATCTATGCATGTTCCCTTGTACTCCATTCCAAAAGTCGCCCGCGGAGACTCGAGCACCCCGGAGGTTAGCAAGGGATTGCATTAGTACTATCGTCCCTCGGGACTACTGACACCTCACGTCTTGCCACTAGCCGTGCTTGCGCACGAGGACAGGGACCGAGGTTGGCAACTCCGCGAGCTTTCACTTTAAAAACACGAAAGGTCACAAGACACAACCAAGCGCCAGCTCGCCCCACGTGGTCGACGGCACTACTAAGACCAAACGAAAGGGGGGTGAGTCCGCTTCGGCTTCCGGCGCAGGAGAACAGCCGACAACAATCGATTGCAGCCAGCGCCTGATAGGTAGGAGGAGCTGGGGTAGCGGCTGGGGCGCATGGCCTCCGTGTCGGTGTTGGCGCTCCTGGCCGGGATCGTGCAGAGCGCCAACCCGTCGTGCAGCCCGAAAGGTCTGCGCACGGCCGCCGGTGCTGTTCTGCACAATGACATCAAGCACCTCGCGGCAGGTGCCTTCGTTAAAACCGCCGAGTATGCCTCTTTCAACTCTCTGTTTGACATCCCGGGTCCGATATTTCAATGTGCAACCGTTGTTCCATAAATGTTCCCGTCAGCACGAATGTACTGTTCAGAAATATAGAGTATCAGTGAAGCGCCAGATGGCCCGACCCTAGTTGTCGCCTGACCTAAAAAAATTAGCTGCGGAGGGGACTGCTCCTCTCTCTCGGGAAAGGTCAGCGCGGTGGCGATGACCACCGGATGGTGCCCCGAAGCACTGCGGACGCACAAAGAACCCACAAAGCTCGAGGTCCCACGAAGCAGGAAGTCGCCAGGTCTGATGAAGAAGACAGTGTACAGTGGGCCGGTCCACCCCCCGGCTGAAGAATCATTTCAGGTTAGTGCGAGTTTGATCAAAGTAACGTAAGACCAGCCACAGTCAACGCCGCGGGGTGCGGGCTTTAGCTATCAATCTGTTATGTTGGGCAAGCTGGAAATAATTTGCGCCCGTAACAGCTGGAACGATGCCGTGCCTGAATATCCGCACGACGTACCCTTTGTTCAGTGGGAGTTGAGATTCTCCGTCAAGATGCTAGCCGCCGCCGTAGGGCGGGCTATTGCCAAAAGGAGGAGAGCCCGCGAAACAACGTGTCAACACACGCCTGACAGGCGGTCTCGTCCGCCAGTCAGAACGCCCCCGGCTGCGCCACCATCGGTGCAACAATCATCTTTGACAGGGCCACGGCTCGCTCCGCGCCCACGGCGCAACGACTTGCGCCCGCCGTAGTAGTACGGGATAGTAGTGGGCGACCGGATACTCTTCGGAGAGATGGTCGTCCTTGTCCTCCGGGGGGACCAGCAGGGGACCTGCTTCTTCCTCTGCAGCGCGACGCCGGTGCGGAGGGCCTGCCGGGACCTCCCGGGTGTCGGTGTACGCAGGTGCAGTTGCCCGCACGGGCCCAAGACTAAATTCAAAGCGAATTTCTTCTTGGTGTCGGTCGCAATACTTACAAACTTGGCTAGCCGTAGTTAAAGTGTGTAATCATACCTACTACCCTCATACTACCCGCCTCACAGCCTCAATGGTCAACCGGAGACCCTAACATGCAGGGCAAACCTTGTGTCTTTTTGGTAAGCGCTGCCGCGGGGCCGACGGCCCCCAAGAAAAAAATATTGGAGTCTTTTTTTTGCTCAACTTCATCAAGAATCACCGCAGTATTTGCTCCAATTTCTTTTTTTTCTAAAATGGCTACCCAATTTTTTTTCCAGAAAAAATGGGTAGCCATTTTTTGGGTCTAAACCCCTGTTACCAAAAAGACACAAGGTTTTGAATCTGCATGATAAACGCTATAACATGCAAGGTCAACACCTTGTGTCTTTTTTAAACGCTGCCGCGGGGCCGATGCCCCCCCCCCCAAAAAAAAAAAAAAATTGGATTTTTTTTTTGCTGCTCAACTTCATCAAAAATTACTGCAGTGTTTGTTCCAATATTTTAAAATTTAAAAAACCCCAATTTTTTTTTTGAGAGGGATAAACACGCAGTCTTTTTCCCTCAGGTTTTATTGTCGCAAACGAATCACCGCGTGCATCGGGCGGCGCCCATAGCACAGAACTAAGCGCCCATGCGGGGCTTCAAGCTCATTAGACAATCGACGCATACCACACGAACGTATCAGGTTACCACACAACGTAAGCACACTCTCCCCGGTAGCTCCGGTCAGTTGACCTCCGCCGGGCTTAAAAAAGTTACCCCAAGTTTCCCCAAGTTGCGATGCCCCCCAAGCAGCAACAGCAGAACGCCCTGCAGAGGGACGCGGAGGGGCTGGCTCTCCTGGAGACGCGCCTTCTCGATCTCGAGGCAGGCCTGGCCCGGCGTGAGGCCGAAGTTGAAGCCGCCGAGAGGGAGATCGGCGCTGCCCAGAAGAGGGCACGTGAGCAGGACGAGGCGGAGAAGGAGGCCAAGAGGCCAAGAGGCGGAGAGGAGCTACCGGGAGAGGGGGGGGTACCACTGATGCCGGCCGAGCTCATGCCCGGCCTGCCGAGGGCGAGGGCGGAAGAAATCTTTCTCGCCTTTGACGAGCAGGACCCAGGGTTCTGGGCGGGCCTGGGCCCGACGCTGCAGCGGGAGCTGGGCAGCCTCGAAGACGAGCGCGAGGTGCTCGCGCTGCTGGATGGCGCGGCAGTCGCGGGGCAGGACGTCGGCGACGATGACGACGATGACGACTTCGCGTTCCTCGACCCGGAGCGGTGGAGAACGATGCAGCCGACGGCGTCAAACATGCGGGGCTTCGAAGATGCGGTGCGAAGGCTGTACAGGTTCAAGGGGAACCAACAGCTGCAGGACAGGCGGGACGATGTCACGGAACGGGTCCGTGACCTCGTCCGCCTGCGCCGCGGGGAATCCGGTCCCCCGAAACGAATGTGGATCCTCCGCCTGGGGGGGCTCTTCCACTCCTACGAGGAGCAGAACGCGGAGTACGAGACCCGCGACCCCAGCGCAGCGCTAGTGATGCGCGACGTGCTGAGGGTGGAACTTCTGCCCGAGAGAGTGCGGCAGGCCCGGCGCCGGTTCACGGCGCAGTTTAAGGCGGCGCCCAAGTCGGTTCCGCCCCGCGCTCGGGGGGTCCCTCCGCGTCAGGCGCCGGCCTGCCGCAATTTCAAAGCAGGCAGATGCACAAGGGTGGACTGCCGTTTCTCGCACGGGCCCGTCTCCCGCAGGACAAAAAACGGGTGACTCCCCTCCCAGAGAGGGGGGTTTGCCGCGTGGGAGAGGCGGGTCGCGGTTTTCGAGGGCGGCGCGACCTCGAAGAAGACGACGGCGCAGCGGGCGTCGATCGTGGCGTCGCTGACGCGGTTCACAGCCGTGGCGGGGTTGCAGGCGGCTCCCCCCGCGCTGAGAATCAAGGCGTTCGCGACCGCCATGCTCGGCAAGGGCATGACACAGGAGCAGTTGGAAGCGTACGTCGCGAGGGTGCCGGGGCAGAGAGGCAGGCCGAGGACCGGCGAGATGCGCACGGCCTCCGTCGGCAAGTACGTCGAGGTGCTGGGGGCGAAGCTCGGGGTGCCGTCGGGGGATCTGGCGGCCATGAAGAAGGCCATCCTCAAAGCCAGGCTCGAGCGCAGGGAAGTGCCGGCGCATGCCCCCCCGATCACGCTGGAGCAGCAACGGACCCTCGTCGAGGGGCTGGTCAGGGGCGGCGACGAGCAGGTGACGGTGGCTGCCTGCCTGGCGTGGGCGGGAGCGCTGCGGATGGCGGACCTGCGGGCCCTGGCCCCGACAGACGTGGTCATCGTGGGGCCGGGTCTGCTCCGAGTTTCGTGGTGGACCACGAAGGAGGCGAGCCTACGTATGAGGGAGTCAGAGGTGACTTACCGGGTCCCCCTGGGCGTGGCGCTGCGAGTAAGCAGGTGGGTGCAGCGGGGGGCTCGCTTCACCGAGGCCACGACGAGGAAGCTGTTGCGGGAAGCGAGGAAGCTGTTCCCGGTTTGTGCAGAGCACAGCTGGAAGAGAGGGGCGCTCCAGCACCTGGCCAGAAGCGGGGCGGGCTGGGAGGACCTCCTGCTCATGGCCCGTCACCAGTCCAAGGACACGTTGAAGCGTTATCTCTGGGGCTGCCTGACCCCGGACAGCGTGAGGACGGCTCGCGCGTCGCTGCTGCTCCACACGCCGGTGAGCGGCGACCTGATGGCGTGCTCAAGGTGAAGGGTGCGGCCAGGACGAGCACGTTCTGCCCCGAGTACGCACAGGACCTGAAGAGCTCGCATCCCCTGCGGGACTGGGCAAACAGCCGCCATCCCGGGGCAGCCGGGTATCTGGACCGCCTGCTCGCATGGGGGGAAAGCCGGTTACGGGGCGACATGGGCGAGCAGAGCGAGGCCGACTTCGACAGGGCGGTGACCTTGGAAGACTGGCTGCTGCGCGGGGACGTGAGCAGGCACGTTGAAGGGGTTCGGGCTCAGGAAGAGGCGCTATCGGAACTGGCATCGAGGACGTACACGAAGGCACCGAGCCCGGTGTACAGAACGTCCCGCGGGCCCATCGACACCATGCCGGTCACAAAGGCCGACTACGGGAAGGTCGAGCGAGGCCTGTGGGAGGACGAGATTCGCGTCCTGCGCCAGCTGACGCGAGAGCCCATGCTCCTCTCGCACGAGAGGCACCACGCTCCACCGAGCTCGGACATCACCGAGGCCGACCTGGCGGTGATGCTGCAGAGTGGCGTCGTTAGGAGAGTCGAAAAGAGGCCGCGGATCACTCTGAAGGTGTTCAAAATCCCGAAAAAGGGGAAGGAAGAGACCCGTCTGCTGATCGATGGCAGGCCCTTTGACAGCCGCACCTCCCAACCGCTGTCCCCCATCACCCCGTCGCTCAGGGATGTGGAGGGCTTCGTCCTGGACCACGCTTGGTTCGCGACCCTAGACCTGCTGGGCTACTTCTACCAGCTTCCGGTGTCCGACGCGCTGGCGGACTACCTGGGGTTTAGGGCGGCCAACGCGTACTACGTCTTCCGGATAGCCGTCCCGGGCATTGCGCGCGCGCCGGCGATCGCCCAGCTGACGACCCTGGGGGTCCGCCGACTGGCCGGCATCGGAAGCCGCAGTCTGGCGATCTACGACGACATAGCCTACGGGGGCTGGACAAGGTCCGACGTCGTCCGGGACGAGCGGAGCCTGAGGGCCGTGCTTGCCGACACCAGGATCCAGATCCGGGAGGATAAGGCGCAAGGCCCCTCGCAAGTCGGTACCTTCAACGGTCTGGATCTGGACCTAGCTACAAAGACGATCGCGATCCCGCGGGAATGGGCAGCAGTCTGCCGCGCGAACAAGCCGCAACGCGTGACGTCCTTCCGGGCCCTGGCACAGCGTATCGGGTGCCTGCGCTGGGCACTGTACGTCATGAGGTCCCCGGCGGCGGCGTATCCCGGGCTGCTGCGTGCGAGCCGACTGGTGAGTGGCAGGTGCCTCACCTACCGCGACTGGGACACGCTCGTGGAGCTCCCGCAGGAGCTGCTCGCGGAGCTGGAAGCTGGTGATCGCTGGCTGGGGGACGCTTCCCCCCGCAGAGTCAGGCGCCCAGCGCGGCGAGTGCACGTCTGGACGGACGCATCCGACCAGGGGGGTGGGGTGGTCGTCCTGGACCCGACGCGACGGACCGTCCTCGCTCGCGAGAGCTGGAGATGGAAGGATCGGCTGGCGAGGCTGGCTCCGCCGACGCCGATTCGGCGGCGCGAGCTGGTGACGGCGATTCTTGGCGTCCTGCTGGCTCGACACGTCACGACTGGGTGGGTGACGCTGGATGTCTTCCACGACAACAGCACGGCCGAGAGCCGCCACCGAAAGCTTGCGTCCCCGCACCCAGCGGGAAACAGCCTCATCGTTGAGATGCAGGAGCGCCTGCGCGATGCGGACGTGCTCACCCATCTGGTTCCGGGCGAGAACATGGTCGCCGACCTGGACACCAGAGACTGAGAGATTGAGGGGGGGGGGGGGGGGGGGGGGGGGCTGACACTACCCGAGAGCCCCAACGACTTTGCAAGGGACCCCCCCCCCCCCCCCTGAAACTCATGCGGCGCGGTTACCGTAAGAGCGTTTTGAAGAGTGGATTCCACAAATGGCTCCTGGACACGTACCCGGAGGCTAAATTTGGCGAGCATTGCGAGAAGGTGCGGGCGCATTTCTTCTGGCTCATTCATGAGGTGGAACGCACTCTGTCGCTACCAGAACCGACCGCGATGGACCGTGCGATCGGGCGCCTTCTGGCTGAAAGACGCTTCGTGAAGTACAACGGCCGCCCCCAGCCTGTCCCAGAAGCTCTTCACGGAAGGCGGGCGTGTACAAACGACTGACCGGCAGCACGTGGACGGAGGGGCAGCCGTAAGAACCGGTTTGTGGACATTCGAGCGGCGTCGCTTTGAAACCTGTTGTTCGTCCTCTTCAGCCTTTCGCTTGTGGCCTTTCCGCGTGGACTCACGGGGGGCGGTCGCATCAGTCTGTTGGGTCGGCGCTTCGGTGGACGGTGATCGGGGGGAGCCATCTTCACATGATCCGACGCTGTTTGGCCCCACCGGCCTCCCGAATCTGGGGAACACGTGCTTTCTTGGTGCGGTGCTGCAGCTCCTGATGCGGGTGGAGCCGATCAGAGACATGTACTGGAGCCTTGCGCAGGACCTCCTCAACTGCCGTGGAATTCTCGGGGACTTCCTAGCGTACTTTGCCATGCTGTCAAGCTCTCGCGGCAGTGGTGACCAACGTAGCCGGGACTGTCGGAGAATGGGTGTCCAAGCCATCCTGAGCATGTTCGCAAACTTCTGCGATGCACGGCAGCACGATGCGCACGAAGCTCTGGTAGCGATACTCAGCGCGACCAATGCGACGCTGGGTCCGGACGAAACGGGGTCCCCCTGCCCGGGCTACCAACTCTTCGTAGCATGCTTGGAGAACGGCTGGACCACCTCAGTGCGATGTAATGCATGTGGACGCACTTCTTCCAGCAGTCAGGTAGTGCAATGTCTGCAAATTCCTTGCGGAAGGAAGCTGGAAGATTCTCTCCACGTGCACGGGTTTGTAAATCCGGAGAGAGTATGCGACTGCAAGGCTGTAGGTACGGTTGTTGAAAGCACGGATCTCCGTCTGACAGCTGAATGTGTTCTGATGCAGTTTGGCATCTACACGAGAAACGGTGCCAGGCGCCAGAATGACGTGAAATTGCCCCCCTTCTTCGGACCGCCGGACCATCTGCTACGCCTCGCAGCCGTCGTGGTGCACATGGGGGAGGATACGGCTAGCGGGCACTACGTCACGTACGTTGCGCAAGACACGGGGTGGATCCTCTTCGACGACCTGCACGTCACCTCTGTCGACGACATTCCGTGGGGTGACGTTTACCTCGCGGCCTTTGTCCGGATCCCCCGGAATGCCCACGACATGACTGTCCGTGCCCCGTCACCCTCCATGGTGCTTCCTACTCAGGATCGACTACCCGACTTGCCTGCACCCCCAGGTTCAGCCGGTAATTTGATGAGCCGGCAGTCGGAAGGCTCACCTGACTCCTTCTGCCCCTTTGGTAATTCGCCACCCTGCCCGCCCTTGCCGGACTCCCAATGTCTGACACCGCATGGTCAGTTGTTTGAACAGCAGTTTACGGGTTCCCCGGTGCTGCGATGTCAACACTGCTCCATCGAGTGCACGAGGGATGGCCAGAGGTTCCAAGGTCTGAGGGGACTCCGCGCGCATGAGAGACGTTGCCACCTCGCGGGTGTGAGATTCTGATCCACGTCGTTTGAGCCTCAACGGGTTCTTGATTGCTGGCTGGTCTATGTTTCACTCCGCACCCGTTTACCCTGACTAACGGGAAAAACTCGAAGTGTCTGTACGAGTGAACGCACACGAACATGAGAGGATGAAGGCACGTATATGCCGCCTGGCGCTGTGCTAGGCGTAGTTTGAGGTTGTACTTATTTCCGAACAACCTACCACGAGCTTATCCACCCACACCCCCATTTTTCCCCTTTCTTTTTATTTACTTTTTCCCGCCCGGTGTCGCTGATGACTAACGGACCGTCGGACCCGTCCCAATGGGGGTACTTATGGAAGCTACAATGAAGGCTTAGACCGGTACGGGCTACATGGCAACCCCTGCTCAACATGCGATGGGTAATCCCCAGAGCGCCACTGGCCAACCCGGATCCCCTGCACCTCCCACACGCAGTGCCGGAGGCGACGAAGAATGCCCCCAAGTGCGCTACTCATCACAAAGGGAAGTGCGCAGTCTGTCGCGAACTCGGGCACCACCACGGCCCTACGGTGGAGGCATGTTGCCGACACCACCACACCGACAACGACGGCTTACCTCCGGCGGTCTGCGACCGGCACCGCATGACGAGATGCGTGGAGTGCAACACGCCAACAGCGTGCTGCAAGGCCGGCCACCACGACTGCCGCGAACACGCCCGCGGGCCGTGTGACGACTGCCGCGGCTTACCGACGCTAGCGGAACGGCGGCCGTCAGCCTGCTGCAAAAAGGGCCACCACGTGCCAGCGCCCCCGAAGCCAACAACACCGCGGAAGAAGGGCCGACAGAAGCCGACGACACCACCGCGCATGAAGAGGACGCGTCAAGCGTCCCCAAAGGCGGCCAAGATGGCGAAAAAGCACGCTCCGACCGAGCCGGCCCGAGCGACACCACCAAGAAAGGGGCAGAAAAGAGCCCGACTCCCGACACCACCGAATGACCCGGCGAGAAAACCCGGAAAAAAGCACGCGGCGCGAAAGCGCAACATTTCGAGAATGGAGCTGGATATCACCAGCCCTGCCACCTCGACATCATCCTCATCCATGTCAGGATCGCCCCCTCGAGCGACTGCTTCGGCGGGACAGCCGGCGCGAAAGCGCAACAAACGAAAAATGGAGCTGGTAATCACCAGCCTATTAGCACCGTCCTCGTCCGCTGTGAGATCGTCCTCGGACGATGAATTCAAATAACCCTAGCCTATGACAAATGCAAGCTTACCCCTGTGGTACCTGCATTTCAAGTTCACACTGCTCAACATGTAGAACGTGGGGGGCCCTTGATCACATTCATTGCGGGTGTGGTCGTGGTGTCGGTCGCAATAGTCGCTTTGCTAGCCAAAGAGAGAGATAGAGAGAAAAAGAGCGCCAGAGAGAAAAGAAAAGATAACGTTATCTTCCGGAAAAGAAGGGTTACGCGAACCCCCGAAAAAATAATTACCCCCAAAAAATAAAAACAAAGAAAAAAAATAGAAACACAAACCGACGGTGACCCCCCAAACCTTTTTCAACCTTTCCAATACCCTTCAAGCTAAAACCATTCTACAACGACCCCCCCCCCCCGTGTCTTCGGACAGCACCTCGTGATGTTCGCATCACAAAACAAAGAAGACAGTGAAATGGTCGTTACCTGGTCGGGTTTCGCTCGCGACCGTTTCCTGAACAATCCTTCACTAAATCCGCGGTTAAATAACCTGGCCTCAGTGGTGCAAGCACCACGCGCTCTTCAAACCCAAGAAACATTTCCCCCCCCCCTCCTTCTACAGTGCAGTTGCCTTGGAGACTGGGTGGTCGAATTCTCTAAGGTGAAATGGTCAAAATTCCCTGGCAAAAGTGGGCCCACAAAAAATTTTCAAAGTGTGGTTTTTGGGGTATTTGGGCCAAAAAAAAATTTTTTTTTTCTGACCACCCACTGTGGTGACCACCTTAGAGAGTGACAGGTAGTGTCCCCCCTCCACAGTGAAAATAGCCTGTATATAGGGGGGGGGGTGGGGGGGTCAGATTCTGCCAACGACTCCGCAATCTGGCCGCTTAGGGCCACCCCTGGGGGGGGGGGGGGGGGGGGCGCGGCGTCTTTAAATAATGCCTACTGTTTCCTTCCGCGTGAAGGCACACGGAAGAGGGCCTCCGCAGGGGTGCTGACCCCAGCGAATGAAAGGGCTCCTTTTCCGCGGCAGGATTTATCTAGCAAGGTGGCCGGTGCTTCTCACTGGCCCCGACGCACGCCAGCGTCCTCCTCAAAACCCTCTCTGTCTCTATTTATGTCTCTCTTTCTCTTTTCTCCGCATGTGGTACAAAGAAGCGAGGTTTGGCGCGGCAGCTCTTCCCCAGAGAAGGGAAATAAAATTGAGAGGGATAAACACGCAGTCTTTTTCCCTCAGGTTTTATTGTCGCAAACGAATCACCGCGTGCATCGGGCGGCGCCCACAGCACGGAACAAAGCGCCCATGCGGGGCTTCAAGCTCATTAGACAATCGACGCATACCACACGAACGTATCAGGTTACCACACAACGTAAGCACACTCTCCCCGGTAGCTCCGGTCAGTTGACCTCCGCCGGGCTTAAAAAAGTTCCCTCCCTCCCTCCCAATGCGATGAGGGTATCGCGCCATGAACTTCTTCCCTCCGCGAGGGTCCCCCGATGGCATCGTGCAGCGTTTCCCCTCGGCAGAGGGCTGGCTTCCCCGTGCGGGAAATGACGTCGCACTCCCTCCGCAGAGGAGGGGTGGCATCGTGCAGCGTTTTCCCCTCAGCAGAGGGCTGGCTTCCCCGTGCGGGAAATGACGTCGCGCTCCCTCCGCAGAGGGCTCCCCAGCAGGGGTGGCATCGTGCAGCGTTTTCCCCTCAGCAGAGGGCTGGCTTCCCCGTGCGGGAAATGACGTCGCGCTCCCTCCGCAGAGGGCTCCCCAGCAGGGGTGGCATCGTGCAGCGTTTTCCCCTCAGCAGAGGGCGGGCTTCCCCGTGCGGGAAATGACGTTGCTTTTCCCTCCGCAGAGGGCTATGCAGCTTTTCCCCTCAGCAGAGGGCTGACTTCCTTCCGCTCCACAGAGGGCATCGGGCACGTGCGTGCATGAGGCTGGAAGCGTGATTACTGCATCCCCTCCGCACTGCCCTGGATCTTCTGTTTTCCTCCTCCTTTCCCCTTGTGCGACAAGGAAGAAGAAATCCTTGCTCAACTCAGACCGCTACAATCCTGCCTACTGTTTCCTTCCGCGTGAAGGCACACGGAAGAGGGCCTCCGCAGGGGTGCTGACCCCAGCGAATGAAAGGGCTCCTTTTCCGCGGCAGGATTTATCTAGCAAGGTGGCCGGTGCTTCTCACTGGCCCCGACGCACGCCAGCGTCCTCCTCCAAACCCTCTCTGTCTCTATTTATGTCTCTCTTTTTCTTTTCTCCGCATGTGGTACAAAGAAGCGAGGTTTGGCGCGGCAGCTCTTCCCCAGAGAAGGGAAATAAAACCGGCAGAAAATGGGTGGCCATTTACCAAAAAGACACAAGGTTTTGACCCTGCATGATAAACCGCAAGTGTGGCTGTATTACCACTTCTCAAATCCACACGAATACAGGGACATCCAGGAGAGGAAGGACGCAGTTATCTGCGATCCGTGCACGCAAACCGTGCCAGACACGTCGACCCACACCACCCTTCGGTATGCCCCGCCCGGTCGTCTTTTTCTTCGTAATTGTAAACTCGAAAGAGAACGCTGGCAGCGTGTTTGGGAGCAGATTAGCCCAACGATCACGTTCACTACCAACTAACAGGCTAACTTCCCCCGGCACGCACAATCCTAAACGAAGCGTCTGTCCTTTTTGTCTCGGCTGCTACGCCTTTGTCCGCATTACAACCTTCATGTTTGTCAGCACTAAAACGAACCTGGCTTGCCAAAGCAAGCAAGTAAAATGTACACGAAATAAAATAAAATAATCCATGCCCGCCCCCACCCAAACCCCCCCCAGTACGTAGCAGCTTGAAAGTAACCCAATCGACGAAGGCCACCCGGCGACTCCGAAATCCCGGATTTTCAAGCGAACTGTAACTCTAAAAAAATGACTGAGGCATCGGGTCAAGTCTAGCTTGGATATACGATGAATCTTACACACCTTGCTCCCTGTGGCCTAATGCTAACAGAGCCGCTGACCCAACTCATCAGTTTCCGAAGCGAAGAGTTTTTTGCAAGCTATTTTTGCGCGTGCCTTTCCCCTTATCTCATGGGGTGGCGGAATTGAGGTTCCACCAGGCATTTTTTGCAGGACCCATCAAAATCTGCACAAGGCGCACAATGCAGTTTCTATTGCAATTCAATAATCACCGTCGTGGGTAGCTCCAAAGGGGCAATAGGGGAGAAAGAGTTCAAAGCTCGCGGGGAGAACGTAACACATCGGTTCTTTTCAGCAAGGCACTCCATTACACGGCTGCCCTTCGAAGCATGCGGTATCGCCACAATGCCGACCGAACAGAAAAAGGGTGCAATACGGTCGCTTTTCTTCCGGATATGGACTTAAGGCACACCCACGTACCCAAGATGCTGCCTGCTGTCTCCAAAGGCCGAGGCGGCTTCATACATGTTTTGCACGCACAGCAACCGCGAGTCCATAGTCAGCCTAAACATTGATTTAGCGGCACGAAACGTAGTGAAGCGACCAGAAGCTCCTAACACATCAAAACAAGTTAAAAGGTGTGGGCCACCGTCAGGTTGGCCAGGCTAGATCCGGGGTGGCTCCCTGGAGGGACAGGGAGGAGTTGTCACGCCTCAGCAGTCCAAGAGCCTCTCCTTTCCCACCTGCATGTGTTCTCGCGGTCACTGCTGACGCGCTGGCGAGAGGGAGAGAGATGAGTTAGAGTGTTGTCACCATGGTTAAGAAGACGAACGAAAACATAGACACGAGTATAGCTCAAAAGCATCTGCGGAATAGCACGAAAAGCCTCTCTAGGCAAACCTCCGTTTTCACGTTTCTCCACATCTTCCCCCTCATTTTTCTACACACACCCGCGCAGAATTGTGGTGGACTTCTCGCTCCTGAACAACCCGAACTACGCGTGCCAATCGGAAACGGGCACGATCAAGCTCGCCCACGCGCCTTCACCGAACGGCGGTGGCGACCCGTCCCTCGTAGAAGCTGGCCCCATGGACGGCACCGAGTTCCAGTGCACAAGCGCGTTGGTCATGACGAAGCAGAAGAAGGAGGCCCTGAAGACCGCCGTGAACCGCGCCGTCACCCGCATTAAGTCGTCGCTGATGGCCCTCCGGTGGAGCGACGGCGAGCAGACGATCAAACTCCGGGCGGACCTCGCGAACTGCAGCGCGAGAGGGGAACACAGCGTGCTGGATGCAGTCCCGTTCCCGGCTCCGGGCGTCGACGCCGACTTCGTCCTCTACGTGGCCGCGAACCCGGTGGCCTGGTACGACCGGGCGGGGGCGAAGTTCGACATCAACGCCGCCGGCTGGCCGTGCCACTTCAGCCAGACAAACCGGCCCGTGGTGGGGATGCTCACCTTCAACCCGGACCAAATCTTCGTCGAATCCTCCGAAACGCAGTACATGTCCTCCGTAGCGCTGCACGAGCTCATCCAGGCCCTCGGGTGGACCCACGAACTCGCCGTCAACGGCATGTTCATCTCCTGGAACACCGGACACACCGCGTACGCGCCGATGGGCGTCGAGCAAATCACGGCGAAGACCGAACGCCCGAACGCCGCCGCCTACCAAAACCCGCAGGTGCGCGAGTATCTGAGCTACCTGGCAGACCCCAAGTATTACAACTACCCCGGCGTAGAGGGACCGACGGTGGGGTTCAACAACTGGAAGACGTCCAGCCCGGTGGGGACCCCGGGGAAAGTCACGAAGATCACGCTTGCAACCGTGGTTGCGAAGGCGCGCGAGCACTTCGGCTGCCCTGGGCTCGATGGGCTGGAGGTGGAGGACTACACCTTCAACGCGATGCATGGGGACGCGGGGTTCGAGCATTTCCCGCGGTATTTCACGGTGTTTTGGGAGAAGAGGATCGTCAACGGCGAGGTGATGAACATGCGCGTGGAGTCCGGCGCCGTGCTGTCGGCGCTGACGATCGCGATGCTGCAGGACACGGGGTACTACAAAGCCGACTTCTCGTCGGCGGAGCCGCTGCCGTACGGCGCGAGCGCGGGGTGCGGGTTAGCAAAGCACCATTGCTTCGACTGGCCCGCGCAGTACCAGTGCTTCCGGCACAACTCGTTCGCGGCCGTCGACACCTCGTCCACGCAGTGTGGACCGGATCGGACGGCGATCGCGAGGTGTAACGGCATTCTGCCCACAGCCCTGGGGGTCGCACCGAGGGTCCCCCGGGAGTATGTATCGGCGAAGTCGTGGCTGCAGACGGCGAGCACCGCTGCGCCGCCGGTTTACGCCGTGAGCAAGCCCGCGAAGCACTTCTGGGAGAACGTCGCGCGGAGCGCCGGGGGCTGCGACGCGATGATGGACTACTGTCCCGTCTGGCAGCAGACCGAGGCGCGGCACTCGTGCCTCGCGGCGCGGAACCTCAACGGGGAGGGCGAGGACTGCAAAACGAGGGCCTGCCAGGTGTACGGCGAGGCAGGAGACTCGTCGAGGTGCTTCCTAGGCGACCTCAGGTACAGCAGCGCCGCCGCGGCGCAGCGCAGGGGGCAGTGCCTGAAGACGGCCTGCGCTGCGGTGGGCGCCAGGCGGTACGAGCTGGAGGTCACGGTCGGTAACACCACCGTGAAGTGCACGCGCGCCGGCCGCGTGACCGTCGCGTACGCCGGCTGGCCCGGCCTCGGCGGCATCACCGGCGGGTTCAACTGCCCCGACCCGAACGAGTACTGCATCGGCGAGGTGAAGGAACCGCCGCCCGTCGAGCTCTCGCTGAAGGGCCCGGTCCCGGAGCCGGCGGACACGTTCGCGGGGGAAAAACGCGATTTCTGGGTCCGCGGATGGCAGGCAGGGCAGCTGTACGGTGGCCTCGACGAGGTGGTCATGTGCGTCGTGTCCGGGGACACGACGCAGATCGACGTCGCGACCAAAGGCGCGACGTGCCAGCGGCTCGCCGACCACGACCTGCGGGGCAAGATCTGCCCGGGATTGACGGTGGACGCGGCGCCCGCGTCGGCCGCGGAGTGCCACGCGGCGTGCTGCAAGGACCCGGCGTGCGGCGCTTGGCAGTGGACGGCGGCGGGCGCGTGCCTGCGCGGGGCCTCCGGCGAAAGCTGCGTGGCCGGCGCGTCGGACGTGCGGCTGGGCGCGAAGATCGCGCACTCCATCACCGCGGCGCCGCCCGCCGGCGCCCTGGCCCCCGGCGGAAGCTGCAAGGCGCAGTACGTGTCCACCTTCGGGTTCGACCTTGGCGACCCCGCGTACACAGTCGGATACGCGCGGTTTTCCGTCGCCTTCCGCACGCTGTCGGCGGAGCTGCTCTTCTACGGGGTTGGGGAGGGGTTCTCCAACGTCGTCACGAAGACGATGGCCGTCCGACCGGCGCTCCCGGAATCAATCCGCATCGTGGACCCGCCGAGCGGGACGATGGTGACGTCGGGTGAACCGTTTGCGGTGACGGTGTCGGTGATGGACGCGCTGGGCAACCCGACCGCGGCCCGGCTGCGGGGCGCGCAGTGCCCGTGGCAGGCGCCGGCGGACGCCTACCACTACGACCGCGAGCACATGCAGGTCGGCGGGTGGTGCTACCGGTTCTTCGAGCGGGGCCTGCCGCACGCCGAAGCGCGCGAGACGTGTGAATCGGACGGGGGCACCCTGATGGGCATCGCCGGGCGCGACGTGCAGCGCGAGCTGGCCAAGCACGAAGCCGTCTGGACCGGCATCGAGGTGTCCTCGTCGACCGCGCTGCCCGTCGAGGTTGACTGGGCCGCGCCGGCGAGCAAAACCTGGTGGGAGCGGAACTACGGGCGCCCCGACTCGGACGAGTACGCCTCGTCGAGCTGGGACAAGGGCTGCTGCGTGGGGCTTTGGAGGCCGGACAAACAGGGACACGTCAAAACAGCGGCGTACGCCGAAGACGAGACCTTGGACCGGTGCATCCAGCACAACAGGGACCTGCCGGACTACCCATACGAAGCTGTCCCGTGTACTATGGAACTCCCGTTTTACTGCCAGTACACCCCGCACGTGTACGTCTCGCTTCACGCTGGTGAAGAAGGCCCGCGGGTGGAGGCTGGACCGCCGGTCCGGCTGTACAGCGGGCGAGTGGTGTTTCCGAGTGTGAAAGTCTTCCGGGATACTCCTGCCTCTGGTACTTTGCCGGCAACGAGCACAACGCTGACTGTGCGGTCGAGCGCTGCCGAGTACAACACCGGAGACAGCGTCGCGGTGTGGTTCACGACGTCGACGCCGACCACGCTCCGAGTCGCCGTTTTGGACAAAGGCTTCCCGGCAAGCAGAGCAACGGTGCGAGCGGCGGAAGAGTTCGTGGTTGTCGTTAACTCGGAGGACGCGACCAACGGGTTCGCCCCTTGGTCAGGGCAAATCGAGATAGCCGTCGCCTACGCGAATGGCGAGTCGAAAGACACCGCCACCGCGCGCTGCAGGAGCGAGGTTAGAGACCAGTGCTCCGTGACCATGTCTGGGTTTCAGAAAGCAGGAACACTGCACATCACGGTTCAGTCAGCTGAGCTCAAGCGAGAACCGGCACGCGTGGAAGTCGAGGTTGTCGCTGGGGATCCTTGCAAGCTGGACCCCGTGCAGTGCCCGGTCTCCGGGAGCTTCGGCGTGGACTTGGGGAAGATCCGTTTTCAAATAGTCGACTGCTACGGGAACCCGGTGTGCACGAATGCTGAGGCTCACGCTGTCACGCTCCGAGGGAGGTCGAGGAGCTCTTTGACCAATGCAGCAGCAGTGCACTGCACAGGCGCGGCCTCCATGACCAAGTGCTGCAGCGCGCTGAGGAACGAAGCCGACTGCGCCTCGGCCGGCTGCCTGTACGGGCTTGCAACAACTGACCCGAAAGTGTGCCCTGCTGACACGTGCTGCTACTCGCTCAATGGGCCAAACTTGGTTGCACGAAAAGGTGGGCTTGGGTTCACCCCCACTAGCGTCCTTCCTCAACCAGTCAGGCTTTGCTTCCCGAATAGTCACGCAGTGCTCTACAAAGGCCGTCCCGTTCCGCCTACAGGGCTTGGGAACTGCAATTTCAATCTCGTCGCAGCCTCAGGCTATGAAGACTGGTTCTACTTCACACCCACACGCTCCGGGGTTATGACCCTTGAAGTAGAAGGCCGCAAGGTCACGAGAACAGACGAGAACCGGTACACATTACTGGGGGGCCAGTGCACGCCGAAAGCCAAAGAGACGGGGGGAAGCAATAGCTACGACACGTATGTATACACGAACGACCGATTTTGTGATCTGAGGGGGAACTTATCGCACCTGTTTGACGTGGGGAAGTGCACGAATACCGAGATGACGAAGGCCAAGTGCGAGTCGTTGTGCACGAACACCGAAAGAGACAGCGAAGGGCGTAGCAAGTGCATCGGTTATCAGTACTCACTGACGACGGCTGACCAAAAGCTGCTCCCCGTTGCGGAGTGGCGGCTCGGGCCAGATTTTCCCGGGGCGGAGCAGTTGCTGAACAACAACATGTACAGGATAGGAGGTTTTGCAAGGCGCGGTGGTTGGGACTTGGAGAAGCTTGGTTGGATTGCAGCAGATGGCAATCTCATTCCTGATTCGAAACTTCAGACAGCCATGTTCCTAGCGGCCGATGCTTGTATGGAAGGCACTGCTGATGAGCAGCAAAAGTACATCTGCTGCGGCACCGACGACAATGGAGTGGTGCTGGAAAATTGCTCGAGGCAGACATATTGGAACATGCAGCAACAGTTCATCACCATGTCTTGCCCTCCTGACTACCCGTACGGCTGCAGGAACAGTATGCCTATCAATTGCTGTAGCACTGTGAAACCGGCGTCACCAGCCGATCAGTGCACAGGCGACTTTATCGGGTGTCCGCACGATTGGTGGGATTTCTTACACGGAACATACACAGTGTCTATCCGGGTGGGCGACCGCTTGGAATCCGTCGTGTTTTGGTCGGAGCTGATCTTGACTCTTGCCCGCCATTGGCCCCCGCAAACGTGGATCAGCGAATCCGTTTATGATCCCGGCTTGTACGTCATCCGCCACCCCGGATATGATCGGGAACTGGCTTACGTCGGGCGTGAAGACGCCGTTGTGGTGGACTACACGTTCGTGTTGCAGCGGTGGCCGAAGAGGAATTTTGTCGAGTGCTTCGAGATGGGCTCGTGGGAGGCGCGGCCCGCCGAGGTGATGGGCACGCCGGAAGGGTGCGCCGACGCATGCTATGCCTTCGAGTACTGGGGGATCAGCTGCTCAAAGCCTGATGGATCCTTCGAGTGCCGCTGCGGGGACACGCTGCCGGAAACGATGGTGCAGCCGAGGTTCTGCTGGCAGAGCGCCGACGTGACGCCCGGGGGCGAAAGCACGTGCGGCGGCGGCGTGCTTTTCGGATCGGACGGCATGGCTTTCGGCGGAGCCGGTGGGGACGCAGGGTTGGTCGCCATCTACGGGCCGCTGAACAGCGAGCATCAGTGGAGCGGCGCCGGCCAGGAACCCTGCGCTGAATTCCACCTGCACAACAGCATCCGGTGCGAGCTGCTCATGGAAGGACGCGACGAGAGTGACCGCATCCTCACGAGCACGGCGGACTACCAGGACTTCACGCGAGGGCTGCGCCTGAACGACAAAAACCTCACGAACACCCTCCGGCGCGCCGTCCCCGCCACCGACGGATACAAGAAGTCCGACTGTTGGAAGAAAGGCTGGGAGTACACTCAAAAATCCGCCGATCTCAGCCTGCAGGCGTTCGGCCCAGTGTCCAGCGAGGAAGAGGTTCGGGACGAGAACCTCTACAAAACCGAGCTCTGGGCGTGTTTTCCGTACGACCTGACCCCCGCGAACAGGTCCAAGCCGCAGGTCTGGACGAAGGACGTCCGCGTCGGAGAATACTACGCGGTGAAGGTGAACGCGCTGGAGCACCCGAGCGTCTGGCCGAACGCGCTGTACTACACGATGATGCAGCGATATTCCGGCGCTGACGGGCAGTTGCTCCCGACAGACGCGCTGATGGAGTGCAACGAAGGAGAGATCCAGGAGCAGATATGCACCCCCGGATCCCCCTGCGTGCCGACGTGCGGGGTCGTTGAGTTCGGAGGGGCGATCATGGAAGGTGAAATCGGGTCGTGCGCGCCGATGGATCTTCCTCTCATGGCGCAGGCGCGGTCCTTGACGGGCGGCTCGTGCCGCGTGAGGCTAGGCTGCCTGGCGTTTTCGCTGAGCGCGCCGGCCGAGCTCGTCGGGGGCGTCGCGCTGTCGCCAGGGGCGATCGACTTCTCGGTCGTGTCCGGCGGCGTGCCCACCGGAAGCGGGACGGATCCCCTGGCCGAGCTCGCCGCAGACGACGAAAAAGTCGCGTGGAAGCTGTCGGTGTACGACTGCAACGAGATCATCGTCAAGCAGTGGGCGTCTTCGGACGACACGCGGCTGACGGCTGCTGCGTCGTACTCCTCGGCAAATTTGCACCGTCACGGGAGGCCCACGTGGGGGCCGAACGGATACCAAGGGTCGTGTGAGCACCTTCGGGTGGAGCTGGTGTCCCCCACGCATGCTGTCAGCATGGCCAAGCGATACGTCGCGGTGATCCCGGGCACTCCGTACGCGGTATCCATCGTGCAGCAGTTGCCGGCGTGCGTTGAGGCGTGCAACCCGGCGGTGGTGTCCGGTTGCGAGGAGCTGGCTTGGTCCGTCGAGCTGCGCACGGAATCCGGGTCCAGGGTGACCACCGGGGCGGGCAGCGGGCTGGAGTGTGTCGCCACGGTGGAGACCTACCGGGAGCAGACGGGGCTGTGGGAGCCCGGCATGTTCAGCTCCGGTGCGAGGGTCGCCCGTGTGATGGAGGCCGGCTTCGCGTCTTTTTCGGCGGCGTACGCGCGCACCGGGAGGATCCGCGTGACCACAGCCTGCGGCTGCGAGACCTGCACCGCGGCCCGGTTGGCCACGACGCCGGCCGCCCGCTGGACGACGGTCCGCTCCGCGGCCCCGGCGACGCTCGCGTGCACGAACGTCCCGGCCTCGGTCATCGCGATGGCCCACTTCGGCGTCCTGGTCACTATCGCGGATTCCTACGGCAACCCAGTCGATCGGCGAGTCCAAGGCATGGCCGTCCGCGTGGCCGCGGTGTCCACCGTGCGAGGACACCTGCTCGGTGAGACCACCACGCGCGCCACCGCCGACGGGCTGGCGACGTGGTCCCCGCTGCGGTACAACAAGGTCGGGAGCTTCTCCCTGCACGTCTCGGTCGCCCCGCCGGCCGTCGGATCCGACCACCCGTACGAGCTCATCGGCTGCTACAGCGATTTTGCCGCGAATCCTTTAGTGGGCGCCCGGCTGTGCGATACGCAGTACGTCCTGTCGGGCATGACGCCGACGGTCTGCGCGGGGAAGTGCGGGATGTACAGTATGTTCGCCCTCACGTCGCAGCACCCGGGGGCGCCGGCGACAGTGTGCCTGTGCACGGACGCCGCCATCGCCGGGTCGCAGGCGCAGGAGGGGCACTGCGGGGGCGCCGGCTGCGACGGCGACAGAACTGCGCTGTGCGGCGCGAAACTGAACGCCGATTCGAGGTACCTCGCGGTCTACCGGCAGATCACGTCCTTCGCGGCGGACATCCCGGCCGCGACGTGCGGCCCGGTGACGGTCCACCCCGGCAGACCGATCACTGCGCGTCTGACAAAGCGGCAGCCGTGCGAATACACCGGGACCGCCAACTACCTCGGGCGGTGCGGGCAGCCGTCGCTGCCGCAGCAGTGCAAGGAAGCTGCGGTGGGGCAGACCGTGCACTTCGCCGTGACCATCAAGGACGACGGGGGCAACCTGGCCGACGTGACCGGCGAGCACTCGGGCGCCGCGGCCAGCGGCGGGTGCAGAGAGGTGTACGGCGCGATGAGCGGACCCGACGTGGCGTCGACGGTCGGCGTGAAGGACGTGTGCACTTCCGAAAAGCAGGGCGACGGCATGGTGCGGCTGGTGCTGGTTGAGGGCGCCGTCCCGGGCAAGTACGAGCTGAGCGGCGAGCAGCTGTACGCGACGGACGGAGGGAACGACCTCACATTCTCGCTGACCTATTACGGCGTGGGCTGCGTGGTCGTGAAAGCGGTGGCGGAGGGCTTGCGAACGTCGCAAGGTTCGCGAGAGTTTTGCTTCCACGCGGGTCCGATCGCGTTCGTCGAAGTGTCCAACGCGCCGAAGCAAGTCGCTGCGTTTGCGCCCTTCCCCAACACGGAGGCAACGTTCTACGACAAGTACGGCAACGTGGTGCGGTGGAGCACTGCGCGGGTACAGGTGCTGCCGGTCGACGATGGCGCCCTCGCGACCGCGGACGAGGCGTGCAAGTACGACAACGCGACCCGGTCCATCAACACCCTGAGCAAATTGGGCCCCACGAACCCCGCCGGCGGCCCTACAGTCGAGCCTTACACGCCGACCGCGTTCATCAGCAACGGGGGCGCGACCTTCGGCGGCTTCACGTACTCCTCCTTGGAGCCCGGCTTCGCCACCCCTTGCTTCCGGCTGATGGTGCAGCTGAAGCGGGATTCCTCGTCGCCGCGGGTCTACGAATGCCCGCCGGAGGAGTCGGCCGAACTGATCACCGCCCTGGCATTGGAACCCGTCGAGTACACCACCGTCGAGGGGTTGTCCGACCGCATCGAAATCGTGTCCGCGCGGCTCGTGCTCGTGACCCCGGAGACCGACACCATCACGATACGGGCGGGGTCGTACTTCAACGTGCGGGTATCCGTCGCGTTGGACACGGGGAGGAACTGCTGGGATGACCCGTTCCGCTGCAGCATGGACTTCGAAGTGCAGATGCACCAGGAATCGGGACCCGACGGAGGCTGCCCAAAGTGCGGCAAGGACACGAAGGCGGGCAACGACAACCTCGTGTCGTTCGACCACCTCGACAAAACCACGCAGGGAGCGTACACGTTCAGTTTTTCAGGCAAGCAGCGGCTCCGCGACGGCCAGCTGGTGGAATTCGCGGCCCCGGTGAAGCTTAACGTCGTCGTTGTCGCCGCGAACCCGGCGGCGCTGGTGTTTTTGGAGTGCCCGAAAACCCTGGCGGAGCTGCAGGTATACACGGCGGGCGCTGTCTTCTCGAAGTCCGTCGAGGTCCAAGACAAGTACGGCAACCCGACGGCCGCGTGGGAGAACGACATCACGATGCGGGCGGTGTACCGAGACGGAGCGTTGGATCTCGACGCCTGGAGAGAGAACCCACCCATGGCAAACACCATGGGGTCGTCCACCGCTACGTTCCGGCTTTCGATCGACCAAGCGCTGATCGGGGAGCACTACACGCTAATCGCGCAGTCGGAGGGCAGCTTCACGCCGAAAGCCCTGAAGCCGTCGTCGTCGGCGGCGCTCGGTCTCATCGGCGCAGCGTCCACGACCCGAACCACGGAGCAAACCGAGCAAAAAGTGAGGCTCGCCTCCGCTTTGTGCACTCCCGTCGGCATCAAGCCAAACGTACCGAGGACGTGCAAGGCGTCGGCCGTCCTCGCCACCCCCGGGGCCCCGCTCAAGGCGGGCACGCCGTTCGGCGTGCGCGTGACGTTTTTCGACGACCTCGGCAACCGAATCCTCCGGCAGATGTTCGGCGGAGGCGTCTCCGCCCAGCTGACCGTGCTCGCAGTAGGGGGCGCGGGGCTGAAGGGGCGGGTGGCGGGAGAGATGCGGCGGGTGGTGGCTGGTGCGAGTGTGATGTTCGACGGGTTGGCGTACACCGCCGCGCCCGATGCGATCGTGCTCGCGGTGACGATCCCGGGGGCCCCGGAGATCGCCACCTGCGTGACGGACGAGCTGGCCGTCATTCCAGACGACCCAGCGAGCGTAGTCCTCACGGGGATCCGCAAGGCTGCCGGGGGGGACCCGCGGAAACCAGTGCTCATGGGGTTCTCAGGGTCGCTGCGGGGCCCCACGGGTTCGTCGCTGCGGGCCGGGGAGAAGTTCTGCGTGTCGGCCGAAATCCGCGACAAACACGGCAACGTCGTCGACGAGAGCGATCCCGCCACCGCGAAGCGGTACAAACAGCCGGGGACCGGCGTCACCACGCCGCCGTTCACCCCGACGCAGCCGACCCCCACCCCTGGGACCGCCGGTGCGCCGGCCCTGCCGCTGGCCGTGCCGGACTTCGCCCCGTTCGGCGCGGCGGCGCTGCGGGCGGGCGCAGGCACCGGCGCGGGGTTGCTCGGCATGGTCGGCGGCGTGCTGCCGCCGGCCTTAATCATCCCCGAGCCGATTTATCCACCTGGATGGGTCATTCCAGGGGTGCCCGTCGTAGGGAAGCCGTTGCACACGCGCGCGGTGACGCTGTCGCGGGATGGCTGCGGGACGTCGCTCTGCAAGGACGCCGACGGGTCCATCCAGGGCACGCTGACAGTCGAGGCGAACACGGGGAAGTTCGAGTTCTGCGACGTGTGGTACGAAACGGCGGAATGCATCGCCGTCAAAGCGTCGGCGGACAACCTCGCCGCCGACACGACCGCGAACCCGTTTCTGTCGAAGCTCCCGACGCAGATCTGCGTCGACCATTCGGCGTGGAAGACACTCACGTGCGACTCGAACGTGCGGCGTGCCCCGCAGAGCCAGCCGATGGGCCCGTTCATCGGCACCCTGTGGGACGGGTACGGCAACCGGGTGACCAACTGCTCGCGCGACGCCGACGACTGCACGGTCACGATCTCCGAGGAGGCCGCCACAAACGGCTACGTCCCCGGCGGCGCCCTGTCGAGCCCCGGTGCTCCGCTCGGCGTGCTCGCTGCAGCGGGCGACCCCCGCGGCAACCTGATGGCGGTCGCCGGTAGTGACTCGGCGCAGGTGGCGTTCGAGCACCTGGTGTACACGCAGGTGCGGCCGGCGGCGGATCCCCTGCGGCTCCGGCTGCGGGGCCCCGGCGGCATCTCGGCCGCGTGCAGCGGCGCTGCGGCGTATCCCGTCGTGGTGGTCAGCTCGCGGCTGGTCTGCGTGGACTCGCCCGCCGAGGTCACCGCCGGCGCGCCGTTCGACATCGCCGCCGGCATCTCGGCGTACGACCCCGCGGCCGGGGAATACGCGAAAATCGCGTGCCCTGGCGACCCCCGCTGCGAGGCCATCGCGTACGTCGACGCTACCGGCGGCCCCAGCGGACTCGCCCTGGAAGGATTCCGACACCAGCCGGCCGCCCGAGGCCCGGACGCCGACGCATCGTGCATCCAGCACCGCGGCGAAGCCGCGTGTCTCGGGGCGGGCGGCGCGTGCGTGTGGGGGTTTGCGCCCCACGAGCCGTTTGCCGGCGGCGCGCAGGGGTGCCGCGCAGTCAATGGCACCGGGTCTCCGGCGGCCGGCGGGCAGCTGGGGTTCCGCGGGCTGCGGTTCTTCCGCACCGGCGTCGTGACGCCCCGCATCACGACGCAGAACCCGTCGGTCGTCGACGGTGCGTGGGCCGCGGCGGCAGGGGACGCCGTGCCGGCGCCGGGTGAGTGCACGCCGCTGGCGGTCGCCGCCCACGACGCGTACGAGCTGTGCACAGGATCCGTCCTCGGAGCATCCGGGTCCGCCGTCATGCCGGGCCGCGTTAGGGTGTTCCGCCACCGGCGGTGGGCTGGAGATCCGGTCAAGAGCTGGAGCAACCTGCACTCCTGGGAGGAGTGTGCTCGGCGGTGTGACGCCGACGTGCGGTGTCTCACCTTCGCGTTCAACGCGTCCAGCGGAGTCTCGGCGTCGACGTGCGATTTGTACGACACAGCGGACGTGTTACCCGTCATCGACGACGCCGGGGAATCGACCAGCGGTTGCAGCACGGTGTCTCCCGGTGCGAGCTCGGCGTGTGCTGATGGGGAGCTGCTTGGGGGCTGCACGAAGTGCGAAGCGGCGGAGCCGGGCGCCTGCGGCTTGTGTCCCGCGGGTGTTGTGACCGCCGGGCAACCGCTGACGTTCGCGGGGAGGGTGCACGACGTGTGGGGGAACCTGGTGGACACACGGCGGACGGAGTCCGTCGTGGTCATGTGCAAGGTCACGGACGGACCGCCCTCGAACTCCGCGCACGAGGCGCGGCTGTACCCCGCGGGCGTGCTGCGGATGGAGGCGGAGCCCCTGGCCGACGGCACCGTGGGGGTCGCGGTCTCGACCGAGCCGCACCTGCTGGTCGCCGGGAGCTACGCGGTGTCCTGCTGGGCGGAGGTGCGGATGGCGAACGGAAGCGTCGCCTCCGGGATGCCACCGGTGACCCATGCTGGGGAAGGCGGCGTGGTGTGGACGCCGGCGCTGCGGTCGAACGAGCAGGGCTTCGACGTTGGGCCCATCCACTTCGCCAGGATGGTGCAGGCGTCGCCGCACGGCATCGTCCGGCGGACGTGCGCCCTCTGCAAACCGACGCACCGGGAAATATTCGTCAAACGGCACACGCGGTTGACGGTGTCGGACTTCCGCGATCTCCTTACGTCGAATTGGGCGGGAAACGTTCCCGACCCCCCGGATCACCGTTTCGGTGTAGACTACGACATCTACTCCACGTACGCAGACGCGCTGGCGGGGACAAACCCTTGGCGGTACTGTCCTCGCGACGATGAAATATATGCTGCCTGCGTACTCGGGAACAGGACGAAGCAAATCGAATGCGACCCGCATCCTCCGTGCTGGTGGAAGTGGACTAGCTGTTTAACGTTCGTCGTAGGGTTCCCCGGGTGGTGCGAACCCAGTGTGCCAGCTGACCCAGGAGAAGTGCCGCAGTGGAATACCTGGGCGCGGGCGAGAGACTGGGCGGGGAAGAAGCACACGGCGGGTGACCACGTGACGTTCTTCGTGGAGACCACGCCGGGGTGTGCGGAAAGGCCGTCGCTGCCGCTGGGACAAGAGCTACGGATCGTGGGCCCGAGAGCGTCGCTCGCGGCTTGCGTCTCGTTCGTCAAGGAGACGTACAGCGGGCTGCATTCTGCTGAAGCTGCCGGCGCGGCCTTCCGCATCGCCGATGCGACTTGCTTCGCGGTGTTCTCGACGAACCCCACGAAATCGTGGGCCGTCGACCCTTCGCAGGCTGCGAAGGAGGCGTGGACATCCTGCCAGTTCCCTGTGGTCAACAGCTGGCAGGGCGACGGGAATAACCTGTGCGTGTGCGAGGACACCAACGTCTGCCCTTGCTCGGCGCCCCCGTCGAGCGTCGCGACCCTGCGGAAAGAATGTCACGTCGAGGTGCTCCCCGCCGCCGCCGACCACCTGCAGTGCCTGGCGAGGCCCGCCGACGTGTACGCGGGGGAGAAGCTGTCCCTGACCGTCGCCGTGTGCGACGCGTATTCGAACCGGAAAACGGGCGTTTTCGGCGGGCAGGTGTCGATCGTCGCGGAAGGCGGGCTATCGGTCCAGGGAGGCCTTGACCCTCCGGTGCCCACAGGGACGTTCGAAGCGGGGACCGCAGGGGTCACGTTCCGGTATCTCACCGGGGAGGACGTCAAGATCCAAGTCGAGACAGACCTCCCCGCGCTGGCGGGCACCCGGTTCGGTTGCCCTGCGCCCAGCTTGTCGCCGGCGCAGGGCGACGCCGCCGCGAAGCCGTTGTGCTGCTGCGGGCAGCGGCCGTGCGGGCTCCCGGACCAGCTCATCGTGTGTCCCTCCGGGTTGACCGAGATCCGGTTCCTCCGCGAGCCAGACGACACAGCGGCGTGCACCGCCGACGCCCGAAGCACCTCGGGGGAAGTCATTCCGCCGGTGACGGTCGGCATCTTCGACACGTACGGCAACCGAAAACGGTTGACCCGCGTCAACGTGACACTCTCGATCGCCAGCCACGGTCCTGCCGGTGGAAGCCCAACAGGCGTGCTGTCCGGGACGCTCACGCGGATGACGAGTGACGGGATTGTGACGTTCGATGATTTGAGCTACGACGTGGCGGAGGACATCGTGTTCAAAGCGATTTCCGTCGAGCGAGACGCGTGCAGCGCGGGGAAGCTGCTGCGGACGGAGTTCCGGTCGTCGCGCGCGGTGCGGGTTTGCCCGAAGGGCATCTGCCAACTCGCGGTGGAGCGGGCCCCCGACACGTGCACGCTCGACGTCGGCATGCAGGACAGCATCGTGATCAGCGCCACAGACCGCGCGGGGAACACGCTGCTCCCGCACCAAACCATGGACTGCACGGTGACCCTCGCCGTCGGCACGTCTGACAACGTATCGCACTCGTCGCAGATGCTGAAGCATACCCCTAGCAACGACGATTCGAACCCCCCTCGCTGGCACCGGCTCCCCCTGCTCAGCCTCGATGGGTCCACGCCGGAGGAAAAAACGCAAGCCGCGGCGGAAACGCTGACGTATCACCACACGGCCACGCGAGAGATGGCCGACACGGTCGTCGTGTACGGCGGCGTCTCGCAGCTGCCGCCCGCCGGCGGGCTGCGGTACGGCGCCGGCGCCGGCGGAGATCCTTCGCTGCTGTGGGGCCACGTGTGGCGGAAGAACCTGTCGACGGGCGGGTTTACCAGGCTCTGGACACCGCCGGTGCTGAACGCTTCGGCCCCCGCCGCCGCCGGCGGCGCGCTCGGCACCGGGCTGGTCGGCGGCGAATGCGTGGCGGCTGGGGGCGGCGCCGCCGCGGCTCTCGCAGACTGCGATCGGAACGGGCCGAAGGCGCGGTACGGGCATGCGGCCGCGGTCGTGCGGTCGAACGGCGGGGCGCGGGAGGCGTATTTGTTCGTCTTCGGCGGCGCGAGCGCGACGGAGAGCTGCTGCAACGGCGATTTGTGGCGGTTCGGGCCGCTGCACAACGACGCGGGCCCCCACGGCGCCGCCGCGATGTCGTGGGTGCAGATCGACCTGACGGCAAGCTCCATCCGCCCGCAAATGGCGCACATGGCCCACGCGGTGCACGACCAAAAACTGTACGTCTTCAGCGGCGTCGGCGGCGACCGGGCGACGGTCGACCCCGACAGGCCGGTCTCCGGCTGGGGAGAGGCCGGCAGCTCAGACCTCTTCGCCGTCGATCTCCGACCTTTGCTGTCCGAAAACGTCACCGCCCGCCCCTCCTGGAGGAGGGTTGCGCCCCCCGGCGCGGCGCGGCCGAAAGGCCGCGTCCAGGCGTCGTCGATCGCCCACGGCTCGACGTGGTACGTCGTCGGCGGCGCGTTCTGGCCCGGCGCCTTCGCTGTCCCGACGCCTACCGGCGAGATCTGGTCGCTGCGCTTCGGCAGCGGGGGCCCCGGGCCCTGGGTGCTCGAGACTGCTGCGGGACCTTTGCGGGTGGGCGGTGCCGCCGCGTTCGACGCCGGGCGGGAGGCCATCGTCGTGTTCGGCGGCGCGGCGCGGGTGACCGGCGTTTTCGGGGCAAACGCTGCGGCGACGGCGTCGAACGCGGTCGCGCGGTATTCCGTGGCAAACGGCGTGTGGACCGAAGCGGAGCCGCAGGGAGAGAGTGGGTGCGTCGTCGCGCGGGGGCTGACCTTCGCACACCCGACGGCCGAATTGTTTTCGGAGCGCTGCGCCGGGAACCCCGACGCGCAAGCTTGCGAAGCGGACTCCGCCGGGTGCGTTGGGATCACCGACGAGGCTGTGTGCCTCTCCGGCGGCTGGCGGTGTGGGTGGACAGGCGCGGCCTGCGCGGCCGGCTGCGCGTGGAACGCCGCGGGTGTCGTGCCGAGCCGGCGGTGGGGGCTGGCGAATGCGAACGGCCACGTCCGCACCGACCCGGATGGCGGGAGCTCGCTGCTTTTCTTCGGCGGCGCCGCGGCGCCGACCGCGGAATCCACGCACCTGTGCCCTCCTCCGCACGTGTGCACGGGGGACCTCGACGCGTGGGTTCTCGGCCCGCTGTATTCAGACGGCGCGGCCATCCGGAAGCACGCGTTCGACACCCGGCCGGGCACCCAGCGCTGCGCCGCGAAGCCCGGGGCCGCGGACGGGGCGCAGTGCGCCGGCTACTGGAGGGATCCCGTGCAGTGCCGGTTCGACGACGACTGCGCGTGGCATACGGATGCAGGATTTCCCGGGTTCCGCGAGGTGCAGTGCACGCAGGGTGCCCCCGAGGACGCACGGTGCGGCAGCGTCCACGGGGTGACCACGCTCCCGTTGTCCGGGTCGACCGCCGAGTTCTCGCAACTCATCATCAGCTCGCTGCGCCAGCTGCCGGAATCGCTCCGGTACTGCACAGGTACGTAGAGACCGCTTTTGTGTTCCCGCATCGTTCAGTACAGTGCAGTTTTTAGTTGGGTTTGTTGACTACACACGCGTTGGTTTACTAAAAAAAAACAGCAGTTGACAGGACTGCATGACACTTACCAAAAGCCAGGGCGAGTTCCGCTAGGGTGAAAGAACTCGCGGCTTTAAGTTTTTTTTCGTGTAGGATCGAAGGTTTTAGAAGAGTAGTAGTAGACCGAGGACTCACATAGCTGTACAACTGCTTATTTCCCCATTTGCTAACCCGAGAAAACACCGGTGGGCGCCGCGGACGCCCGGGGCCGCGGACGGGGCGCAGTGCGCCGGCTACTGGAGGGATCCCGTGCAGTGCCGGTTCGACGACGACTGCGTGTGGCATACGGATGCAGGGTTTCCCGGGTTCCGCGAGGTGCAGTCCGAGGACGCACGGTGCGGCAGCTTCCACGGGGTGACCACGCTCCCGTTGTCCGGGTCGACCGCCGAGTTCTCGCAACTCATCATCAGCTCGCTACGCCAGCTGCCGGAATCGCTCCGGTACTGCACAGGTACGTAGCGACCGCTTTTGTGTTCCCGCATCGTTCAGTACCGTGCAGTTTTTAGTTGGGTTTGTTGACTACACACACGTTGGTTTACTAAAAAAAACAGCAGTTGGCAGGACTGCATGAAACTTACCAAAAGCCAGGGCGAGTTCCGCTAGGGTGAAAGAACTCGCGTTTTTAAGTTTTTTTTCGTGTAGTAGTAGACCGAGGACTCACATAGCTGTACAACTGCTTATTACCCCTTTGCTAACCCGAGAAAACACCGTGGGCGCCGCGGACGCCCGGGGCCGCGGACGGGGCGCAGTGCGCCGGTTACTGGAGGGATCCCGTGCAGTGCCGGTTACTGGAGGGATCCGTGCAGCGCCGGTTCGACTGCGCGTGGCACACGGACGCAGGGTTCCCCGGTCCGTGAGGCTCCTGAGGGGCTGGCACATGGCAAGTGTGCTGTGGTTGCAACTACGAACGAAAGAGGGAACACGATGGGGGTTCTGCAGAACACTTAATATCCCCAGCCCCGGGGTTACTCGACTCCCACCTGGACTGAGAGACTGGACCTCAGTCCGGAGGACTATCAAGTTCAAACTACAACTACTCGGTAGCAGCTTGTGCAGTCTATCGTCACAGATTGTTGCTGCGTATCAAGTTAACTACTACTACTCGGTAGCGGCTTGTGCAGTCTATCGTCACAGATTTTTGCTGCGTATCAAGTTAACTACTACTACTCGGTAGCGGCTTGTGCAGTCTATCGTCACAGATTTTTGCTGCGTATCAAGTTAACTACTACTACTCGGTAGCGGCTTGTGCAGTCTATCGTCACAGATTTTTGCTGCGTATCAAGTTAACTACTACTACTCGGTAGCGGCTTGTGCAGTCTATCGTCACAGATTTTTGCTGCGTATCAAGTTAACTACTACTACTCGGTAGCGGCTTGTGCAGTCTATCGTCACAGATTTTTGCTGCGTATCAAGTTAACTACTACTACTCGGTAGCGGCTTGTGCAGTCTATCGTCACAGATTTTTGCTGCGTATCAAGTTAACTACTACTACTCGGTAGCGGCTTGTGCAGTCTATCGTCACAGATTGTTGCTGCGTATCAAGTTAACTACTACTACTCGGTAGCGGCTTGGGCAGTCTATCGTCACAGATTTTTGCTGCGTTTCAAGTTAACTACTACTACTCGGTAGCGGCTTGTGCAGTCCATCTTCACAAATGGTTGCTGCGTATCAAGTTCAAAGTACTGCTCCTACTGAGACCGAGCCGCCGGTTCCACAATCCCGACAACCCCCCCCTACGCAGGAATCGAAGCCACTGCCAACGGGAAGTGCGCGTTGCGGCTCGACGAGACCTGGTGCGCCCGGGACTACGACTGCCAGTGGGTGGTGCACGTTCCCGCCCAACAGCTGCGGCTCCAGCTCTTCGCCACGCTCACGTGCGCGAGCGCGATGTCGACGGACCCGGCCTGCGGCAAGGTCAGCACGCTGCCGGTGCCGCCGATGACCTGCGGCCGGTGCAAGCTGGCGTTCCTCCCCGGGAGCTCTCCGAAGTACGGCCCCCGGACCGTGCTGGTGGGGAGGGCGGTTCTGCCGCCGTTGCGGGCGACCGTTTTTTCGCCCTACGAGCACCACAATCTGAACCCGATCCGCATCGGCGTGGTGGGGCCGGGCGGGGGGAAGCTGGAAGGGGACGAGGAGGCCGTCGAGGGGACGGTGGTGGAGCTGGAGGTCGTGCGCACCTCGCCGATGAGGGGGGTCAGGGTGTTGGATGGGCTAGTGGGAGAGCTTGCGGTGAACGGAGGGCAGGTGGGCGGCGAGACGGTGCCGGCTGCCGTGTTCCGGGAGATCGACTGGTTGATGGAACGCGCGCCTGCGGTCGTGTGGGTTGCGGGGGTGCACGGGGGGGGTGGAACCTGCGAGCGGAGCGAGCCACACCCGATCATTTTCGTCCCAGGCCACGCGTGCGACTTCTCGGTCGAACGCCAGGTGACGAAAGTGCGCGCCGGGGAGACGTTCTCGCTCTCCGTGGCCGTCAGGGACTCGTACGGCAACCCCGCGTACTGCGACGTGCAGAAGGACACGTGGCGGCTCCCCGAGGCTTCAAACCGCATCATCGCCGCGGAGAAGGCCCCGACGTTCGAGCGGTGCCAATCCATGTGCCAAGCGAACGCGCACTGCGTGATGTGGAACTACGCGGGGACCGACGTCGTCCGCAGACCCACCGCGCGCGTGGCGGGGGAGACCTTCCCAGCGCTGACCTGCGTGATGTACCGAGCCTCCGGGACGATTCCGAGTAGCGGGTCGTCGACCTCACCCGGATCCTACTCGGGGATGCCTGGCATGATCCCGTGCCAAAAAGGCGCGTTCTTGACGATGACTGCGCTCCAATCGGGCGCGGGCGGCACGGGGAAGCCGAAGGGCGCGACCTTTGGCTCGGCGGGGAGCCGCGGGAAGACGACGTGCTTCGGCCCCGTGCCGAACGCCGCGCTGCAAGCGCTCGGCTTCACGGACCCGGCCGCGTGCGCGAAGTGCTGCGCCGACGACGGCGCGGGGTTCGTCGTGGAGCACGCGGAGGCAGACGGCAGCCGGTATCAGTGCGGCTGCGGGGTGGACGTGGACAGCGGGTGGCGGGAGAGCTCGAGTTGCTCGGGTACCGCCGGGGCCGGTGCGGGGGTGTTCGTCACTGTGACCGAGCTGGTCGGCGGGTTCCGGGTGCCGCTGGACAGCCACGCCGTGAAGTTCTCCGGGCTCTGGCACAACACCGCCGAGACGCTGGTGTACCGGTTCGAGCACTCTTTGCGGGCGGACTGCAAGGTTCTGGTCTCGCACGAGATCGTGGTCACCCCCGCGGCGCCCCACCACATGAACCGAGTCGCATCGCCGGCGACGGTCCACGCAAGCTCGTGTGGAAGCGGGGTCGACTCGCCGTTCGAAGTTTCCTTCGAAATCGTCGACTACTGGAACAACCTGGTTGACGTCGACCACGAGGTCCGCGCCGTGGTTGACCAAGGCAGCGGGCAACTCGTCGGCGGAGCGGCGAAGGCGGTGAACGGGAAGGTCACATTCTCGCTGCGGTACAACAAAGCCGAGATGCTGGTCGTCCGCGCCATCAACGACAGGCTCAGCACCGCGTCCAGCGGCGGGGCCGCGGCGGCGGAGCGCGCGCAGTTGCAGTCCAAAGCAGTGGCTGCCGCCCGCCGTACGTGCGCGGAGCCGTGCTCCGGGAACAGCTGCAAGGAGCCGACGCCCCCGCAGTGCTGCCAGACGAGCCGCGGCATCAAGGTCCTGTCGGGTCCTGCGCGTCGGCTGGCGACCATCCGGCAGCCCCCCGCGAGCGCGCAGAGCTACGCGGGGGGCGCCTGTGGGGGGATATCGTACACTCTGCAGCTGCAAGACGCGTGCGGGAACCCCGTCGACGAGACGTGGGGCGGTGACTACGCAGTGCCGTACCTCAACGCGGAGTTGAACGTCACGGTGTCCACGCTAACTCCGGACGCGTATGCGGTCGGGGAATTGCCTTCGCAGTACCACGAGGTGGTCAGTGACCCGGTGCTGCGCAATGGTACCGCCGTGATCAACGCTACGCACTCGAAAGCGGACTGCGGCCTCTCGATTGAGGTGTCGATCGTGGGCGACATCGGTGGCAGTATAGCGCCGGCGATGCCGGACGCGGTGTGCGTGTCGCACTGCACCCCGGTGAAGCTGCGCATCGTTGAGCCGGCAGCCTGCCACGACCCCAGCAAACCCCTGCCCCTCATCGGGGCGCGCAGCACGATCGCGCCGATCACGGTGGCGGTGCTCGACGGGGACGGTAACGTGTGCGGCGCGCGCGACGTGCTGGTGGCGAAGAGCATCGGCTGCTTCAACGACCAGCAGGGCTCCGCGATGACAGTGCGCAAGAGCGTGGTCCTGCCGGTGCTGGGGACCGACGTGTGCATGCGGCTGTGCGCGGGCGACGGCTTCGACAGGTTCGCGCTGCAGGCCGGCCGCGCGTGCCTCTGCGGGAGGGGCGACGCGTTCGCGCGGTTCGGCGAAGCCGACCCGTCGTCGTGCACGGCAACATGCGCCGGCACCGACGAACCCAATTGCGGAGGCGTCGACGCGAATGCGGTGTACGCCATCCAAACGGCGCTTGCCACAGTCCAGCTCACCGCGCGGAACTACTCGAGGCAAGACACGGTGTCGCTCGACCGCCGGCTGACCGACAACGTGACCGCCGGCCACGGCGGCGAGTTCGTCGGCAAGTTGTCCGCGCCTGCGGAACTCGGCTACGCGACGTTTGACTCCGCCCTGTGGCTACCGGACCCGGGGGTTACCCGCGCGCTGTGCAGGAGCAGCCCGTCCTCCGCGGAAAACTGCACGGGGCAGATCACCGTGGTGGCGGCGGACATCAGCAACGACCTGGCGCTCGACGCCTGCAGCATGGAAGTCAAGGCGGACCAGGTCCTGTGCGCCAACGGCGAGGCGATGACGGTGCGCGCGGGGGTGCGGTTCGACGTGTGGGCGTGGGTCGACGTGCGGAGGGACGCGGGCAGCGCCGAAAACGTGTCCGTTTCGGTCTTCGACACCGCCGGCGACCTCCGCGCCGACAACGCCGGCGGCGCGTACGCCGAGTCCGCGGCCGGCGGCGTCACGAGCTACACCCTCACGGCGCCCCCGGGAGCCGCCCCGTCCGCCTTCGAATCCCGGTTGTGGTTCGAGAACCTGTACTACACGACGCACATGGGAACGGCCGGCTCCGCCTCGCGCATGCTCCGCGTCCAGTCCGGGTTCGCCGAGGAGTGCATCATCAAGGTACCGTCCTAGCATTTCTTCCAAACCTGAAACGGTAACATACCCAGTTTCACTGGAGTGCCCGTTCCCGGCGAGCTACGAGGGAACGAACCTGTAAGAGTGCCAACGCTACTCTTTCAATAACGTACATATAAAGGGTGTCACGGGATAAGCCGGCAGCCGCTGCTTAACGGCATGCGGTTCATGTACTTAAAAGAACTCAATGCTTAACGGCCCGCACCTGTGCCCCCCCACGCAATCCCCGGAACCGCAAGAAAGCCCAGCGCCCCTGGCGCCACAAGTACTCGACCTTGACGACGCAATGACAGGTGACGACGTCATAAAGTAACCTTGAGCGGCGACACAGTGCGTGCTAATCCATGTGGTTCATGTACTTAAAAGAACTCAATGCTTAACGGCCTTATGACGTGGGCGGCCCTGAGATTACCCCCTCAGGTGACACCACTTTATCTTTAGCCATACTTCAACCTTCTTTGTATAAGCACCTACTTTATAGGAAATGCTTAAGGAGACTGCCAGTTGCGATAGATCAAAGGAGGTAAATGTGCTGTAGCCCACACGAAACACAGGTAAATCTGGGTTCAGTGGCGGGCGTAAGCGTTCAACAAAAAGACCCACTTTGTAGTTGTATTGTTTTCTCCCCCTCTAGCCTCCTTCGAAATGAGCACAAGGCAGTCCCTCGAGTATTTCTTTCCACACACACAATCTTGCGGGTTGCCCTTCAATGTATTGTGCAGGCTAAAAAAAGAGACGTACCACGGTAGGCAGTGTTCTTGGGTGTTGATCAGAATTCCTCCCCTGAAAACGACAGGAGGAAAATGCAAGTGGAAACGATCAACCGGAACGCACAAACAAAACGAAGCGCCTGTCTTTTTGTATAAGCACCTGCTTTGTTGGAAATCCTTGAGGAGCCTGCTGAGACAGAAATCCGTTTCCGCGGCGGCACCGAGACCGGCTTAACACGCACGACAAGGGGAAGAACATCACTACGTACTAAGAGCCCGAAACGCATTCCTACTGAACGTGAACTCGGTGTCGGTCATGGAAAACGTCTAGTTGTCAGCAACAAGAGACACACAAGCACATACTGCTACTACCGCAAATGCGACGCATACTAGTTTAGGTTTCCTTAAAGGAACCTTTTCGACGATGGTCACCCGGAGACTTTATAACCCCGGGTCCCTGAGCGAACTTTCACTCTACAAATGCGCAGGTGACGGTGCTGCCAGGAAGGACAGCACAGTGCTCAGTGACGCCGCCGGCGCGGAACTGCATGCTCGCCGGCTCCGAATTCGACGTGAAGCTGACAGCGGAGGACGAGTACGGCAACACGGTGCAGGAAGACGGCACGCGGTGCGTCGTGAGGCAGGCCGGCGCCGCCTGCGGCCTCAACCAGAAGTTGGTCGTGCACCAGGGCGCGCACGAGCTGCAAGCGCTGCGCTGGCTGTTCGACCGGAATTCGGCCACCGGGGCCGCGCGGCTCGGCGTGTCCGCGAGGCGGCGGAACGGCACGCTGGCGCTGTTCGCGACCGACACACACCAGTACGTGGCCGACCTCAACCCCTTCGGGGCGGGGCCCGGCGTCGTCGTGTGGCACCCGGATGTCGTCGGCATGGCGGGGCAGAACCCCGTCGACGGCGTCGTCGCGAACGCCCTGGCGGCGGATCCGAGCACGTGCGTCGTGCTGCGGAAGACGGCGGACCACAGCGCGGCCGCCGGCGTCCTCGGAACCGCGCCCGTTTTCTCGTGGGACCTCGCGAACTGCACGGACGTGGACGCCTCGCTCTGTCAGGACAGATCGAAGTCATCGGACTGCCCGTCCGGCGTGTCCATTCCGATGTCGAGAGCGTGCATTCAGCTGGAAGGTGTCCACCCCGGCGAGGGTGGTGACGACGTCATCCACGGGTACGTGTGCACGGCGGCTGTCAAAGGAAAGGCGACCCTCCGCGCGTTGTCCTACACCCGAAGCGCGGTCGGCAGGCGGTTCTCGGTCCACTTTGGGGATGCCACTGGTGTGGTGGTTCCCGGGTGCGCGAACGTCACGTTCGCGGTGGACGTGGCGCCGGGGCTGCCGAAGACGATCCGGTCCGAAGCGTGGGCGGCGGAGCCGGTGTCTGAAAGGCGGCTTTGCTTGAGCTGTGCGCCGCACGACGAGTTCAGCATCGCGGCCCGCGCGTACGACGCGTACGGCAACCACGCCGCGTGGGAGTGCTCGGGGGACCAGCGGACGTTTTCCGACGCGAAAATAGGCGAGCTGACGGTCCACGTCACAAGCGGGACCGGCGCTCTGGTCGCGACGTCGTCGCCCCGCCGCCCCGTGGTGGTGGTCCCCCGGCTTGCGATGACCGCGGGGACCGCGCTGTTCGCCGGGCTGCGGTACGACACGGCCGGGCCCGCCACGTTCGAGGTCAACCCGGGCGGCTGGTCGGAAGCACACCTGGGGCAGGCGCCGCGGGGGCCGGCGGAGTCGTTCGTGTTCGAGGCGTGCGTGCCGCGCCGCGTCGTGCTGACGATGCCGCCGGCGGCGGTCGCCGGGAAACCGGTACGCGCCGAGTTCGAGGTGCGCGACGTGTTCAACAACTTGCTGACGCTCGACCGTTTCGGGTTGCTCAGCGCGACGTCGGCGAACATCACGTTCCGATACGGAACGGTAGAACACACCCAAGCTCCGCACACCGAAACCGAGCTTCTCGGGGCATATCCAGGCCAACTCGGGCGCCGAGCGTACAACATCACGCAGACGAAGGTCCTGTGGCGGCTTCAACCCGCCAACGCAGACCCGGCCAACTCGTCGCAGGTCCTGGTGAAGCAGGACCCGCGCATCACCGTCACCCTGCGCATGGAGCCTCTCCCGCTGACGTGCCTGTACTCGGACGTGCTCAGCGCCAGCGCCGAGTTCGCGCTGCACCACAACGAGCCGGTGTCCTTAGAACAGCCGGTGGTTGACAAGTTCGTACAGTACGACCAGCCCTTCGGCACCGGCGTGATCACGCGGCAGCTCGACCGCTGGGGCAACCCGGCCTTGGACGAGGGCGGCGCACGGTACGGCAACGTAGCGTGCCGGCTCGAGATGTCGTCGGCCACTGTCGAGATCGACGGCGACCGGGTTCCGGTCGCCGGCGCCGCCGACCAGACCGCGGGGGATTCGGTCGCGGCTGTCGAGTCGGTGGTGCTCGCCGCCTTCGACGCGTTCGATGCGAACGTGTTTTTGCAGGAGGTGGCGCTCCTTTCCGGGGCTCCGTTCCTGAGCCTGCAGATCGATGGCGTCGACGAAGGCGCGGCGCCCGTCGACGCATCGCCAGCGGCCACCGCCCGCCGGTTGCTGGCAACCGGCGCGACGCTGATAGTCTCCGTCACCATCACGGCGCCGGGCGCGGGGGACCTCGCAGACGCCTACGTGGCAACCACCACCCGCCTGATGACGAGCTGCGCCGCGGCAGCCGCCGCCGAAGCCGACTGCTGCGTGCGCGCCGGAGCGAAGCGGGCGTGCGTCGGCGGCGCGCTGGCCGTGTTCACCCTGGCCGCCCCGCCCACGCTGGTCCGGGCCCCCGGGGCTCCCGCCGGCGTGCCCGACGACCCGCCTCCGGAGGACGCGCCGCAGGCGGCGCGGAAGCTGCTGCAGGTGCTCGCCCCCCTCGAACAGCACTTCGCGGCGCACGAGGAGCAGCGCGGGCTGACGAACGCGCTGCTTGCGCCGCACCCGCTGACCGGCGCGTACGGCGAGAAGGTGTACTTCGTCCCCCAGCTGCTCGTGGGCACGAAGACCGACCCTGCAACGGCCGCGGGGTCCGCCGCCTTCACGCCTGGGCACCTGTGGTTCAAGGACACGTTCACGAGGAAAATGACCGGCACGTTCCGGTTGATGGTCACCTGCGAACGACTCGAGCGGGACCTGGTCAGCATGGACGACCCGGTGGCGACCGCCGTGTTCCGCGTCGAAACGCCGCCGATCGAGGTCATCGCGAACACGCTGGCCGTCGTGAGTGCGCCAGACCCAGACGCGTGCAGGCGCGCCGGGGACCCGTTTGCCTTCACCGTCCGCCTCCTCCTCCCGACGGGCGAAACCCCCGTGTCCGTCCCGATCGACGTGCGCCTGATGATCACCCTCAGCTCGGCGAGTCGGACGGTCGGCCCGTTCATGTGCGACTCCGTCGCCAAGCGCACGGCCGCCGGCGAGTTCGAAGCCACGTGCTCGCTCAACACCGCGGAGCCCCCCCTGGACCTCCCGGCGGGCGCCAACACTTCGGCGGCGGCGTCCCGCGCCGGCGCATGGACCACCGCAGAACCGATCACGCAGATCGTGGTGCAGCAGCACGCTGCCGACGGCGCCGAAGGCTACGCGTCCGCGCGTGAGTCGGTGGAGGTAGGGTTCGTGCCGGCGTGTCCGACACGGCTGGTTGTCTTCGACTACGCGCCGGCGGAGGTTGCCGTGCACAAACCGTTCACCGTGGGGGTCGGTTTGGAGGACCGGCACGGCAACATTGGCGGGGCGATGGTTGTTCGGGTGGCGGCGTTCGCTACGAACCCCGCGTACGATCCGGCGGCCCGGGAGATCGCGGCCCTCGGAGGCCCGCTGCTGGACGGGGGCACCCCGCGCAACGAGGCGCGGGCCGCGGCCGGCGTCGTGAAGCTCGTCGGGTTGTACGTCGACGCGTCGTTCCTCCGGGGGCTTGACCCGGCGTCCGAGGGTTTCGTGTGGATCGTCGCACACGTTGTGAACCACACCGGCTCGGGCTGCCATGCGCAGGACGACCAATGCGACCCGGCGAACCCATCCGGCGAGGCGTGCACTCTCCCGGGGAACACGCGCCACCCCCTCTTCGGGTGCATGTTCCACGTGTTCGACCCGATGCTGGTCACGCCGGACGTGCCGGCCCGGTGCGAGTTCACCGAGTTCCCGCGCTACGCGACCGGCGGCATGATCGCGGACCCGCGCTTCGGCTCGCTGTTCAAGGCCCGCGTCACCGACCAGCACGGGCTGCCTATCCACGAGCTCAACCCCGGCCAAAAAGCGGGGCTATTCGTCAACGGGAACGACGTCCTCCAACGGTACTACCCCGGCGACTCCGAGTACGGCGACGGCTTGCGGACTACCTTCCCCGGCCGGAACCTGTCGGGCTCGCCGGTGGATCTGACGGGCGGGGTCGACGACGGTGTGGTCATCCAGCTATGGGCGAAAGACGAGGGCCGGGGGAGGAAGGGCGATCTGCTGCTGACGCTCACGTGCCGAGACGGGTCGGAGCTGCGCATCGCGATCGGGTCGGAGCCGGTGCTGATGCCAGGGGGCGGGTACAAGTTCCAGGCGCACATGCAGGTCGTGCTCGTGGCCGCGCACGGCTCGACGCAGTATGTCGTCAACCACGCTTTGGACACCGACGACATACCGACCTCCTGGGCCCTCTGGGAACTGCGCCTGCGGAGGGTCAACGCGACGGTTGAATCGTCGGTGGCGGTGAACACCCACCGCCTCGGCACGTGGACGAAGGAGTGCGCGGAGGCCGACTGCGCGGGCGCCGATGACCCTTGGATCCCGCAGTCCGCCGTCGGCGTCTGGACACCGGAGAACTTCGACGTG